>JAZGTN010000285.1:0-365701 GCA_037783415.1 Leptasterias polaris | reverse complement strand
TGTGCTCCCTCTTTCCAGGACAGGTCCGAGAGCAGGGCAAAACAACTCAGCGATGGGGGCTCATCTGTGCTGCCTACAGAAACATCCGACACAAGGTGCTGTCCAATGCATCTGTCACCAAACACACCCAGCTTCAGCTAATGGAAATAAATCAGCGAACCCTCATTCAGTGGTATGTTTTTTGCTTTCTTCTATGTTTTCAATGTGAATGATTGTTGCCAGTCTACATTCAATCGGATGCTTGCTTTGATTTTGCTTTGTTTTACTGTTTTCTCTTACAGGCACAACAGTAAATCTAAGAAGAGGGAAAGACAGGTCTTGGAGATGGGCATTAGTACACCAAGGCCCCCCTTGACATCTTCTGAGCCCCTCCCTCCTCCAGTGCACAAACCACTGACCCTAAATGTGCCTGGAATTCCCCAGCCCTTTGAGTTCCAGGATCCGGTCAACACTGCTGGCCAGGGAACTTTTAAATCAAGATCCCAGCCAGCACCCACCCACACACAGCAACCAGGACCCTCCGTGCACCCTGCAGTTCCCCCAGTCCGCTTCTTTTTCCCCGTCAACCCCCCAGCCAGCTACATCCAGCTTCTCAGACCCATCCAAGAAATGTGGAGGAAAGACCCCAGTGGGCACACAACGTTATTTCAACGTTGAATTTTGGTTGATATGGCGTCACAACGTTGAAATACCATAAAACAACGTTATTTCAATGTCACATTTGCGATGTTTGTTTTAAGTTGTAGTTTGACGTTGTGTAAACGTTGGAAAAGTGTTGAAATAACGTCGCGATTATAACAACCCAAAAACAATGTTGATCCAACGTCAATTTGGCAACGTAGTTTCAACGTATACTAATTAACGTTGATGCAATGTTGGATAAAGGTTGTTATTGCGTCGCGATAATAACAACCTAAAATCAATGTTGATCCAACGTCATTCTGGTAACGTTGTTTCAATGTAACGTTTTTGATGTATGTACAATGTTGGATAAAGGTTGTTATTGCGTTGCGATAATAACAACCTAAAATCAATGTTGATCCAACGTATTTCTGGTAACGTTGTTTCAATGTAACGTTTTTGGCCTATGTGCAATGTTGGATAAAGGTAGTTTTTGCGTCGCGATAATAACAACCTAAAATCAATGTTGACCCAATGTCATTCTGGTAACGTTTTTTCAATGTAACGTTTTTGGCCTATATGCAATGTTGGATAAAGGTTGTTATTGCGTCGCGATAATAATAACCTAAAATCAATGTTGATCCAACGTCATTCTGGGAACGTTTTTTCCACGTAATGATTTTTACGTATGAACAATGTTGGATAAAGGTTGTTATTGCGTCGCGATAATAACAACCTTAAATCAATTTTGATCCAATGTCAGTTGGGTAACGTCATTTCAACGTATACTTTTAAGCGTTAATACAATGTTGGATTAAGGTTATTGTTGCGTCGCGATAATAACAACCTAAAATCAATGTTGATCCAATATTATTCTGGTAACGTTGTTTCATTGTAACGTTTTTGACGTATGTACAATGTTGGAAAAAGGTTTTGTTTGCGTTGCGATAATAATAACCTAAAATCGATGTTGATCCAACGTCAGTCTGGTAAGGTTTTTTTTAACGTAACAATTGTTGAAGTATGTACAATGTTGGATAAAGGTTGTAATTGCGTTGCGATAATAACAACCTAAAATCAATGTTGACCCAATGTCATTCTGGTAACGTTTTTTCAATGTAACGTTTTTGGCCTATGTGCAATGTTGGATAAAGGTTGTTATTGCGTCGCGATAATAATAACCTAAAATCAATGTTGATCCAACGTCATTCTGGGAACGTTTTTTCCACGTAATGATTTTTACGTATGAACAATGTTGGATAAAGGTTGTTATTGCGTCGCGATAATAACAACCTTAAATCAATTTTGATCCAATGTCAGTTGGGTAACGTCATTTCAACGTATACTTTTAAGCGTTAATACAATGTTGGATTAAGGTTATTGTTGCGTCGCGATAATAACAACCTAAAATCAATGTTGATCCAATATTATTCTGGTAACGTTGTTTCATTGTAACGTTTTTGACGTATGTACAATGTTGGAAAAAGGTTTTGTTTGCGTTGCGATAATAATAACCTAAAATCGATGTTGATCCAACGTCAGTCTGGTAAGGTTTTTTTTAACGTAACAATTGTTGAAGTATGTACAATGTTGGATAAAGGTTGTAATTGCGTTGCGATAATAACCTAAAATCAATGTTGATCCAACATTATAATTGGTAACATTGTTTCAATGTAACGTTTTTGACGTATGTACAATGTTGGATAAAAATTGCAGTTGCTTTTTTAATCTAGATTTGAGCTAAACCAAACACTCTTACATTGAATTTAGCATACTTAATTATGGTGAACACTTAAATTTATAAAACCATGTATTTCCTTCCTCTATGGTAAAATATTGAACAAAATAATTTGTGTCCGGTCAGACTATCAGTCAGTAACATACTAATATTATTATTACCAGCCATCTATTGCCTCGTTTTAACCATTTTCCCATCAAGAAAATTACCAAGAAGATCACAAGAAATATAGACACATGAGGGGCGAGGATTCCAAGAAATAGCCCAGATAACATTGATTAAAATCACCGCAAAATAAAAGGCATTATTCGTGGTCCAAATAATAATGTAATATAGGTTTTCTCGGTCAAATTCGGCAAATGAGCAGCCGATTTAATTTTCGTGCGTTCGAATTAACCTTTTAGCCACCGGACCGCCCAGCCGCCAAAAGCGATAAACCGTAACATGCGGTAGAAGGAAAAAAACTCACAAGCTTGTGTATTGCGATAAAACAAAAAAAAGAACAGAAAAACACCCCAAAACATAAAAATTAAAATACATAGCCAGTTGGCCAAGTCAATGGCACTAGTTTAGATAATAATTTTGAATTCACTCCTCTTCACAGATGACTTGTAAAGATGGTAACGCTAATGATGATGACATTTTGTAGCTTTCGCCAACAACACGCTCATTTGTAACAAAACAAAATTAATTTTCTTTTATCATGATGATACTATCAAAAACTAATGACTTAGCAATTAATCACTATGAGTATTTGATGCCAGATAAGGCTTCAAAAACTATTGTGTCATTTTAACCTTATGAACAATAGTCGCCAGAAAAATTCCCGGTAGCCGTTAACGAGAGGCAGTTATTGCTCCCTAGGGATTTATTACATTCGAATTGGAAGTAATAATGTTATTCAATGACAATATTTACAAAATAGACGAAAACTGTACATATGGCCTACATAATTAGCCTTTTAATTGGTGTCTTTTGAAAATTTGAACCACGGTTCTAGTAATTTACTGCAAGAGTCTTGGAAAACTAAACATCGTTTCAGCAAACTCGGGCGGTGCAGTGACTAGACGGTTAAAGCTATTTTGCCTCTCCAGTTTTTACTGCGTTTCAAATTCAGAATTCGGTCATTCAATTTCGTTTTGAGGCATTCAAATTCCTTTAGCACTGTGTTCAATTTAGTATATCGTCATTCTTTTTCGTGACGCACAATCATCATTCAATTTAGCAAAGCTGGTTCGACTGGAGATTTTTACTGATTTATTTTTTTCAATTTCGTAAAGAGGCAATCAATTTCGCTAAATGAGAACTCAAATAAGTACGATAACGAAATGCGACTAAACAGATAAACTGTATACAAGGCATCTGTTTTGTATCTTCAATTTAATTCAGGCAAACATGTTTTCTTTCTTTATTTATGTTTCCAGTAGATTTTACATGGGGCCCATTAGTTTTGTTTTCTTATTTGTTTTCTTTTTTTGATTTTGTTGGGGGGGGGGATCTTTATTGGTTAACTGATAAAGACCTAATTTTGTATGTTTTTGACTATGGGGTGTTTATTTATGTTTTCCCTGGTTTCTTATTGTTTATGTTGTTTCTTCCTCAACCATCAATCTGTTGGCGTGCCAGACATCTTGGCATTTATGTTTGGGTATGGTTGTACCAACTGCTGTGGACTTGTTGACTTCAAATTGACCGCAAGCTCAAGGTAGTCTTGCTCGTTTCCCTCGAAGGCCTCAATCAAACTTTCTCGATCTACCTGGGACACTCGTACGTAGCGACCACGAGCTGCCATTTCTAGAAAAGTGCGTCTAAATCTGTAGCGAACTCAAGTAGTGAACCATGTTTATGCCTTTAACATTCGAAAGGAAACAAAGGTTTAACAGAGCGTTTTTTAGATTGTACAAATTACAGAAATGACTGCCCAAAAATGAATTTGAATGACTAAACACCCGCCTCAAAAAGCTTCTGCGAATTTGAATGCTGCTTTGATGAATTGTTAAATTGAATGACTATTTTGTTAAATCGAATGACGCAACAGTACATTTGACTAGTCATAAAACGAAATCGAATGACCCTTTTCAGAAGCATTCGATTTCGCGCGAAATAGAATGTTCAGTGGTTAAATTGGCTGCTCATTTGCCGAAATTGACCGAGAAAACCTATATTTCCATTAGTACCACAGAGCATACAGAAATGCAAGGACGGTCAGATGTTGAAAAAGGTCACCTATTCTACAATGGGATCGCTATAGGCCTAAAGCCAGCCCTAAAAATTCGATCAAAGTTGGCTTCCTCTAGGCTTTTAGTTCACGACTGCACTAAAATATTCACATTTTTGTTGCAATTTTTTTTTTTTTTACAATTACAAAATATCTAAATGTTTTTTCACTCAAGGTTCAGACAGGTGAATGAAACCTCAAACCAAATGTATACTTCTAAGTTGCCCTTCACAGTTTGGTTTTGAGCGCATGTTGACAAGGTGTTAAAAATTAACAATTTGTGGGTAATTGTTTCTAGTTTTTTTGTATGGAAATTTTTTTTTTACACCGAGTTCGAATCAGGTAGATAATGCGACATCTCAAACTCAATTTGGTACAATTCCTGTGTTGCATTAATATTTGGCAAGTAAAAAGCTTAACATTTCTACTAGGTTTTCGTGCACAACATGTTGACAAGAAGTTAAAATTTAACATTTTGGGGGATAATTATTTGTGTATGGAAATGTTGTTTTTATACTAAGTTCAGGTAATTGATGCGACATCTCAAACCTAATTTTATATCATTCCTATGTTGCATTAACATTTGGCAAGCAAAAAGCTATACATTCCTTTTGGGTATGAGTGCCTTTTGACAAGATGCTAAAATTGAGACAACGTTGGGCCAACGTTGAAACTTATGCAAATTTGTGGGCGGGACTTAGAAGTGTATGACTTTTTCTGACAATATCAAAACAATTTTGGTTGAATTTAGGAATTTCCCAGGCAAGTTTTTGTACTTTTTTTGTAATTCGTTTGTAAGAAAATATGTACATCAAAAGTACATAGAAACATTTGTCATTCCAAGATGTGAATTAAAAATTAAATAGTTTTATTTTAAAAAGGTGTTATAACCATGACTGGAAATTCTGTAGATCCTGGACTATATAAATACAAGACATGCAGTGGAGAAGGATGTATAGACCTGTATAAGTTGTAGTTATAGTGTAGAATGTATTTAGTTATCGGTATCATATCTTACATGTATATACCTTATAAGTATAATAAGCATATACTAATTACTTGAATTCATTATTAATTATAATGGGCATTAACTACATAACAAGAAAGTTCAACTCGAAGACATTGTTTTAGATTAACTGTACGTTGGCCCAACGTTGGGGAAATGTTGAGCCAACATAATTACAGATTATTCAACATTATTTCAACGTAAAAACAACGTATACATGCCAACGTAGTGAGTTTAACGTTGTATCTACGTCAGCATTTCAATGTTATTTCAATTTGCAAATTCAATCATTATTCAACATTATTTCAACGTAGAAATTTGACGTTAAAACAACGTATACATGCCGACATTGAAACAACGTAGAGAGTTTATAACGTTGTATCTACGTCAGTACTTCGACGTTAATTCAATTTGCAAATACAATCATCATTCAACGTTACTCCAACGTCGGCAAAAAAAAGAACAGAAAAACACCCCAAAACATAAAAATTAAAATACATAGCCAGTTGGCCAAGTCAATGGCACTAGTTTAGATAATAATTTTGAATTCACTCCTCTTCACAGATGACTTGTAAAGATGGTAACGCTAATGATGATGACATTTTGTAGCTTTCGCCAACAACACGCTCATTTGTAACAAAACAAAATTAATTTTCTTTTATCATGATGATACTATCAAAAACTTCAACGTTAATTCAACGTTAATTCAACGTATTTTGCCCACTGGGACCCGTCCCTCGCAGTACAGCACACTATCGCCGGCGTGCCGCCAGGGAAGAGGAGACGGGCATTCCCCACAAAAAATATGCTGCCCGCACTGCAGTTACAACCTGCGGCAAGTGCAAGAAACCCAGAATAATGCCAAGCCACACACAGTACTATGGTAATTGGTACTATGCCAACACCAGTAAAGAAACACAAGTAGAGTGGTTGACAAGGATGGTGTCCCTGCGGGAGGGGAAGCGTGAAGTGTAGATGGGGCTAGATGCAGGGAGCAGAGGGTATCTCAAGGAATAATCTCTCTAGGTAAATAAAGATTTGTTATGCTGCAACAACCAAGGTCAATTCTAACAATTTTTGTAATTTTAATGCTTGACAACTATAACCAACAATGTATTCATTACCAATATTTTTTCCTCGGATTTCAAGGATCAGGATGCAACACACACTACCATGGCAACTGAAGACACACCAGAAGAGTGGCAGGCAAGGATGGCGCCCAAGCTGGAGGAGGAGCGGGACCTACCGGAGTGAAGATGGCAGCCGATGCAGGGAGGGAGCAGACAAGTGGGAGTATCTTAAGGAGGAATGTCAACATTTTTTTGTAGACATTCCCCTTTAAGATACTCCCACTGGGAAAATAAAAAGTTTTTAATGCTGCCAAGTTCAAGAGCCATTATTGGAAATTAGTACATGTAATATTTTTGTCATTTGAATGCCTGACAACCACCAACAATGTACTAATTTCTAATAATTTTGCCTTAAATTTGAAGGTCTCAAGCCCTTACAAAAGCAGAGAGGAAACTTACTTGTATGGTTATTAAACAATAAAATAAAGGCGTAAACTTATTGATTGATTCAATTATTTATTTCTTCACTTTTCATTTGATTCAGTAAATCACACTCAGTTAAATTTATGACCAAAGTTACACTCTGTATCAATTTTAAAATGTTATTCATACAGGAACAGTTATGACACCCATCTTAAAATAAGTTATCATACAAGCGCTTATGGAATACAGAAAAATATAGCGCGTCTGCGTCCCAGGGCCAACTTGGATACGGGACGCAGACAAGCTATATTTTTCCGTATTCAACGAGTGCGTGTGTGACAAAAAATTGGTCTTCAAGCAAACTTGAAGCGCAGTTAAGATGGATGACGACTGCTATGTACACACGGATTAGTTATACTCAATCGGTACCAAAGCAATTGCTTGAAAAACATCTTAAACAAACATTCATAATTTTCAATGTGTGTTGGTATTGTTGCACCCGTCGGGAATCAGAGATTCACTCCACGGTGTACATTAATGTTGCAATTCTGTATAAAAGGATGAAATAAGAATTCACAATGAGTTGGGTCTTTCACTTTTAATCATATGTCTTGATCTCACTGCCACATCATCCAGTATCTATCTTTAACAATAATAACAATACTTCTTAAACATTTACTTAGAAACTTGTCATTGTTTCGACAATAATTACTTTCTCTGCCTCACTTCAATCCTAGTATCATTTGCAATAAACAAATACTCAGAGTGTCAATACTATACACTAGGTCGAAATCTATTAATGCTTACTACATCTGTTCACTTCTGAAACCCAACTCCACAAGTAAAGCAATCGCAGTGTTTTTGCCCAATAGTCAAAACAAAGAAACACATTGACTTTAGAGAATAAAGAAACACATAAACAAACCCTACTGGGATATGAGCAAAGTCTTGGGTCTGATATAAACAAAATCAACTTGGCTAAAACAAGGCAAAGTCACTTTCTAACCTGGCACTTGCCTCTTAACAAATAAAACAAAGAAGGTTGTTCAGGCAGCAAGGCTATCCCAGGCTATCTAGGCTATTAAAGAGCTACCACTGACCAGACCCTGCTAGCCTTTTAGTCTCCACTCAGGGTTACTGTCTCAGACCAGGGTGGTCTTTTTGTACACGTGTATCTACATACATAAAGTACTGTACAACTAAACTTAGAAAAGATGGGGAACTACCCCTGCTTTTCCTCTAGAAATATACATAGTTGGAAAAGTCCTAAAACACCATTCTTAGCATCAAACATTTCTATAGAATATGAGCTATCAGAAACTCAAGTTAATTAATCAAAACATAATAAGGAAATGGAATAAAAGTCTAAATCAATTCAGTACACTTCAGAGCCTTAACCATGTTTCAACCCAATTCAGTAAAGCATAGGCCTACACACATCATGGTTCATGGTAAAAGTTATAGCTAACTTTGAGGAGGTAAATCTCTCCTATCCTTAAGTTAAAACAAGTTTAGAATAATACCACATCAATCTATAGTTTATGAACTTATTAGATAATACAAATTAAAATCCACATACCTGTATAAAAGGATGAAATAAGAATTCACAATGAGTTGGGTCTTTCACTTTTAATCATATGTCTTGATCTCACTGCCACATCATCCAGTATGGGGGGACTGCTGTGGGGTGAGACCCATACCCACTCATTGAGGTATTTCCAACCTTTTGATTGGCTTAAATCGGCTGTTGAAACAAAGGGGTGGTCAAGCAGCTATTGAAAAATTAGAGGGGGCATAATAGTTGAAAATTTAGGAGGGGGCATAAGCGACCTCTACACTCTCCCCTTGAAAATTAAATGTTGTCCTCAACATTTCAGAACGGAAAATTGATCAAAGCAAAATAGTAAAAACTAAATATAAGTCTTAACGGTTAAAAGCAGACTATGAAATCTCAGAAACTAAAATTATTCGATTCATACCACACAAAAAAACTAATCGTGTCCAATCTGAGCAAAACTTCCAACCTAAATTTGGGCTAAAGACACCTTGTGTGCAACTCTAGAAACAAATTGACTATGAGTTACCCATCACTGGTTGCTAGTGGTATGGTGATAAGTACCAGGGGTGCCATGGTTGCATCTGCAACTGCGGATAGGGCATCATCATAGGGGTCGTCCAAGGCATGCTGGCAGGTTGAGGGCACATCATCAGTGGTGCTGCTGGAGGTGTATTCGTGGAATGCAACCATGGATGGTGGTAGTGCGGGGTACTTCCAGCAGTCACTGCACTCACGTCATGTGGACCTTGCTGCGGCTGACCCAAATACTCATAGGCCAGTCGCTGTGGGGGCTGTCTTTGTCTTACCGGGTAGGTTCGTGCATCCTCCTGTACGGTAGGGGGAGCTGTATTGAGGTGGCATTCTCGTTCTGAAGCTGAGGCGACAGAGTCAGAAGCTGCCTCTGGGTCCGATGCATTCACTGGGTCCCAGGGCAGGGGTGGAGCTGGTTCATCCATGATGGGTTCAGGAATGACGACTGGCTCCGGAACAATGGTTGTCTCTGGCACGGTGACCGGTTCAAGATCATGTACTGGTTCTGGTTCAACAGTCTGTTCCAGAGTGGTTGCTGGTTTCGGGAAGACTACTGGTTCCGCTGCAACCAGTGGTGTAGGGAAAGTCACTGCCTCAGGTGTGGAACATGGATTGGCTGCTGTGTCATCTTCAGTCATATCACCGGCTGGGGTGAATAAAGCAGCTTCATGATTCAATGGTGCAGTGTGCGTCATAGGGGGACATGGCGCCATTTTCTGTGTGGGGGCCGAAACTGGGGGTCTGGACTGTTGTGGCATCTGTCTGAAGACTAGAGTTTGAAGATGGCCATTGTATTCATCTTCAGAATTGTCAGTGTCGCTGGTATTTGGTTTATCCCGTGGTGCTGGCCTGCTTCTGGTGCGGGGTGTTTGCACACAGCGCGGTGTCCTCGACTTAGTCGGTTCGTCACTGATGAGGTCATTACAGGGTAGCAACAGATTTCTGTGAAGAGTTCGTTTCCTGCCCGTCCCCTTTTCTGGACGCAGCTCGTACACTGGGGAGTCATCACTTAGTTGTCTCACCACAGTATGGACATCACTTTCCCAGTAGGCTCTCAGCTTGCCAGGCCCACCGGTTTCGTTGAGGTTCCGCACAAGAACTCTATCACCAGGTTGAAGGATAGTGCTGTGTACCTTCTTATCATAATGGTGTTTGCCACGGGCGGATGACTTGTCGGCATTTTTTCTTGCCGCCTCATACGCCTCTTCCATCTGTCGTTTCCAGCGTTGACTGTAGTCTTGATGGTCCTTGGGTGGTGTTGTTATTTGTGACAACCCAAAAGCCAAATCGATGGGAAGTCGAGGGGGGCGTCCATACAGAAGAAAGAATGGAGAGAATCCAGTGGTGTCGCAACGAGTGCAGTTATATGCGTGTACCACTTTGTTCAGAGATTCTTTCCAGCGGGACTTCTCTCTCTCGGGCAATGTACGGAGCATCCCCAGAAGGGTCCGGTTAAATCTTTCCACTTGCCCATTTCCCTGCGGATGGTAGGGGGTGGTGCGTGAGGGCGTGATGCCAGAGAGGTGTTGAAGTCTGCGGAATAGTTGATTCTCAAACTCTCTTCCTTGGTCATGGTGAAGTTTATGCGGGAAGCCAAACCTCAAGACGAAGTCATTAAAGATCTTCTCTGCTACCGTCTTACCCGATTTGTTAGTTGTTGGGTAGGCTTGGGCAAATCTTGTGAAATGATCCATGACGACCAAGATATATTCATACCCTCCAACACTCCTCTCAAGATGGAGAAAATCGATGGAGACCATTTCAAATGGGGCTGTGGTGATTATGCTTCGGAGGGGCTCTCTGGTTTGTCGATTGGGTTTCTTCTGCTGCAAACATCGGCAGACGTTCGTCACGAAGTGTTCAATGTCTTTCTGCATACGGGGCCAATAAAACCGATCTCGTGCGAGGTGGATGACCCGTTCAGCCCCTAAGTGGCCCATTTCTTCATGAAGCTCCCTATAGACTATGCGGTGGTACTTACGAGGAAGGACGAGTTGGGACCTTGCACCTGCTCTCCGACATAACACTCCGTCTTCGTCAATGCTTAGCTTGGACCAGTCACGAAGAAGAAGGGTAGTATCTGGATGTTCTCCTGCCCGCGCTTGTCTATGCGGACGCTGTCCCCTGTCAACATGGCCAAGAACTGGACCGATGATAATATCAGCATGCTGAGCTGCCTTCAGTTGTTCTTTGGTGATATGGTGGGAGCTTGTAACACCGTCATCTGGGCTTGATGTAGACGCAGTCAGGGCACCAATCCATGGGAAATGGTCAGACTTATCAGCCTTGATTGCATCGATGGTGGCACTAAGATGAGTTGGACTGATCTCGCTTGTGCACTGGGTTCTAAAGTTGTCTATGTCAAGGGGCATACGGGAAAGGGCGTCGGCATCTGCGTTTGACTTTCCAGGACGGTACTTAATTGTGAAATGAAAATCTGCTAATTCAGCAACCCAGCGATGTCCTGTTGCGTTGAGTTTGGCTGATGTCAAGATGTAGGTCAAAGGATTATTGTCTGTATACACAGTGAAGGAGGGAGCATAGTACAAATAATCTTTGAACTTTTCTGTGATGGCCCACTTTAGCGCAAGAAATTCTAGCTTTCCGGAATGCAGATTGTAGTTCTTCTCAGCAGGGCTTAGCGTCCGTGAGCCATAGCCGATCACTCTCATCTTTCCATCCTGCTGCTGGTACAAGACAGCACCCAGTCCTTCATTTGAAGCATCTGTATGCAGAATGAAAGGCTGCTGATGATTAGGGAAAGCCATTACTGGGGGGCAAGTGAGAAAACTCAGCAAATGTTCCATTACTTTCTGATGAGAAGCTTCCCATGTTATGCGTTGCCTTGACGACACTTGTCCTGCACTTTTACCTACAGCAGCTTTTCCTCGTGACTTTGAAGATGGTTTCATTGAGCTATTTTTGCTAGGTTGGTCATCACTGCATGGACTGGGTTTCTTCAGCAGTTCATACAATGGTTTAGCGATGGTAGAAAAGTTCTGGATATACTGACGATAGTAGCCCAGTAGACCCAAGATTTTCCTCACCTCACCCACGGTACTCGGTTGTTTGTCACGGAGTGCCTCAACTGCTTTGATGTCTGCAGGATCCATCTTGTAGCCTTCACTACTGATAACTCTCCCCAAGTACCGCACTTCTTTCTGGAATAAGTTGCACTTGCTTGGCTTGAGTTTGATACCACGGTCCTGGAGGCGTCTGAGGACTTGACGTATGTGTTCGACATGTGACTCAAATGTTTTTCCGTAGACCAGTATATCATCAAGGTAGACTACGGCGATTTCTCCAACTAGACCATCAAGACAGGATTCCATACACCGTTGAAACACTGCAGGCGCATTAGTCAAACCAAAGGGAATCCGATTCCACTCATACAAACCCCAAGGGGTGACGAAGGCCGTCTTATGTTTGCTCTCTTCTGCCATGAAACCCTGGTGATAAGCTTTACCCTGGTCTAGTGTCGAAAACCACTCATTTCCACCGAGACTATCTAGAACATCTTGGATTCGTGGGATCGGTTGTCTATCGGGAATTGTCTTTCGGTTCAGCTCGCGGTAATCTATGCAGAGACGGAGAGAGCCATCCTTTTTCCGCACACAAACTACCGGTGACGAGTAGGGAGACTCTGACTTCTCAATCCAGCCTCGGCCAATCAAGTCCTTCAAGTAGTTTTTCACTTCAGTGTAGAGTGGCGGGGGCACGGACATGTACGATTTCTGCACTGGCTGGTCATCCTTCAGACGTATATGCATTTTCAAGTCTTTGATGCAACCCATGTCACTGTCATCTTTTGAAAATGCTCCTGCCTCTTCCCGCAACATCTTGTTAACATCTCGGCGTTGAGCCTCTGTTAAGTGACTGAGGTCAAACTGGGGGGTCCCAGTTTCTTCGGCAGAGTGTGCAGTGGAGACTTCATTTATTACAAATGTACGTTTATCTTGTGACGCTGGTATAGGCCTCTCGGGAATGGTTTCAATTGAAAGGGGGGACTGCAGTGTTCCTAATTGGGTTTGTTTCCGCAGGACGATATCATGATTGGATGTGTTTTGCACCAAGATGAAGACTTTGCTGGATGGCCCCTTTTTCAACCTAACAACTGATGGTTGAGGATGAAGATCTTCTGGCCACTGGGTGTCCACATCAGGCTCAAAGACAGCGGTAGTGTCTTGATTCAGCAGACATGATGTCGCTCTGCAGGCTACCTCGATAACACTTCTGCCAGGTACGGTGACTCCCTTTCTGCCTACCTGGACACGGCAGATATCTTCTGGTGGCTCTTCTTGAATAAGGTTTGCAAGGGCTGTCACTGCTCTCCTCGTCATTGATGGGAATGCCGCTCTCACGGCTTGAATAGGGGTTGGATGGAGGGTGTCTCTTTGAACGATTTCTTCTATAACGTTGTACCCAATTATGGGAACTCCTGAAGTTGCCCGTGTCACCAAAACTGGAACTTTAATCTCATGGTTCAGCCCTGTCGTCAAACTGAAGGAGACATTCAGCCAGCCATCATATGGTATAGGGGATCCATTTGCAGCCGTAAGGTTCAGGTCAGTTCCTCCTAACAGCTCACACAGTGGTCTCAGCTTGGCTTGGGGCAAGTGGGTTGCTCGCCACTCAGCAGGTATGATGGTGACCTGGGCTCCTGTGTCCCAAAGTGCCTGGGTCTTTGTTCCGTCTATCATGCAGCTCACCATACATCTCTTACCCACTAGTCGGCTTACATTCGCTTGTCTTGAGGGGGCTATCGAACAAAGGTGGGACTTCTGGTAATTACTTTTGTAGGTTACTGGCCGTCCCGTGGCAGTAACCCTTGGCCGTTTCCCGGTTGATTGCGTCGCCACTGTCTGCATCCACGAGCAAAGTGCTCGCCAGAGCCACACTTGTAGCAATGCTCGCAACTATCTCCAGTGCCACTCCGTTGGCAGTTAGAACAGCCTCTCTGTCTGTTGGTGTCACGGTTGGTCCTAGGGGTCCACTGCTGGCGCTCACTAGGCTGGGCTAGCGACTGTTGCAGACCAGCTATCTGTGTTTTCAGGGTGGCAATCTCAGCAATTCCTGCCTTCACTTCAGCAAGGTCGGTCATTAAACTGCCTTGTCTCGGCTGCTCCTTGAGGTTGGTCCCCGAATCTTCTCTGCTTGATCCCAGCTGTTGTACCACTTTGACGGAGATGTGTTTTGCACTGGCCACGCCAAGTTTCTCTTGCCGTTCTGCTTCCTGGCGAGCTGCTATATTTATTTTCTCAAACAACTGCTCATCCGTCGTACTTGGATTCTGGAGATAGGGACGCAACTCTGACTTGACAGCATCGCTCCTTAATCCAGTCAGAAGTCCATGCAGGAACATACTCTGTACAAGGGTGGGGTCATACTTCAATCCGGAACCTGCTTCCTGGCTTGCAAAGACAACTTTTTGTTTTAGATCAAGGGCACGAACGAGAAAACTCTGTGGGGATTCCTTGATGTCCTGAGTCACACGGGATAGTTGTTGATAAAGTTCTGTGGCATCTTTCTCTCGGTAATGTGACCGCAGAACTTGACGGAGACTGGGCAAGGCAAGGGCTACCCTACCTTCCAGGTAACTTCGCAAGGGAGAGCCTGGTGAAATCGCTCGGATAACGCCTTCAACGATCTCGCATTCGGTGTGGCCCTTTAGACGACCATTCTCGATCTGGTGAGCTAAGCTTGAAAAAGATAATTTATCTTTCTGGCCCGGCTCTCCTATCTGGCCAGAAATTTTGAACTCCCGTCTGGCTAGAGTCATCAAACTGTGGGGTGTGATGGGAGGGATGGGTTTCTTCAGCGCTAGCTCAGTATCTAGTATTAGTGGCTGTTCTCCACTTGCTGGTTGAGGAGGTGTTGTAGATTTAGATTCCATGGTCGGGGATGGTTCAGTCGATAAATCTGATGAAGCTTGGGGTTTCACAACTGGTGGCTGAGGCTCAGGGACGAGTTTCTTTAGAAAACATTGTATCTCCTTGAAACTGTCCAGGCCTTGATCCTCCATCTCGTCTATCTCATCTCGGTTGAGATGACGGTTGACTTTTCTTACGAGGATCTGGTGGTTGTCTTCTTTCGCCTCTAATGCATTATAATCGGGTAGATCGATGAACTCACAGACTTTGAGTAACTGGTCACGGGTGAGTTTACTGACCTGGCACATCAAAGACTGGCATAGCTCCTGTGCGGACTTCTCCATCTTGGGGGCAACTCGTTTCTTCAAACTCTTTGTTTGGTCTTTGACTCCGCCCCTTGCTTGCTTTGTCCACCAACCACTGCTATTCTCCTGTCTCTTGCACTACCAGGTCTGGACTCCTGTTACCATGGTTACTGTAGCTTGGGTCTTGGGTTCAGGTTCATGGTCGCTGGACAGGCGCTGTCGTTGAGCATTCTAACGGATGTAATGCTGAAACACACCTGTCCCGTCGGAGGTGCCAAATGTTGCACCCGTCGGGAATCAGAGATTCACTCCACGGTGTACATTAATGTTGCAATTCTGTATAAAAGGATGAAATAAGAATTCACAATGAGTTGGGTCTTTCACTTTTAATCATATGTCTTGATCTCACTGCCACATCATCCAGTATCTATCTTTAACAATAATAACAATACTTCTTAAACATTTACTTAGAAACTTGTCATTGTTTCGACAATAATTACTTTCTCTGCCTCACTTCAATCCTAGTATCATTTGCAATAAACAAATACTCAGAGTGTCAATACTATACACTAGGTCGAAATCTATTAATGCTTACTACATCTGTTCACTTCTGAAACCCAACTCCACAAGTAAAGCAATCGCAGTGTTTTTGCCCAATAGTCAAAACAAAGAAACACATTGACTTTAGAGAATAAAGAAACACATAAACAAACCCTACTGGGATATGAGCAAAGTCTTGGGTCTGATATAAACAAAATCAACTTGGCTAAAACAAGGCAAAGTCACTTTCTAACCTGGCACTTGCCTCTTAACAAATAAAACAAAGAAGGTTGTTCAGGCAGCAAGGCTATCCCAGGCTATCTAGGCTATTAAAGAGCTACCACTGACCAGACCCTGCTAGCCTTTTAGTCTCCACTCAGGGTTACTGTCTCAGACCAGGGTGGTCTTTTTGTACACGTGTATCTACATACATAAAGTACTGTACAACTAAACTTAGAAAAGATGGGGAACTACCCCTGCTTTTCCTCTAGAAATATACATAGTTGGAAAAGTCCTAAAACACCATTCTTAGCATCAAACATTTCTATAGAATATGAGCTATCAGAAACTCAAGTTAATTAATCAAAACATAATAAGGAAATGGAATAAAAGTCTAAATCAATTCAGTACACTTCAGAGCCTTAACCATGTTTCAACCCAATTCAGTAAAGCATAGGCCTACACACATCATGGTTCATGGTAAAAGTTATAGCTAACTTTGAGGAGGTAAATCTCTCCTATCCTTAAGTTAAAACAAGTTTAGAATAATACCACATCAATCTATAGTTTATGAACTTATTAGATAATACAAATTAAAATCCACATACCTGTATAAAAGGATGAAATAAGAATTCACAATGAGTTGGGTCTTTCACTTTTAATCATATGTCTTGATCTCACTGCCACATCATCCAGTATGGGGGGACTGCTGTGGGGTGAGACCCATACCCACTCATTGAGGTATTTCCAACCTTTTGATTGGCTTAAATCGGCTGTTGAAACAAAGGGGTGGTCAAGCAGCTATTGAAAAATTAGAGGGGGCATAATAGTTGAAAATTTAGGAGGGGGCATAAGCGACCTCTACAGTATGATAGACACAGAAAACAGTGTTTTGAAGACAAAAGTGGTTTGTTAAGTCCCCCATTAAAAATCCTCTTCTAAAGGCAACACAATTGTTTATTTTTGGTTTGTAAGTGACAAACATAAGTTTGTAAGTCAATAAAAAGTGGTTTTTATCTGTTATCAAAGCTGTGAAAATGGAGTTTATTAAAAATCAGTCTTAATAGGGCATAGCTCCTTTCTTCAGTTTAAGGCGGTACGTTCCATAGGCTGACTTGCCCTGCGTTGAACACTTTCCAGCTTGTCTTCTGAATGTCACACTCGAAGGGAACCATGATGCAATTCATGTTCCTGATGCAATACTGAGGGGGGAAAAAAAGAAGATAAAAGAAGTACATTAGAAATTTCACAAAACCAGCAAGACTTGCTGTTGACATAACTTCTGCACCCAATTCCTGTCCTTCCCTAAACTGGATCAATAGGAGAAAAAAAAACAATGTCACACTCGAAGGGAACCATGATGCAATTCATATTCCTGATGCAATACTGAGGGGGGAAAAAGAGAAGAAAAAAGAAGAACATTAGAAATTTAACAAAACCAGCAAGACTTGCTGTTGACATAACTTCTGCACCCAATTCCTGTCCTTCCCTAAACTGGTTCAATAGGAGGAAAAAAATACATTTCTATAAATGACACAACATTGACTTATTATTTATGAAAAGTTGGATTCAACTCACCATGATATTTGACAAACTGCAGTTTTGGTGAAGGACTAGATAGCAAACTTGTCATTCACATCGCCAACACAGGAAAAAGAAAGAAGAAAAAAGGAACGTTTGAGAAT
Organism: Leptasterias polaris; assembly: GCA_037783415.1. NCBI lineage: Eukaryota > Metazoa > Echinodermata > Asteroidea > Forcipulatida > Asteriidae > Leptasterias > Leptasterias polaris. The sequence goes on along the minus strand of JAZGTN010000285.1, from coordinate 347,917 downwards.
TCAAAAAATTACTTGTGCACCCAATTCATGTCCTTCCAAGAACTGGATCAATAGGAGAAAATAAAACCACTTCTATAAATTACAGAACAGTGACTACGTGTAAATATAATTTCACTTCATTGGATTGGAACACTGCCCCCGTTTTATACTTTAGATTTCAAGTTCCATAAGAGACTTACACAATCATAAGCATTTTGGAGAAGGTTCAAAGGCATGATGTTTAACAGAAAAACATGTTTTACAGGTTTTAGGTTCTTTTTTATTTCTTTTCCATGTAAACTTTGTGATTTACTGGCCATTTCTCAAGGAAAAACCCACCAAGCACCTTAGCCCCACTGTGATTGGCTAGTTGGGACAGGACACTTCCCCTGCCTGAAATGTGCAGACATTGACCCCTATGAATAATTCATGAGGTATCCATGAGAGTGGGCGGAACCACAGCATGCTCATTAGGTATGCGCCATGCTGCCTGCACAATGGGAAGAAAACATGCCAGAAATACAAATTTACCATATCTTTAGAAGCCAATAACTAGCTCAAACTTGGCTTAAAACATTAAAATGATTGGTAATATTGGTCCTTGATACCAGAACATTAATATTTCAGCAACATTTTCGCAGGTTTTTACAGTTTGGCAACAGAGAAGAACAGCAGGGATCTTCGCGCTGTGAAATTGGAACAACAATTGGAACGGCTCGACCAATCAGGAGCCAGGATTCAGGAATTGGAACACTTTTGGAACATCCAGATAATGACGTCATTCGTGCTCATTTGTGCGCTCCATACCGATGTTTGAGCGATCGGTGTGTGTATGTGATAACGCGCGGTATAATTCACTGCAGTCTACCACCCAGTAGTATAGTACTGCTGAACTGATGTACCGAGATTTACTTTCGCTCATCTTTTGCTTACTGTACCGAGAATACTCAACGCTAGTCTATTTTTCCCGATTTGTATCTTGCTTTCTTTTCCAGGTTTCATCAGCATTTTTTTCCAGGTTTTTATAACACTTTTCTGCAGTTTTTTCTAAGGTTTTATGCAGGTTTTTCATCATGTATGCACCCAGTTTCAACCGCTACCGGGGGATTCTCACGCTAGGAACGTCTCGGGAGGCCATCCAGTTCGTCAGGGACACCAACATGGGGAAGTTTAGGAGTGCTTGTCAGGACCCGGCGGATGCTGAGAAAGATGCTGTTCAGCGACTGAGAGAAGAAGGTGGCGATGTGAATGACAAGCTTACCATCTTGTCCTTCACAAAACTGCAGTTTGGCAAATATCAAGGTGAGTCGAATTATAACTTTTCATAAATAATCAAAAACGTGATCGTTCACAAGTTTTTTATTTTTTACTAAATTAATTATTATCCAATGCCTGCCTTTGACATTGACTGTTCTGCTGTTATACCATGGAGGATTCCTTCATCCATTAAGGTTATATACCATCATTTCAGTCCAAGTCACCAAGCATTTTTTAATATTTGTTATTGAACTCTATCTTTACCAAATTATAATCCCCTCCATCCCCATGGTCTGTGCATGGGATGACAACATTGCATTATTCTTAGACAAACGACAAAATATTTTGTCTCCTAGGAGACAAAATATTTTGTTTGTGACCTCATGCCACAGCTTGAATTTATTTTGATTCAGCCAGAAACAATTTCATACCTGATACCAATACTTTTGTATCAGGGCAAACCGGCAAATTAAACATTTTTGAGTGGGGCACACCAGACCCATTTGAAAGTTGGGCACACCAGACCCATGGGCACACAGACCCATTTGAAAGTTGGGCACACCAGCCCCAGGTAGGGAGATCGGCACAAATGATATTTTTCGACTGCACCCCATCAAATTGGTATCACTGGAAAGCTTGTAAAAAAAGAAATACAATAGTGTTTAAATCAGCTTGATATCTTAAAATTTGGCCGAGTTATGTAATTTTTAGTATTATTTTTCCGGCATTCTGTTCTGTAAATTTTGAGAGTGCAATGCGTATTTACAATTATCCTTGAAACTTTCACAAATCAGATATCTGCACCCCAATAAATTTAATATCACTGGAAAGCTTTTAAAAAAAAGGAATACAATGGTTTTCAAATGACATTGATATCTTAAAATTTGGCAGAGAATGAGAGAATCACAAATTAATAATGAAGTAATATTTATAATCAAACATTCATCAAGAATCAAGATGTTAGAATTCCTAAGTAAAATTTCTGGAATTCTGAAAATGAACACTTTTATAAAATTGAAATTCGCAGCTAACCGCAAATACCCATGTGCTTGTGTTATAATTGTAAAAAATAAGTTAGTGGCCTGACGTTAAATTTTCCATATTCATCTTTTAAAGATTGGACTATAAAGATTTTCAATACCAATTGAATACCAAATGGAAGTAGCAAATTCTGTGAAACTGCTAATGTATAGTTTGGCATGCAGTAATGTTGGTTCTTTATAAACTGTTAGCTTTTTTGGTATGAGTCTTAGTACGCACCAGTGTACTTCTGGGGGGTGGTGTGAGTTGGGTTGATCCTCCTGCCAAGCACTTGCTGTCCCAGCTGGTCCACAGCATACTGTTGGTATCCACCGTAAACATGATGTTCCGGGGACTCGGTGGCGGTGGCATCTGCAGCACGGTCTGCATTCCATCGAACAAGCCCTTCAAGCAGATAGGCTTGGAAGTGGATGTCGTTGGCTGTAGTTCCTGCAAAGAGTAAATGAAATGAGAAAAATCAAAGTTATCACAAGTTCAAACAATTTGTAAAAAAAGAAAACCACAGTTGGAAAATTACTCACCAGGGATGAATCTATTCAGGTGGAGATGGAAGGACTCCAGAGAAGTTGACCCACGAGCACATCTGAAGATCGGTAGTGTGACCCCACCAACTACCGACTCTCCAGTCTTGGTGTACATCCGTACACCTTCCGGGTCCTGGATGCAGGCAATGTGCCTCTCCTGTGACTCCCAGATTTCCCAGATGCGGAGAGAATCCAACAGGGGTACACCGAGGGTATCGTGCCCCTGTTCACAGTCTAAATTTGTGAGGAGAGCCTTGATGAGGCGTGTCGTCTCCTCAACACCACGGGTAGTGCGTCGGCAGTGTCGGGCAAGGGTCTTTTTCCCGATGTTGTTAGACACAACTTCCTCAGATGGATTTCTGAGGCCCTCGGTGATGAGCTGTGTCCGTTTTGCTTTCTTCAGAAGGTCAACATCCTCAGCACTCCATGTAAAGATGCACATCGATAGCTGCCGAAGAAAGAAGGAGTACAGCTGATGTGAGTCTGTAGTGCAGCCAGATGCAAAACGTCTCATGAAGTGCCAGATGTCAAGACGAACCTTCATAGTCGGCCAGTCAGAGAAAAGAAGAGACTTTGTACTGCAGCAGTCTCTGTCAACGTAAAGTAGTTGAGGTGGGGACACCCCAGCAGACTGGTAGCGTGCAACAAGGCCCTTGGCCATCCCGTCAAGGCCATGACCTTCTGCTGCGGTCAAGACGCTCATCAGCACTTGTCCATTTTCATTCCCCACGTTGGTGGCCCATGCGGCAGTACCGTAGGCGTGTCCAGCAAGTTTTTTGGCTATCTGCGTTACAGTGAAATAAATTTGTAAAGGAAAAATTGTTTAATTACTGGTCAAGAAAGTTTTTTTTTTTTGAAAATACCCAAAAGGATCATTCTCACCTTCTTCGTGGAATCAAGCTTCAACACTCGTCCAAATGTAGATGTGATGGCTGCCTTGATCTCATCAATGCGCTGCAGAACATCATTGCAGTAGACCTGCTGCAGCCACTGGTACTTCGGTACGGGGGTCATTGATGGTGGGTCATCAAATGAAGGGCGGGTGATGAGGCCCTGGTCCCCTGCTCGAGAAAACTCTTGACATTGAGAGAGGTAGTGAGCAGTCTTCTGCAGCCAGGCCTCACTGTGCTGTTCTTGCAGTTTTCGCTGGAGCTGGGTGGGACTGTTTCCAAGCCCTCTGCACCTCAGAAGGCGAACTACCCGAAGATCACAGGCCTGCTTGTATGTAAGAACTGCAGGAAACTGAAGACGATGCCCAATATCCAGCTGGTCCAGGATGGGCAAGCTCCAACTGATGACCTTCTTTTTGCAGTGGGAGCACCCAGGTATTCAGCTGCCATGTTGTACAGCCCATCAATGTCTACAACCTGACGCACATGTGGGTACATACCGGCTGAGTGAAGTTCCCGGCCACTGCAAGTTTTTGTAGGACAAGTCAACTTCAGTGCCCACAGCTTCCGTGGCATCCATAGTAGAAGCTTGTGGGTGAAGAACTGTGCAGCCCTGGGTTGCTGACCATAGATGGGGCGTGGTTGGGGAGGATAGAACCAGAAGCTATTGATGTTCGAGTAGTTCAACTCGCCTTTTCCCCCTTTTGGACAGTTTGAAGAGTGCTTGAGATACCCAGTGATGGGCAGACTCTGCTGCCACCCTTCAGTGAGTAGATATCCTGAAATTAACAGTAAACAAAAATAGGAATAACACATCAATAAACATCTACAATCTCAAAGATTTTTTTTTTTTACCGGCACATTTAAACTGAAACATACCCTGTTTCTCTGTGACAACAGACTCCGGAGTGTGACGAGTCAAGGGAGATGGGCCCTGTCCTGATGCTTGGATGTCTTCTAATGTAAGTCATGTTGCACAACAGAAAAGAATTTGGAACAAAGAAACAGTTAGCAACAAATTCAAGCAGACCTGTGTGCATCATCTTATTACCAATATTGTCCAAACAAACTGAATAGAAGAATAACAGAAAGAGTGAGAGAAAAAGGCCTATAATGGGCAAAGACCTTTTCAAGTTTACAAATATTTTTTAATTTCATTTAAAAAGGGGATCAAAAAATAAAAAGCAGATATGTACATGTTTAAATATAGGAGACAAAAAAGCAAACATCAGTACAGCAGTACAGCAGCACCCAACTGGGCCTGAAACTTTTCATAATGTCATACAGATTTAAGAAGGAAAAAACAAATTAAATAATTTATGATAATATATAACAAAATAGTCTGGGTCAGTACCAAGGGGACCTTGGGAGTCTTTCTTTAGTGGTGCACTTCAGAGGAATGGGTTGATGCATAGCTTATAATCATTCAACATCTATTATGCTTTTAAGTCAGGCAAATTGTCTTAGTGCAGGAAGTGGTAGCCATGAGTTGCTATAAACCCATCATTATGAATGGGCCATTAACAAAGAAGTTCTGCATAACTCACAGGTGGTCAGAAAATTGTTTATCCATATGTACCCCATATGCAGAGAGGTAAAAGATTTGCCTCGATTTCAGGGACGCCCTGAATACAGGGCGTCCTACGATATAGTAAAAAAATCAACTTGTGAACGATCACGTTTTTGATTATTTATGAAAAGTTATAATTCGACTCACCTTGATATTTGCCAAACTGCAGTTTTGTGAAGGACAAGATGGTAAGCTTGTCATTCACATCGCCACCTTCTTCTCTCAGTCGCTGAACAGCATCTTTCTCAGCATCCGCCGGGTCCTGACAAGCACTCCTAAACTTCCCCATGTTGGTGTCCCTGACGAACTGGATGGCCTCCCGAGACGTTCCTAGCGTGAGAATCCCCCGGTAGCGGTTGAAACTGGGTGCATACATGATGAAAAACCTGCATAAAACCTTAGAAAAAACTGCAGAAAAGTGTTATAAAAACCTGGAAAAAAATGCTGATGAAACCTGGAAAAGAAAGCAAGATACAAATCGGGAAAAATAGACTAGCGTTGAGTATTCTCGGTACAGTAAGCAAAAGATGAGCGAAAGTAAATCTCGGTACATCAGTTCAGCAGTACTACTACTGGGTGGTAGACTGCAGTGAATTATACCGCGCGTTATCACATACACACACCGATCGCTCAAACATCGGTATGGAGCGCACAAATGAGCACGAATGACGTCATTATCTGGATGTTCCAAAAGTGTTCCAATTCCTGAATCCTGGCTCCTGATTGGTCGAGCCGTTCCAATTGTTGTTCCAATTTCACAGCGCGAAGATCCCTGCTGTTCTTCTCTGTTGCCAAACTGTAAAAACCTGCGAAAATGTTGCTGAAATATTAATGTTCTGGTATCAAGGACCAATATTACCAATCATTTTAATGTTTTAAGCCAAGTTTGAGCTAGTTATTGGCTTCTAAAGATATGGTAAATTTGTATTTCTGGCATGTTTTCTTCCCATTGTGCAGGCAGCATGGCGCATACCTAATGAGCATGCTGTGGCTCCGCCCACTCTCATGGATACCTCATGAATTATTCATAGGGGTCAATGTCTGCACATTTCAGGCAGGGGAAGTGTCCTGTCCCAACTAGCCAATCACAGTGGGGCTAAGGTGCTTGGTGGGTTTTTCCTTGAGAAATGGCCAGTAAATCACAAAGTTTACATGGAAAAGAAATAAAAATTAACCTAAAACCTGTAAAACATGTTTTTCTGTTAAACATCATGCCTTTGAACCTTCTCCAAAATGCTTATGATTGTGTAAGTCTCTTATGGAACTTGAAATCTAAAGTATAAAACGGGGGCAGTGTTCCAATCCAATGAAGTGAAATTATATTTACACGTAGTCACTGTTCTGTAATTTATAGAAGTGGTTTTATTTTCTCCTATTGATCCAGTTCTTGGAAGGACATGAATTGGGTGCACAAGTAATTTTTTGAATTCTCAAACGTTCCTTTTTTCTTCTTTCTTTTTCCTGTGTTGGCGATGTGAATGACAAGTTTGCTATCTAGTCCTTCACCAAAACTGCAGTTTGTCAAATATCATGGTGAGTTGAATCCAACTTTTCATAAATAATAAGTCAATGTTGTGTAATTTATAGAAATGTATTTTTTTCCTCCTATTGAACCAGTTTAGGGAAGGACAGGAATTGGGTGCAGAAGTTATGTCAACAGCAAGTCTTGCTGGTTTTGTTAAATTTCTAATGTTCTTCTTTTTTCTTCTCTTTTTCCCCCCTCAGTATTGCATCAGGAATATGAATTGCATCATGGTTCCCTTCGAGTGTGACATTGTTTGTTTTCCTCCTATTGAACCAGTTTAGGGAAGGACAGGAATTGGGTGCAGAAGTTATGTCAACAGCAAGTCTTGCTGGTTTTGTGAAATTTCTAATGTACTTCTTTTATCTTCTTTTTTTCCCCCCTCAGTATTGCATCAGGAATATGAATTGCATCATGGTTCCCTTCGAGTGTGACATTCAGAAGACAAGCTGGAAAGTGTTCAACGCAGGGCAAGTCAGCCTATGGAACGTACCGCCTTAAACTGAAGAAAGGAGCTATGCCCTATTAAGACTGATTTTTAATAAACTCCATTTTCACAGCTTTGATAACAGATAAAAACCACTTTTTATTGACTTACAAACTTATGTTTGTCACTTACAAACCAAAAATAAACAATTGTGTTGCCTTTAGAAGAGGATTTTTAATGGGGGACTTAACAAACCACTTTTGTCTTCAAAACACTGTTTTCTGTGTCTATCATACCAACACACATTGAAAATTATGAATGTTTGTTTAAGATGTTTTTCAAGTAATTGCTTTGGTACCGATTGAGTATAACTAATCCGTGTGTACATAGCAGTCGTCATCCATCTTAACTGCGCTTCAAGTTTGCTTGAAGACCAATTTTTTGTCACACACGCACTCGTGGAATACGGAAAAATATAGCTTGTCTGCGTCCCGTATCCAAGTTGGCCCTGGGACGCAGAAGCGCTATATTTTTCTGTATTTCATAAGCGCTTGTATGATAACTTATTTTAAGATGGGTGTCACTGTTCCTGTATGAATAACATTTTAAAATTGATACAGAGTGTAACTTTGGTCATAAATTTCACTGAGTGTGATTTACTGAATCAAATAAAAAGTGAAGAAATAAATAATTGAATCAATCAATAAGTTTACGCCTTTATTTTATTGTTTAATAACCATACAAGTAAGTTTCCTCTCTGCTTTTGTAAGGGCTTGAGACCTTCAAATTTAAGGCAAAATTATTAGAAATGAGTACATTGTTGGTGGTTGTCAGGCATTAAAATGAAAAAAATATTACATGTACTAATTTCCAATAATTGCTCTTGAACTTGGCAGCATTAAAAACTTTTTATTTTCCCAGTGGGAGTATCTTAAAGGGGAATGTCTACAAAAAATGTTGACATTCCTCCTTAAGATACTCCCACTTGTCTGCTCCCTGCATCGGCTGCCATCTTCACTCCGGTAGGTCCCGCTCCTCCTCCAGCTTGGGCGCCATCCTTGCCTGCCACTCTTCTGGTGTGTCTTCAGTTGCCATGGTAGTGTGTGTTGCATCCTGATCCTTGAAATCCGAGGAAAAATTATTGGTAATGAATACATTGTCAAGCATTCAAATTACAAAATTGATAGAATTGACCTTGGTTTTGGCAGCATTACAAATCTTTATTTACCTAGAGAGATTATTCCTTGAGATACCCTCTGCTCCCTGCATCTGGCCCCATCTACACTTCACGCTTCCCCTCCCGCAGGGACACCATCCTTGTCAACCACTCTACTTGTGTTTCTTTATTGGTGTTGGCACAGTACCAATTACCATAGTACTGTGTGTGGCTTGGCATTATTCTGGGTTTCTTGCACTTGCCGCAGGTTGTAACTCCAGTGCGGGCAGCATATTTTTTGTGGGGAATGCCCGTCTCCTCTTCCCTGGCGGCACGCCGGCGATAGTGTGCTGTACTGCGAGGGACGGGTCTTTCCTCCACATTTCTTGGATGGGTCTGAGAAGCTGGATGTAGCTGGCTGATGGGGTTGACGGGGAAAAAGAAGCGGACTGGGGGAACTGCAGGGTGCACAGAGGGTCCTGGTTGCTGTGTGTGGGTGGGTGCTGGCTGGGATCTTGATTTAAAAGTTCCCTGGCCAGCAGTGTTGACCGGATCCTGGAACTCAAAGGGCTGGGGAATTCCAGGCACATTTAGGGTCAGTGGTTTGTGCACTGGAGGAGGGAGGGGCTCAGAAGATGTCAAGGGGGGCCTTGGTGTACTAATGCCCATCTCCAAGACCTGTCTTTCCCTCTTCTTAGATTTACTGTTGTGCCAGTAAGAGAAAACAGGAAAACAAAGCAAAATCAAAGCAAGCATCCGATTGAATGTAGACTGGCAACAATCATTCACATTGAAAACATAGAACATAAATGGTGTCTAGAAGAAAGCAAAAAACATACCACTGAATGAGGGTTCGCTGATTTATTTCCATTAGCTGAAGCTGGGTGTGTTTGGTGACAGATGCATTGGACAGCACCTTGTGTCGGATGTTTCTGTAGGCAGCACAGATGAGCCCCCATCGCTGAGTTGTTTTGCCCTGCTCTCGGACCTGTCCTGGAAAGAGGGAGCACAGCTTCTCAATCAGACAGTCCATATTCTGTTGGTGTCTGGCCATGAGGCAGGGCCAGCATTTGCACCTAAGAAACATCTGTGGAATATAAATTATGTTTACAAAATAATTGAATAAAATATGAAAAAATCACATATCAAAACAATAGCAAGCTGTGCAGACAATTTAATCTTTGCATGTAAATACCTTCTTGTGCTGTCCACTCCTGGTATGACTACTGTGCCCCTAGACGGCTTGAACCTCCCCTTGGTGAGTTTTGGCTGGTGGTGGGGTTTACGGCTGACAGTACGATCGTAATTGTGGAGGGAGTTCCACAGTCTGATAATTTCGTCAGCCTGACTCTGACGGATGACACCTCTCTCATGATGGAACTGCAAGAGGTAGTCTGCTAGATCCTCAACCTTGTCAAAACCAGGTATACTGTCGGGTCCAATAGCGTCGTCCTGTAAAGACATAAGCAAACACTTCAGAAAATAAAAACATAATTTTGGGAAAGTTCAAAGCCACGGTCATTAATGGATGTTAACATAGAAAACATTTTTTGTGCAAAAATGTAACAAACCGTACAGTAGCAATGCTGCTTTGAATTTTTTGTTTTTGTTCAATCATTATTAAATTATAGTCACAATCATTCCTTCAGGACAGTACTTACATCCATGTCTCCAGGAACTGCAATTGGTGTGGTTGATGGAGGACTTGGTGATGTCCTGGATGCTGTGGCTGACTCTGCTCGTCGGAGTGGGGAGGATGAGTCCTCAGATAGGTTTTTCACGCTCGGGGGAGAAGTTTCCATTGGGGGCGTGACAGTTGGCCCAACAGACCTACCTGGCCAGTTAAAACTACGCCTTCTAGATGGTGCTGCTGCCTCTGTTAACAAAAATAAGAAAATATTAAGCACATTGCAGGTGTCCCTCCTTAGTGGCTTGGAAATTTGAAAAGACCAACTCACTTTTTTTCTTGTTCTTTGAGTCATCTGCTGTAGAATTTGGTGAGCCATCAATAGGGGGGACTGTGAGGTCTGGGCAAATCTCTTCAATGCTGTCATCCTCCATATCCCCATCACCCTCGGCATCATCAGGGGCGAGCTTCCCAATAACTTTGCCCGTTTGCCTGTACAGGTATTCAACTCCAATCAGCTCTCCTGAATACACCCAAAAGAATGAAGAAAAAAAGTGAAAAAATGGAAATCAGTTTTAAATAGCTTTGAATGTTTTTAGTTTTTTGTGTCTCCAATCACGATGCTGGGGGGGGGGGGGGGGGGTGCGGGGCATGTGTTCTGAGGTGTTTACTCTTGCCAATATATGTTGTAATGCACTGTTTTAAATTTGTTATTTGTCTAAACTCCTTTTTATATATTTCTTTGTTTAAGATGTTTACTGTCCTGTTCTGGAGCTTTAATCAATCAATTTTTGACATGTAAATTTTCCATATTCATCTTTTAAAGATTGGACTATAAAGATTTTCAATACCAATTGAATACCAAATGGAAGTAGCAAATTCTGTGAAACTGCTAATGTATAGTTTGGCATGCAGTAATGTTGGTTCTTTATAAACTGTTAGCTTTTTTGGTATGAGTCTTAGTACGCACCGGTGTACTTCTGGGGGGTGGTGTGAGTTGGGTTGATCCTCCTGCCAAGCACTTGCTGTCCCAGCTGGTCCACAGCATACTGTTGGTATCCACCGTAAACATGATGTTCCGGGGACTCGGTGGCGGTGGCATCTGCAGCACGGTCTGCATTCCATCGAACAAGCCCTTCAAGCAGATAGGCTTGGAAGTGGATGTCGTTGGCTGTAGTTCCTGCAAAGAGTAATGAAATGAGAAAAATCAAAGTTATCACAAGTTCAAACAATTTGTAAAAAAAGAAAACCACAGTTGGAAAATTACTCACCAGGGATGAATCTATTCAGGTGGAGATGGAAGGACTCCAGAGAAGTTGACCCACGAGCACATCTGAAGATCGGTAGTGTGACCCCACCAACTACCGACTCTCCAGTCTTGGTGTACATCCGTACACCTTCCGGGTCCTGGATGCAGGCAATGTGCCTCTCCTGTGACTCCCAGATTTCCCAGATGCGGAGAGAATCCAACAGGGGTACACCGAGGGTATCGTGCCCCTGTTCACAGTCTAAATTTGTGAGGAGAGCCTTGATGAGGCGTGTCGTCTCCTCAACACCACGGGTAGTGCGTCGGCAGTGTCGGGCAAGGGTCTTTTTCCCGATGTTGTTAGACACAACTTCCTCAGATGGATTTCTGAGGCCCTCGGTGATGAGCTGTGTCCGTTTTGCTTTCTTCAGAAGGTCAACATCCTCAGCACTCCATGTAAAGATGCACATCGATAGCTGCCGAAGAAAGAAGGAGTACAGCTGATGTGAGTCTGTAGTGCAGCCAGATGCAAAACGTCTCATGAAGTGCCAGATGTCAAGACGAACCTTCATAGTCGGCCAGTCAGAGAAAAGAAGAGACTTTGTACTGCAGCAGTCTCTGTCAACGTAAAGTAGTTGAGGTGGGGACACCCCAGCAGACTGGTAGCGTGCAACAAGGCCCATGGCCATCCCGTCAAGGCCATGACCTTCTGCTGCGGTCAAGACGCTCATCAGCACTTGTCCATTTTCATTCCCCACGTTGGTGGCCCATGCGGCAGTACCGTAGGCGTGTCCAGCAAGTTTTTTGGCTATCTGCGTTACAGTGAAATAAATTTGTAAAGGAAAAATTGTTTAATTACTGGTCAAGAAAGTTTTTTTTTTTTGAAAATACCCAAAAGGATCATTCTCACCTTCTTCGTGGAATCAAGCTTCAACACTCGTCCAAATGTAGATGTGATGGCTGCCTTGATCTCATCAATGCGCTGCAGAACATCATTGCAGTAGACCTGCTGCAGCCACTGGTACTTCGGTACGGGGGTCATTGAGGGTGGGTCATCAAATGAAGGGCGGGTGATGAGGCCCTGGTCCCCTGCTCGAGAAAACTCTTGACATTGAGAGAGGTAGTGAGCAGTCTTCTGCAGCCAGGCCTCACTGTGCTGTTCTTGCAGTTTTCGCTGGAGCTGGGTGGGACTGTTTCCAAGCCCTCTGCACCTCAGAAGGCGAACTACCCGAAGATCACAGGCCTGCTTGTATGTAAGAACTGCAGGAAACTGAAGACGATGCCCAATATCCAGCTGGTCCAGGATGGGCAAGCTCCAACTGATGACCTTCTTTTTGCAGTGGGAGCACTCCATGTATTCAGCTGCCATGTTGTACAGCCCATCAATGTCTACAACCTGACGCACATGTGGGTACATACCGGCTGAGTGGAGTTCCCGGCCACTGCAAGTTTTTGTAGGACAAGTCAACTTCAGTGCCCACAGCTTCCGTGGCATCCATAGTAGAAGCTTGTGGGTGAAGAACTGTGCAGCCCTGGGTTGCTGACCATAGATGGGGCGTGGCTGGGGAGGATAGAACCAGAAGCTATTGATGTTCGAGTAGTTCAACTCGCCTTTTCCCCTTTTGGACAGTTTGAAGAGTGCTTGAGATACCCAGTGATAGCTATAATCATTCAACATCTATTATGCTTTTGAGTCAGGCAAATTGTCTTAGTGCAGGAAGTGGTAGCCATGAGTTGCTATTAACCATTAATTGCCATTAACAAAGAAGTGAACTGCATAACTCACAGGTGGTCAGCAAATTGTTTATCCATATGTACCCCCCATGGAGAAATTCTTTTAACCAGTGTAACATACCACTAGATACTAATTATGTGCTGCTGGTCCCATCATGTGTTGTAATGCAGTCAACAAAATGGTTGAAACAACAACCAGAATTGTTCTTATTTTTAAATAATGTGAGAAACTAACCTTCAACTTTGACATCACTTGTGGGTTTTTCAAAGGTCTTCATAGCCAACAGTAGCTCATCATCAGTTATATCCCGGCGCTCTACAGGAGTTAACTTAATGGTACCTGTATTGTAAAAATATTCAACATAGTCAGCAACCAAAACTGGCATTTCTAATAGTTAACATAAAGTCATGACATTATAACACAAGCACATTCTAGATTCTAAAAAGGGGTGCTCCATCCATTGTAATCCAAAACAAGAAAAATTTCTTCTCCAATTATTAAGGGGGTAAAAACAATTACAGAAAAAGAACTTGCAATATCTCTATTTAATTTTATTTGCCATTTATTTTGGAAGTTGCCAAAAATTGGAAAAGGAGCATCACTGGGCTTTGAAAATATTGAAGAGGAATATTAAAAAACAAAATGGGGACACTTGTTAAATCAGACCCCTTTCAATAGCAAGAATGATTTTAGTAACCTACATGACCCTGACCTAAAGGGAAACAATAACAATATGGGTGGACCATGCACATAAAACAATTACCAAGGGGAGTGCAGGGTCAAGGGTTAACTTTCTGGAAAGTAAGAATTGTGTCCAAAGGGACTACTATTACTAAAATGCAGTTCTGTCCATATGTTTCTAGCTAGGTTACAAAAACAAAATTTTTGTATTGTGAATTTATCAACAAAAAATGTTTTGGCTAGGCCTATTTCTTTGGTTGGGAGGTGTCAAGTGATTGTCGAGTTAATAATTCTAACTACTATGATCCAGAAGTGGCACATTATAATAAACAAACAACATGTTACAAACCTGCTGATGGCTGAAGAGCAGCCTTGGCAGAAGTAGAAGCAGAAGTAGAAGCCGCACATGAATATGTAGCATTCTGGCGTGTAACACGGGGAAAGCGTTTTTCCCTCTCCTTCACCTTCATCTCCACTGCTTCCAGTCCCTCCGGAAAGGACTGAAGGTACTCCCTCAGTAAGAACTTGTTCTGACTGAGAGGAGAACAACTTGGCTTCTCTGTCCTCAGTCCATGTAACAAGTAAGCACAGTAGCCAAGATCATTATCTGCAGCCCACTTGAATGTCATGCCTTTTTGAGTAAACAACAAAAACATAAAACAATTTGTGAAAAGAATGCAATATTTTCCTGAGTTGTGGAATTTCAGGTGGCACTTTTACCATGAAACTTGGTTTATTGCTACATACATTTGTTGCCTTTGCTTAAGTTGTAGAATAGTTTCACACAGGATCATTTTCTGATCTAGTCTGATTCTACTTGTTGTACCTACAGTTATCTGAAAAAAAATTCTGATCAAGTCATTTCACATCGAGTTGTTTTAATTTCCCATTAAATAATTTATTAGGAATTATTGTTTATGTTTATAGTCAACCCCCATCCCTAGGCAATGCAATGTTGTCATCCCATGCACAGACCATGGCATGGGGGTGGAGGGGATTATAATTTGGTAAAGATAGAGTTCAATAACAAATAGAAAAAAATGCTTGGTGACTTGGACTGAAATGATGGTATATAACCTTAATGGATGAAGGAATCCTCCATGGTATAACAGCAGAACAGTCAATGTCAAAGGCAGGCATTGGATAATAATTAATTTAGTAAAAAATAAAAAACTTGTGAACGATCACGTTTTTGATTATTTATGAAAAGTTATAATTCGACTCACCTTGATATTTGCCAAACTGCAGTTTTGTGAAGGACAAGATGGCAAGCTTGTCATTCACATCGCCACCTTCTTCTCTCAGTCGCTGAAAAGCATCTTTCTCAGCATCCGCCGGGTCCTGACAAGCACTCCTAAACTTCCCCATGTTGGTGTCCCTGACGAACTGGATGGCCTCCCGAGACGTTCCTAGCGTGAGAATCCCCCGGTAGCGGTTGAAACTGGGTGCATACATGATGAAAAACCTGCATAAAACCTTAGAAAAAACTGGAGAAAAGTGTTATAAATACCTGGAAAATAATGCTGATGAAACCTGGAAAAGAAAGCAAGATACAAATCGGGAAAAATATAGACTTAGCGTTGAGTATTCTCGGTAGAGTAAGCAAAAGATGAGCGAAAGTAAATCTCGGTACATCCGTTCAGCAGTACTACTGGGTGGTGGTAGACTGCAGTGAATTATACCACGCGTTTTCCTATATCACACATACACACACCGATCACTCAGCTCAAACATCGGTATGGAGCGCACAAATGAGCACGAATGACGTCATTATCTGGATGTTCCAAAAGTGTTCCAATTCCTGAATCCTGGCTCCTGATTGGTCGAGCCGTTCCAATTGTTGTTCCAATTTCACAGCGAAGATCGGGAGTAAAAATAGAACTCTTGGCGCAGCTCAAGGCCAAAACCCAAGTTGCCTGTAAAGATGGCACTTACATTCACCCCCATGGAAGCATACGTTGTAAGAATCATAGTTATGTTTGCGCCAAGAGTTCTATTTTTACTACGCAGCCAAGAGGTTCACCAACCAATCATGCAAGGAATTAGATTTTTGTAAAACTTCCGGCATGTAAAACTTCCCATGTCCCACACTTTAGTATTCGCGCAAACTACAAACATTATGTTAGGCCTATATCAATGTCCGTAATATGGTAGACTTTTATACCTGTGTGACGCCAAGTGGGAACTACCTTTGGCATTGTTCCCCTTGGTAAATGATTCAAACCCAACTCAGAATCGTAGATGTTTGTTTGATTAGATGATCTTCTCAACAGGGGAACTGGCAACAGGCAATCTCACACATTGGTGTACTTCAACGCCTTATCACTATGAAAATCTTCGTCGTGAAACTACCATGAAACCTCAATGAACACAGGATTTTCGTGAACTTCACGGAGTTATTTCTCTTTCACCGTGCTTTCACGGAATTGCAATACCCTTAAACCACCTTGAAAAAAGATAATCTCCGGACTATTGACGGCCTCTGTGAATTTCACCCCGATTTCACGGAGCGCTCTCCACACAAGCCCAGACTTCTGTAATTGGTGAATAATTACCTGGAATGTCATTTCCCTCTTGTCTCCACAACTTAATAGTCTCATGGGGGTGATAAGCTTTTTTTTATTAAGACGCTCCACTCCAAACGTAAACAATGGTCTGTGATAGTCTAGTGGCTTTATGTACCAATCCTGTATTTGATATATATTCAGCAATAGTTTACTGCCCATCAGAGCTTTGAAAACTGGACTTGACTATTAAATGGAATGTTAATGCATTTGTTTTGAAACGCGGTTGTAAGTTGACACTAACATTCTGCATAAACTACCTTTTAGTATTTATATATTTTCTGTCAATAGGCCTAATTTCTATTTATATAATATTTCCCAGTTTAAAACTGGTTCTACAAATTAAACAGACGTTATAACTTACAGACGCATTGTTTGTTGTTTTTGTTGACCTGCACTGAATTGTGTGCACGCTTGAACTGTTTCACTGTTCTGTTTTATAATTACCGACATATCTTTACACCATGAACTTAAACTCATTTTTTCAATAAAAAATTAATGACGAAACAAAGGAAACCGATGTGATTTGTGTGTCAATTGCTGTTGCTGTTACTTGTTTTAGGCGTTCAGTCAATCGTGTCTGAGGAATGTGTTAAGTTTTAGAATCGACCAACAATTTCAATTTGTTGCCTCTTGTGTGCTACCTACCTTTACCAACTTATCTTTGCTCTCTCATCGTTCCAAATCACTCTGGTAGACCTGGGCTCCGATCAAGTTTAGACACTAACCTTCTCTATAACCCCAGAATATATCAGCAGAGCTGATGACCATGCATTCCAGGCACATGCACCTCGAGTCTGGAGTGAGCTTCCACAGTGCATCTGCTGCTCCCCTTCCTTGGACGCTTTTAAGAAGGAATGAAAACTATACCTGTTTGAACAACGACCTGTGCTTAACTGAATTCTTTGGTTAATTTTCTAGACTCTGTTCAGCGCCGTGTAACCATCTTTGATTAGGAAAATGTAAGTTATTGTATAATGCACGTGGTGTGTTTACTGAGAAAGGTGGCGAGCCTCGAAATGACAGTCAGTAGGCCACCTGGTGACATGTATTTAACTTTTCAAAAAAATCATCCTTACATTATCATAATCAGTATCCCACAAACATATGGTCTTGATGGTTGTGGGGGAAACTTTTGGGAAGAACAGGAAGAACAAAGTACCCAAAGCTATTTCACATGCACAATAGTACATACCTAGCAACGTAACAATGTTCTTTTTACTAAGAGAGGTTTGCGGTAACTACATGTTAAAATCTCTTTTGAGTATCTGTTGGTTCTGAAAAGAACCAGTGGTTAACGACTCAACGTTTCGATCAGTACGCTCTGAGCGTCTTCAGGAGAATGCTGGACTCTGTTGCTGGATGCTGCTTTGGAATGCTTTGGAAGGCGGGAACAGGAACTGGATAAGCTGGGCTTAGCTCAATGAAGCATGTAGGCTGGAGCTGGGACTAAACCTAAACTGAAACCCACTGGGAGTGGGTAGGGCCGTGTGTGCTCACTGAACTGAATCAGTTGGTGATAAGCACAGGGAGGGTGAGGGACTAAGACTGAGGGTAAAGAAGACCCTAGTCTAAGGGGTAGGGGATGTGACCTTGGATATAGGAGATCCATTAGTCGGGAAGAGTGTAGCCATATGTCACTGATGTTGAAGCCTGTCTTGAGGAACTGTGTTGTGCTTGTAGATCTCGATGGCCTCTCTGATCCGTCTGGGGGTGCCATCCCTGGATGGGAGCGATGAGTTCTGCAGCACCCCAGTCTACTTGGTGGTCGGTGATGTTGGAGTGCTTGACGATGGCTGACTTCTCATCATCTCCCCTCCTTCCGTGTGCTCGATGTTCCTTGAGTCTAGTGGGAAGGTTACGTCCGGTTTCCCCGACATAAACCTTCCCGCATTCACAGGGAATGCGGTAAACTCCTGCACGTGTGGAGGGATCCTGCTTGTCCTTGTGAGATTGAAGAGAGCTGTGAAGTTTCCTGGGAGCAGAGTGGTAGACCTTGATCCCTGCTTGCCGGAAGATACGTTGGAGACAGTGGGATGGGGGACCTAGGTAGGGCAAACAATACTGAGGGTGTGGGTGTTTGACTTTGGGTATAGGAGACCCTTCGGTCGGGATTGGGGACTGGCTTGCTTATCTTGATTTGTCTTGAGTTGTAGCCGTTGCACTTCAGTGTGGTCTTGATGTGCTGCAACTCCTGGTAAAGGCTGTCTGGATCGCAGATGTTGTAGGCCCGTTGAACCAGGGTGTGGTTGACAGAAAACTTGATTCTTGGATGGTGGAAGGATCGCTGGTTGAGGTAACGGTCGGTGTGGGTGGGTTTCCTGTAGATGCTGTGGTGGAGCTTGCCGTCTGGTCTCCTGGTGATGAGGACATCAAGGAAAAAGATCTTGCTGGACTGCTCTTGCTCCATGGTGAACTTGATACTGGGGTGTTGCTGGTTGAGGTACTGCAGAAACTTATGCTCTTTTTCATAATAATAATATTGCGAGAAATAAAGTCAATGTGAACAATCTACTGGCTGCTGCGATCCTGTCTCACCCAGTGGACTCGGAGTATGAAGACTAAGCCGACCTGTCGAGGGAAAAATCTTTCCCCTAAAATGATTACACAGAAGTCTTGTTGTTTCATCTCAGTGTTATTTTATTTTAATTTCAGTATTATTTTATTTGAACAATGACAAACAATACACAGTAAGTGGTTAGAAGGAAGTTTATAACAGTCATGTTAGAGACATGTTAACGGGATTGGATTCTGAGCATCTATCCTACATCTCCGACAACTACTCACTTTATACCCAAACCTGAATATTGTGTTTTTACTGTAAAGATACAACCATTATCTATCAATTTTTCTAATAATTATTATATTTCTCATTATTTTATTCTATCAAGTCAACAACACAAAGTGAAACAATAACAGATTACGTAAGGAGTATTTAGCTTTTGTCATGGATAAGCAAACATCTATTGTTTTTATTATGTTCACGTATTTTTTCCCCTTTTTGGGGGGTGGTGGTCCTCTAATTGGCCTTGGCGACCCTTGGCCTCCAGTAGTATGAGAAACAAATTATTATTACTTTTGTTTTAAATAAATTTTACAAAAAAATCAAACTGGTAATTTTTCTTTTCTTCTTCACCTTTTTTAGGGGGAAGTTTCTCTGAGGGACCTAGGCACCCAATGGCCTCTTACTTACAAGTGAAAAAATGTACTATTGCTTTAGGGCTCCTTTGGGGGACTTAGGCAACCCATATATGAAACTAAAACCAACTTCCGGGGACTGGAAAACAACCCCTCAGGGATGTGATAGGCTGTTGAAAAAACCACCTGAACTCTGAGCACAAAGCGCGAAAACTTGCGAGCACGGAGCCCATTAACAACATTTATCTTTGGTTTTAAAAGCCCTCCTCGGCATTAGGATATAAACGGTTTTATTTCCATTTTTTTCAAAAAAAATAAAAAAATAAAATAAAAAAAAAAATTAGGGGGGGGGGAAACAGATTTTCTTTTTTTGGAGGACAAAAACGGAGAAATCACATCCCTGCAGCCCCTCTATATATTGTTGCATCCCTAAAAGTTAAAATGAAGACAGCAATAACTTTTCTTCAGCAGTTTTTTTAAAAGATGACTGATGAAACTCATTTTTTCTGTTAAGGTGGCTCTTAAGGTGGGGGTTCAGGTACAGGACTGACGAATGCAACTTCCCCATGACCTGACCCCCCAAAAAGCCACGTGATGTGGCATCAGGAAGCTTAAAGGTCAACTGCTGTTACAGAAAAAAAAAACTCTCTTGTAAAAGATTGGTTTTCCTGAGACTGCACGTGGCACAAACTTCTCCAGCAGATACACCATGATAACAAAAGTATCGAAAAGCTCAAAAATATGAAAAAATATGGAACGCTTCACGATTTTGCGTGTCATCCTTGCGCAGGGGCCATGCTAATCTTCTCTGTATCGTTCCAATTTTAGTATATGTGCAGCCGAAGCTAGCACGACTAACTAACCAACACCTCCTTGATTTATACAACATTCGGCTCAGAGTTTGCCAAATCACTGCTCCGTATTTACAACTCACAAACAGCCTTTTCAATAGCTTTGAATGCTATTCATTCAACATTAGTTCATTCAAACTACTCAAAAAGTGTCCTCTTGACAAATGTTTGTTAAATGATTCCATTCTGAGCCTCCAAAATGGTAAAAAACTACCTTTTATATTAAAATATTTGTTGCAATACGTCTAAATCTAACAGAATGCGCCTACCTTCTACTACAGTCGCACAGTCAATGCACACGTACACACACACTGTACACACAGCTGGTTGAATGAGGAAACACAAAGGTCATTCAGGCCATAAAGGGGAAGCTTAGCATTACCAATAACCTCCACGCACGCGCTTAGGCAATTCAACCATTGTGTGCACAGCGGTTGTGTGCATAATTACTTGGAGTCCAACTAACAGGATGTTGTAGACAGGATGTTAGACAGGTCTTAGGGAACTCGGTAGACTGTTATAGCTGAAAACTTCTCCATCAGAAATTCTCTCGATAAAATGTCAAAGAAAGCATGCCTTGAACTCACCCAAGGTTTTGTTCAACTCTGGGTCTTCCATCTAGGCTAAAACCTTTCTCTGTGAAGACCCACAAGCACAGAGAAAGTATTCATCTTGACTCCGAGTCTCTTCTTGATTGCCAGGCACTTACTTGTCTCTTGTTGACAGGCAATTAACAACAGGAAACTTAGCATTTTGCTGAACTCTGGGTCTTAACCAGACCTATAAACCATTCTCTGTGCAGACTCACAAGCACATCCAAACTGTATTCCTCTTGACTTACCAGTCTCTGCTGAAGGCACAGTTGGCACTTTAAAATCAGGCAAGGCTGCCATGTTGTCATCTCTTCCATTAGTCTGTCCACTCGTTAACATGTAGGCCTACTAAGAATAGAACAGTTGGCATTATTGTAAGTCTGATGTCACAATCCGGTCACTTTTATTCTTACCTTTGATGTCTTGTGAACTTACCCGTCTATCTGTGTTTCCATCATGTCAAATAAGCATGCATTGAAGTCACTTTAGGTTCTTATTAAATATTGTGTCCATATCCAGACTTAAACTCAAAAGCACAGCAAAGTTGTCTTCCTTGGCTGTCAATCTATGATAACAACAGACAACTGCAGTTCTTTAGGCATGCTGGCATGATTCATCTCTTCAAGTTCATTCTTACCAGTCGTTATCCTGCACAAAGGTAGAGCAAATGAAGTGGTATTACTAATAGCTGATGTTAAAATCTTGTCACTCTCTCTTACCTTTAGATGTCTGATGAACCTATTGTTTCTGTCAAACAGTTGAATCAGCAAACATCAAACTGAAGAAGAATGCTGTCTGCCAAAAGAATTCCATCAAACTTTCTCTCTTACTGTTCCTTCAGTCTCGGTCTTTCCTTGTTCTGGAGGGGAATTTAAACAAAGGAATACACAGGGCTTTATTGAAAAATTCAACTTTTTCTAACAGTTGACAATGTTTGAACAAACTACGACAAAAAGAGCAGAATTGAATAACAATGGAACAGATCTCGAACAATTTTAGAACGAGCTCAGAGGAACAGTCTGGAAGAAGTTGAAACAAATTGCAACAATTAAATCAAAATAATCTAGATGGAACAATTCAATAAAAATGTAGCAAATTTGGTTTAAAAGGTGTGCATCATTGGTAAGAGTAAAAATATAAATGTTCACAGATTTGCACACAATGTACAGGTATAAAGATGGTCATGATGGGAAAACTTCCCTTGAAATACTCTTGCTTGAAATGCAAAAGTTTTTGAGAAATGAGTCAAACAATTGATTTTGGTCTTGCAAGTCCAAAACATGTTTGAAAACAATGAAAATATTTGAGGTTTTTCAACTGTTTTTCTCGTTACTCCAAAGACCGATTGACTTAAACTTTCACAGGTTTGTTATTTCATGTGTAGATCCTGGTCTTTGACAATTATTAATGTGAACAGAATTAGATCAATTTAGAACAAGCTGAAACATAATTTTCAGATCATTGATTTAATTTATCATAATCTCAAAATAATGATAAGAAAACTTTTCAACTCACCTCCTCCCTTGTACTAACTTATGTTTTCTTCAGCATGCTAACAAGTTTGAGCTCTTCAATTCCTAATTCTCTTTCTCCATCCTGTCCTGAAAGACAAACATAAAAACCTCAAAGTTCTTTATAGTTTCAGAGAAGTATTCTTTCTTGACAGTATTTAAATCAAATTAAAACAAGGAGTAGAGAATTAAATTGAAAATTCAGAAAACAAACGGAATCGAAATGTAATAAATAAGTTAAAGGGATAAAGATAAAATGAAAGAATTAGAAACTTTATGAAACCAACTTGAACATAGTGGAACCCTTTGGAGTAATTTGAAGAAAAACACTTTTAACAACACATTTTAATGAAATTTAAACTTAAACAAAATATGCAAAACTTGAAACAAATTCACTGCAAAAACTGGGGTCTGTTAAAAGTGACACCATGGGAGCTGACACACATAGATACCGAAACAAAGAATCACAATTTACACCATTTATGGTGTTTATAAAACAACACTAATGTCTGCCAACACAATTCTGTAGTGACTTCCCCCTTCCTTTGGAAGAGAGGGTTGGTCCGACCCTTCTTGATGAAAGATAAGATATTCAAATGTTGTTTGTTCAACTCCACTTTAATTTCTTGATTTTTTAACAGGAATCAAAAACCCGTAAATGACAATGAATACATACAGGTTTAAATCCAACTTTGAAGAAAAGGTTTACATAATATTAAATGGAATATATCCCTAATATTAAACTTCACCAGGATAGTAAGAAAACAATATATCTCTTTTCTTAGTCTTACCCCGACACACCATAAAAGGAATCACTCTATCTCCGGCTACAGTGCAGTCAAGACTTCAGCTACAAACACTACAAAACGAAGTAAAAACCCAATTTACTATTTCCACCTCCAAATATAGTTAAAACAAATAATGATTTTTACCAACTCGATCACTAACAATTGATGTAAGATAAAAATACACTTTCACAATGACCGCATATCACATGTGCAATTCCTGCACAGAAAACAACACTGGCAGTGTACACATTATCACAGCGTTGCCGCCACGCATACATTGTAACTACCACCACCATTCAATCCAGTGTACCCGTGTACTGTACAGTGTGCACACAACGCACATGTGGCCCAAATGCAAGATCGCCATTGATTGTATCCATGATTGTATTCACACAGAAACTTTGAAGTTCGAACACGAGCATCGTTAAATATAAAACCAAATAAAGTTTGATACTCACCGAAAGATTCCTTAGATATCACAATGTCTTGGCAGATAATTCAAAATGCAAATAACACGATTTAAAATGTAAAATTATCACTATCAGGCACTTTCGAAGTAAACAGTGGGAAAGTCATCGTAAAGAATGCAGGCCCTGCTTATCGGAGAGTCGATCCGTCCCCTTCGGTATCGCTACGTACGTTTCCGGGCCCCATCACACCGTGACACAACATTAATTCATACGCCAATGAATAAAGTGGATGATTAAAAGCCTTGAGAACCGTCCTATTTTGAGAAGAGGTAAAGTACTGAAACTGAATTACATTGTAAGATTGACAAATGTAGTTTATAAACCAACTATCTAAACACTACTTCAATTCAGCGTAGAATTAATTACGGTGGTGATAGATCCATACGGGAACACATTAAAGGTAAAAACAACTTTAAAGGTGAAATTCCTATTGATGACAGTTACAGAAAATCCCAACTCCCTACAACTAAATTGGTGTTATTTTAACACCCTGTAATATATAACTTTGATTCTGTGGTAGGTCTATAATGTGACAACACCCACGGGTGTCAACTTTAACACCACGGTTTTCGCAGATAGCCCTATAAAACAAACTGAAATAAACTAACTCAAAATAAACAATCTGAATTAAAAAACAACTGTTCAACTAACCTTTGCAAATGCTAGAGTTTGATCTCTCAACCCTCCTCCCCTTTTTCTTCTACTGAAAGACAAAAACAAACGATGTTCATTATCACTTTAGTTGAGGAATTGTCTAACACTCTCATCTTTCCGAAAATGCTGATTTATGAACAGCTGTTCTTAACTACAACCTCTTGGCTCCGGGTTTTCATTCCTGCAAACTATACTACTGGATGAAAAAATACAATGAAATTGATTAATCTGATTGCATTATTAAACAGTTCGTATAATTATTGTTCCCTTGACTCTCTGATTTCACCTTCAAATCTTCAAACTTTTCCGTACCTCAGGTCTTCTTTATTAGAGTTAATTCCTCTCGCTTCAAAGCCACAAACATTTCTTTGTCTGAATCATGAAAAAAACTGACACTAAACAGGGAAAAGGAAGCCTCATAGATTTAAACAAAGTTGAAAGGCCTATATTTTCCCGAAATTATGTTTGAAATTGATACTTATATTCTTGTTTACATTCTTTTGAGTACTTACCATGAAACCATAGAGCAAGATTTCATTTTCTAAATGGTGAACCTTTCAGTTTTTCTAGCTCTAAATTAGTTAAACTGTGCGGGCGTCTACTCCGTTGTTATGACCCTCCAAACCACAGACCTGTTCTCATTACATGTAGTTTACCACTAAATGTAAATGGCGCCCTCGTTTGGCCACCACATCCGACGTGACTTTGTGATTGTTATTACAAGCTTTGCAGTATATTAGTATATTTTGTTGTCAAAGACCCAATATTTTGCACAATTTTTTTTTTGACGTTCCAGTGCACTTGGGAAAGACTATTTTTTTCTTGATATATTTTAAAAAGTGAATATTATGATGATACAGACAAAACCGGCAGAAATTATGAACGGTTTCTTTGGTTGTTTTCTGTTTACAATTAAATTGCATCATGAAACTTTATTTCCCGGTGTCGTTTTTTTTCCAGTACAACTGTGTTCAAACAACGTTTGTAAGCACATCCATGTTTCCATAATTTCACTGTCATTCCCCCTGGTTCGCCCGCATCTCCAGTACATTCACGGGGATCTACTATACATCACAGATGTATACCTCCATGATAACATGTACTTTACATCCGAGTCACACTCCGACCTCATGGAGGTTCATGGCCGCTGTGAATGACATCCGCGCGCTGACCGTCCAGTGACTAAATCACCAAAGGATCCCATTCCCAGTGGTGGGGTTGAGTTTTTATAGCTCCATGGGTTGAGTCAACTGCAACCGTATGAAACGTGAAACTAGTTCAAGTGAATAAAATAATTAGACCCTACGTCTATAAAATCACAAACCACCAATATAAAAAAACCTTTCGACTGATTTTATGTCACTTAATGTCATTGCCAGCCACAATTCCTGGTTCAGTTACCATAATGTTTAGTTTTGATGACAGCTACTGACCACAACACTGCAAGTAAAGTGGCCTCACTCTCCATGGATAAACATATAGCTTTTCCAGACACTCACATACCCCAGCTGTCCCAAGGCACCACTAATCCATATTGTTAATTGAAGTGTCATCCGTCAAGCTCTTCAGACATGCAGGGACCAAATTGTAATCAGCTGGCAATCTACAAGAAGTGTAACATATTAGGCCTATTTAGCACAGTGTTTGGGAGATGTCATAAAAAGGAGATAGGAAGAACGCGGCGATTTTACATCCCAATATTCAGTCTAAAAAGATGACAACCATCACGAACGAATGCGAGAGGGCGACATCCAGGGATACGGCGTATTTAGGAACATGAAGAAGTTTCAACCTCGCATTGCAAATTCATGCCTAAAAACAGGGCTGCTTTACAATTATTGGTTGAAGCATAGAGTGAAACAAGTATGGATGAACTCACTAACCTTTTGCCACAAAGTCTAGCCCAATTAGGCTTTTTGACAAGGTGGACATTTCATAGTGCACTTAGGTGTATACAAACAGATTTACCCAAACCAAATAGTGTATCACAGAATGGCAACCAAGAGTAGGGAAAAGATCCGGAGGTAGACCAAAGAAAAGATGGGAGGGGAGAAGATATCGCAGGGAAGATCGACTAGAACGGCTAAAAAGGCATATGGCTACATGGAGAAATCTGACAGAGCGCTACATCCTGCAGTGGATGGACGATGCCTTCAAGGTAAAACTAGTGTCCTTCTAATGACGTGTCTACCCATCCTGCCAGATCTCAAAAATATCACGATCGAGTTGTTATGCCTCGGTCTATGGTCTATGTTATGGCTATGGTCATATCTACATTGCCCTGTCAATGTCACAACCGCTTTGGAAACAACAAACTTTGCAAGTAACAGCGGTGAGGCATGAAGAAAAGGCAATACAGAAACCTACCTGTTTATGATGACCACTTTCCAAGCAGAAGTTTTGCCATTCAAGAAAGCCTTGGGGCTGTGCTTAGTGAGTAGTTTATAAGGTGGCCATTCATCATTACTGACACCAGAAATACCACAGGGAAAAGATCCGGAGGTAGACCAAAGAAAAGATGGGAGGGGAGAAGATATCGCAGGGAAGATCGACAAGAACGGCTAAAAAGGCATATGGCTACATGGAGAAATCTGACAGAGCGCTACATCCTGCAGTGGATGGACGATGCCTATTCAAGGTAAAACTAGTGTCCTTCTAATGACGTGTCTACCCATCCTGCCAGATCTCAAAAATATCACGATCGAGTTGTTATGCCTCGGTCTATGGTCTATGGTCTATGTTATGGCTATGGTCATATCTACATTGCCCTGTCAATGTCACAACCGCTTTGGAAACAACAAACTTTGCAAGTAACAGCGGTGAGGCATGAAGAAAAGGCAATAAAGAAACCTACCTGTTTATGATGACCACTTTCCAAGCAGAAGTTTTGCCATTCAAGAAAGCCTTGGGGCTGTGCTTAGTAAGTAGTTTATAAGGTGGCCATTCATCATTACTGACACCAGAAATACCACAGGTTCGTTCTTGTTACAGATCTGGACTTCAGTGTGTGTGCACACGTGGACTCACCATACACCCCCAGCTGGTATATCGTGGGGGCGGTACTGTCAAACTATAGGGTTACTGATCAAGTTGTCAACATAGGAATAAGCTTCTGTTTGATTTGTGTGGCTGTACATGTATACATAAGTGTCCTGTGTCCGCAGGGGGGGGGGGGGGGGGTTCCATTTTCTGCCTGTAATCATTATTTGATTGCAACACCTGATGCGTATCATCCTTCTTTGTTGCTCAAGATATCACAAAAACAGTGTGGTCAAACTATTTTATATCTTCATTTCGGTCTCCTACCGAGATAACAATTTGAGAAAATAGAATTAACTGGTGCAAACTGTTTACCAGCCCAAACCTATGGTATTTATGCAAAAAATAGTTTAAGGCCTCACGTTTCGACTATAATCTTAGCAAAGTCTTCCTCGAAAGCCTTTTAACTAGCTTTGCAAGATAACAATGTATTTCTTTCAAACCCTAAAGTTGTAGTAGGCCTATCAATCCATGCTGCAATCAACAAAAACAAAAATGCGAGATCTGGAAAAGAGCGGGAATGCTACACAAAACAGCATTAATCTATAACGCGAAACATTTTCCTCTGAACTACGGTGTCGAATACTACAATAGCATACTATTATTATTTTCAAGTTCCCTCAGTGGATTGGATCCGAGGAGGAGAAGAGGGGGAACCCCCCCCCCCCCCCCCGTGACTCCCCGACGCTAGTCAAAATGATTCGTGGCAAGTTCTTGCTTTCACCAGAGCAATCGATTTCGTAAAAGCCAGCAGCAATTAGTCACTTCAATTAGTAAACATTAAATGCCGACGTTTGAAAATTGTTTTCAAACGTTTGCACTATGGCATTCATTTCTATGTGCTTCCTGATTCGGTTACCTATATATAAGGCACCCCCGTTTGGAGAATTTATTTCGACACTAGCTGTATCTGTACAAGTAAAGCGATTCTAACGAAAATATGGCTGCCTGTGGTCAGTTGAGAAGATTGAATGGGGGGGGGGGGGGGGGGGGCTGATTCTAGCATTTGAGAACAACCATGCAGGCTGACTTCCTCGAATTAGCAGACACTCTTGGCATCAAGAGAGATACTACACGTTTCAACATCCAACAAATTTGTCTGTAATTTTTGTCCGGGATGTTTATGTTTAAAACCTTTTTCGCCCGAAATTTGAAACATGATATCATATATTGGATTTCAACAACTAATGGATCTTTACAGGAATTTTGGGTCAGTCAAAAGGTCAAGTTAAAGTCCGAGTCTGTTTTGATTGAATAAAATATGCACATCTTTTAAATATATTATAGGTTGATCAACAGAGCAGTTTAAAAATACGCCAGCATTTCAACACAAGTTTCTTAGTGACAGAATCCACTTTGGAGCAGGCAGCAAATTCTCTTTAAAATTACCTCAATGTATTTATTAATTTCATATTCCTACCAGTCCTATGGATTAACTCCATATGAAATATTAAACCAAATGAAAATTACACGAATTAAGTATTTCAGGACGGATGGATGAGAAGTAGTGATTCAAATAGCTCATGAAACCTTAGTCTTGGTTTCAAGATGCTTCAGTTGTGTAGCCATCACGAACACATGTATAGTCACGAAAACCTAACCGCTATCGCCCCACGAACCACTCGCCGCCAGGGAGTGCTATCATTTCTGTAACTGCTATCACAGGAGTCTGTGGTATCACAGGAGTCTGTGATAGCGATTCATTGGTGTTAGGGGTTTAACATAAAGCTCTGCGGTTACAGGAATGATAGCGCCCTCTAGCGTTAACAACCCAGTGGGCAAAATACGTTGAATTAACGTTGAAGCAACGTCATATGCCGACGTTGGAGTAACGTTGAATGATGATTGTATTTGCAAATTGAATTAACGTCGAAGTACTGACGTAGATACAACGTTAAACTCACTACGTTGTTTCAATGTCGGCATGTATACGTTGTTTTAAAGTCAAATTTCTACGTTGAAATAATGTTGAATAATGATTGAATTTGCAAATTGAAATAACGTTGAAATGCTGACGTAGATACAACGTACGTTAAACTCACTACGTTGTTTCAATGTCGGCATGTATACGTTGTTTTTACGTTGAAATAATGTTGAATAATCTGTAATTATGTTGGCTCAACATTGCCCCAACGTTGGTCCAACGTTGGGCCAACGTACAGTTAATCTAAAACAATGTCTTCGAGTTGAACTTTCTTGTTATGTAGTTAATGCCCATTATAATTAATTCAAGTAATTAGTATATGCTTATTATACTTATAAGGTATATACATGTAAGATATGATACCGATAACTAAATACATTCTACACTATAACTACAACTTATACAGGCCTATACATCCTTTTCCACTGCATGTCTTGTATTTATATAGTCCAGGATCTACAGAATTTCCAGTCATGGTTATAACACCTTTTTAAAATAAAACTATTTAATTTTTAATTCACATCTTGGAATGACAAATGTTTCTTTGTACTTTTGATGTACATATTTTCTTACAAACGAATTACAAAAAAAAGTACAAAAACTTGCCTGGGAAATTCCTAAATTCAACCAAAATTGTTTTGATATTGTCAGAAAAAGTCATACACTTCTAAGTCCCGCCCACAAATTTGCATAAGTTTCAACGTTGGCCCAACGTTGTCTCAACGTTGGCTCAATTTTAGCATCTTGTCAAAAGGCGCTCATACCCAAAAGGAATGTATAGCTTTTTGCTTGCCAAATGTTAATGCAACATAGGAATGATATAAAATTAGGTTTGAGATGTCGCATCAATTACCTGAACTTAGTATAAAAACAACATTTCCATACACAAATAATTATCCCCCAAAATGTAAAATTTTAACTTCTTGTCAACATGTTGTGCACGAAAACCTAGTAGAAATGTTAAGCTTTTTACTTGCCAAATATTAATGCAACACAGGAATTGTACAAAATTGAGTTTGAGATGTCGCATTATCTACCTGATTCGAACTCGGTGTAAAAAATGTTTTTCCATACAAAAAAACTAGAAACAATTACCCACAAATTGTTAATTTTTAACACCTTGTCAACATGCGCTCAAAACCAAACTGTGAAGGGCAACTTAGAAGTATACATTTGGTTTGAGGTTTCAATGGCACCTGTCTGAACCTTGAGTGAAAAAACATTTAGATATTTTGTAATTGTTAAAAAAACCAAATAGCAACAAAAATGTGAATATTTTAATGGTTGGGGCGACCTCAAGTGCAGTCGTGAACTAAAAGCCTAGAGGAAGCCAACTTTGATCGCATTTTTAGGGCTGGCTTTAGGCCTATATCGATCCCATTGTAGAATAGGTGACCTTTTTCAACATCTGACCGTCCTTTCATTTCTGTATGCTCTGTGGTACTAATGGAAATATTACATTATTATTTGGACCACGAATAATGCATTTTATTTTGCGGTGATTTTAATCAATGTTATCTGGGCTATTTCTGCGGGAATCCTCGCCCCTCATGTGTCTATATTTCTTGTGATCTTCTTGGTAATTTTCTTGATGGAAAATGGTTAAAACGAGGCAATAGATGACTGGTAATAATAATATTAGTATGTTACTGACTGATAGTCTGACCGGACACAAATTATTTTGTTCAATATTTTACCATAGAGGAAGGAAATACATGGTTTTATAAATTTAAGTGTTCACCATAATTAAGTATGCTAAAGTGTTTGGTTTAGCTCAAATCTAGATAAAAAAAGCAACTGCAACTTTTATCCAACATTGTACATACGTCAAAAACGTTACATTGAAACAATGTTACCAATTATAATGTTGGATCAACATTGATTTTAGGTTGTTATTATCGCAACGCAATTACAACCTTTATCCAACATTGTACATACTTCAATATTGTTACGTTAAAAAAAAACTTACCAGACTAACGTTGGATCAACATTGATTTTAGGTTATTATTATCGCAACGCAAACAAAACCTTTTTCCAACATTGTACATACGTCAAAAACGTTACAGTGAAACAACGTTACCAGAATAATGTTGGATCAACATTGTTTTTAGGTTGTTATTATCGCGACGCAACAATAACCTTAATCCAACATTGCATTAACGTTTAAAAGTATACGTTGAAATGACGTTACCCAACTGACATTTGATCAAAATTGATTTAAGGTTGTTATTATCGCGACGCAATAACAACCTTTATCCAATATTGCACATAGGCCAAAAACGTTACATTGAAAAAACGTTACCAGAATGACATTGGGTCAACATTGATTTTAGGTTGTTATTATCGCGACGCAAAAACTACCTTTATCCAACATTGCACATAGGCCAAAAACGTTACATTGAAACAACGTTACCAGAAAAACGTTGGATCAACATTGATTTTAGGTTGTTATTATCGCGACGCAATAACAACCTTTATCCAACATTGTACATACGTCAAAATCGTTACGTGGAAAAAACGTTACCAGAATGACGTCGGATCAACATCGATTTTAGGTTGTTATTATCGCGACGCAATAACAACCTTTATCCAACATTTTTCATACGTCAAAAACGTTACATTGAAACAACGTTACCAGAATGACGTTGGATCAACATTGATTTTAGGTTGTTATTATCGCGACGCAATAACAACCTTTATCCAACATTGCATCAACGTTAATTAGTATACGTTGAAACTACGTTGCCAAATTGACGTTGGCTCAACATTGTTTTTTGGTTGTTATAATCGCGACGTTATTTCAACACTTTTCCAACGTTTACACAACGTCAAACTACAACTTAAAACAAACATCGCAAATGTGACGTTGAAATAACGTTGTTTTATGGTATTTCGACGTTGTGACGCCATATCAACCAAAATTCAACGTTGAAATAACGTTGTGTGCCCACTGGGAAGGTTTTTACGTGACAATTCGTGATTACACAACTGAAGTGTCTTGGAACCAAGACTAATGAAACCTCGGTGACACTGAATACTGATATCATCAACATTTTTATCACCATTGGCCAGAGTCTACAATCCCGGCCATATCTCATTGGGCCCCCGCCCCCGCCCCTTCCAATGTTGGCTCTTATTAATTGTGCAGTCTGCGCTCCAGTTGAGGTTAACAACCTTGAGCGGGGATTGATGTTTATAGTGTCAGGTGGCCCAAGTATTTTGGCCGGGATTGTAGTTCTTTAACATAGACCTTATGACATGATGTCACTTGAGTAAGGCACCCTCATGTAGAAAAAAGGAGGTTTCTCATTGGCCCATAGTTTTTTAAATTGTTTGTATGAGATATCACCCAACACCACAAGGCCAGATGGCCACTTCAAGGTGAGGGCTACACTTAACTGATTGGGGCTGTAGACCCAAATTAACTGTCAACGGGGGCACGTTGCCACCTACTCCTGGAGCTGAAACAGGGTTACCCCTTTACAGTCCGTAAGGATGTAGGCATGGGTATCATCCACTAGTGCACTACCTTCCCACTTGTTACGTTCATACGTATCATTTTCATGGTCTCATTAACAGGTTACCTCCAAGATGGCGGCTGGATGACATCAAGATGCATAAGGTCTATTGGGCTGGTAGTAACATCAAAACTAAAGGCAATACTAGTATTGTTCAAAACACATAAAGAAACTTTAGCTTCTCAAGTCTAAACTTTTTCCACAGGTCGGTAAAGGGTAATGTGGCTTGGGTGACTGACTATACTAATAAGGCACAGTGAAATTGTCAGTTGGTGTCATCAGTGAACCGGTTATGATCTTTACATGCTTTACACCAAAGCCCCTTTCATACTAACCACAGAGAGTAACGGCCAGCCCTTTCACACTTGGATCACTTTACCCCTGATCTACCTCAGCAGTAGTCAGCCTCAACTTTGATGACCTCCGTATTAAATGGCTCGAACTCAAAAAAGATGAAACTCGGTCTTATCTCGTGCTTTAGTGACGGTAACTTTTAGGCCGGTGAATAGCGAACACCTAAAAAAAACTAACAAAAACAAGAGGTGTTCGGCTGTTGCCCGAACACCTAAAAAAACCCGAACAAAAACAAAAGGTGTTCGGCTGTCGCCCGAACACCTAAATATATTTGTTAGTTAGCTGAAAGGTTAAAAGTCGTTTACAAAATTGTTATTAGAAATAATTGACAGAGCGTGAGTTTGTACAATGGGGCGATCACAGCCACAAAACCACAAGCCACAGGTGTGACGGTAGCATACAAAGCAAAATGTATAACACACTGTTTATGTGGGGATTGAAAATAATATATTACATTTTGTTGGGGATTTAAATAAGACAGTTACACAAACAAAAGGGATGTTAATCATTCTCACTTTAGTTAATAGCTTCTGGGAAACATTTTCAAGAAAAAGAAGGTCACAATATTGTTATATTTTGTGCATTTTTTTTTACTGCTGGCTTTGTTTTCTGTTTTGTTTTTTGTAGTAGGCCTATTATTATTTTGTTTACTGTCAGCTTAGTTTATTGTTCAGGCAATTTGGAAACAGTTTTTAATCTTTTGGGGTTTTGGCGTTTTTCTTATTACATTGAATAGGGTAAAAATTTGTCCCAACCTTACTACAAGGGGATGAATGAAAGAGTCTCCGGATGAAATACTACAAGGGCCACACGACATTTAGACTTGTGGACCAGTAGTTAAATTAAATGTTTGTCGAGACTATACTACTGGGAAGTAGTCGGGAGCCAGCAGCCTCGCGCAAGAGCAGTGAAACCGTATTTTGATTGCGGGTGCGGAGAGCTGAGTGTATTACGCTATCACAGCAAATCGACTACCACCGCGACAAACATTAACAACTTGTCCACAAGTCTATACACACCATTACAAGTTTCCTTTTACAAAACAATGTGGCACGCTGAGCATTCATTTCCCCCAGGTAATGAAATGTGAAATTATCAGTGGGGTTAGAATTCCCCAGGAAATTTCCCGGGTTATGTTTCCAGGGAATCAGCTCTGAAGAGTGTGAACAGCAGTGTTGTAGTCAAGACCTCCCCGTCCGAGACCGAGACCGAGACCGAGACCTGATCTGGGGAGACCGAGGGGGAGGGGGAGACCTCGGCCGAGACCTCCAACACTGGTATGAAGGATAAGAGTATATCTTGCATTGGCCAATAGAGCAGTAATCTTTTATTCTGATGGTTTAAGATTATGATTTGCTCTTTTTCGTTTTCGTGTTCCGCAGTAGGCAATCTATAGTAGGCCTATTTCCATATAAGACAAACAAGTAGGCCTATAATAAAAGTATGAAAATACTATAATATTTTCATAAAGGTTTCCTTACTGACCAGCACATGAAAGTAAAAGCGGTCTCCAGCCAGTTCGTCTCTTCCCCTTTCTTCCCCATTCATCTGCATAAAGAAAGGCAATGTTATTTTTGGCACACATTCAAGGATTGTCATTAATTGATGTAATGTTGTTGTGACGTATAGCTTCAGTCACTGTTATGATTGGACACAAGTTACGTCATGACACTGATCCACGAGCACCAACTTCACGGGAAAGCATAGCACCCGTGTTAAAGCCTGTATGTGCAAAATAATGTGGCAGTTTAGTAGTGCAGCTGATACATACTATGCTCCGTACGTAAGTAAAAGCAATTCTTACCTTTGAGACTCAGCACACAACAGGGAATGTGACATTATTTTGCAGCAGGCCTATTCAAAAAAGATTTTACTTCTGCGATTTTAAAGGTTACCGATGGTTATTGGCTGAATGTCACCTGATTTCCAGCTAACGACCAAGGTACTCGCTCAATTCACGGTCCAGGAAGGTCGTCACTACAAATAAAACTCCATCTGACGTGATCATGAGTCACTATGCACGAAATAAGACCAAGTTAATTCATCTCTTTTGAGTTCGAACATTTACGGTGTATAGGCCTACCTAGAGACATAGCAAATAAGGAGGTCATCACAGTTAGTTGAGGCTGAATGCTCTATGGTGGCCCTGAAGGGACATCGCTTATCGCATACGTGTGCGCACACGTATGCAATGTCGTGAAACAATTCGCGAATATGTGCGCACACGTATGCAATGTCGTGAAACAAATCGCGAATGTGTGCGCACACGTATGCAATGTCGTGAAACAATTCGCGAATATGTGCGCACACGTATGCAATGTCGTGAAACGATTCGCGAATATGTGCGCACACGTATGCAATGTTGTGAAACAATTCGCGAATATGTGCGCACACGTATGCAATGTCGTGAAACAATTCGCGAATGTGTGCGCACACGGTATGCAATGTCGTGAAACAAATCGCGAATGTGTGCGCACACGAGTGCGAATATATTTGCGATGTCGTGAACGTTTATTGCATACCAAGTTGCATACCTTTGGGATGATGTCATAGTTGCAGACAATTTGTTAGTGACCTAGGGAGTACGTGGCGCTACAGTCAGGCTCCTGTAAGCATGGCTATATAATAATGTGTACCCAGGAACTTGGCACCAGGCCAAGTTTCGCCAACATGTACTACAGCATAAGCTATCTACCTACAGCCTACTAATAAGTACTTGTGCTATTACAATCAAGGTCGAAGAGTAAGCACGCGCGAGGGTATTTTACGGTCAAACACGCCCGTTTTATGTTAATAGCCCACGTTCGTCCTGGGAAAAAAAGAAATACGCCACCCGCCTCGCTTGCCTCACAACAATGACTACCGCTGCAATGACTACCGCTAATCTCACTGTAGGCAAGAAACCCCCCAGATCATTAGACATTTTATTCAAAGGTATGCAACTTGGTATGCAATAAACGTTCACGACATCGCAAATATATTCGCAGACGTGTGCGCACATATTCGCGAATTGTTTCACGACATTGCATACCGTGTGCGCACACATTCGCGATTTGTTTCACGACATTGCATACGTGTGCGCACACATTCGCGATTTGTTTCACGACATTGCGTACGTGTGCGCACATATTCGCGAATTGTTTCACGACATTGCATACGTGTGCGCATATATTCGCGAATTGTTTCACGACATTGCATACGTATGCGCACACGTTTGCGATATGCGATGTCCCTTCAGGGCCACCATAGAATGCTGTACTATTGCGCATTAGTTCCCCGTCGACCTTTAAACTTTTAAGGCAAATCGGATTTGATCGGATGCCGCTGTAGTCTTGGCCCAAGACGTCAGTGATCGATAATGGATAGTGTACTGCGCTCCGTTACAACTCGTTACAGCGCGCCCTCTTGTGGCTTGAATTACCCAACTTGACTAGCTCGCACTAGTCAAGTCAAGCTAGTCGAGCTAGTCAAGTTGGGTAATTCAAGCCACAAGAGGGCGCGCTGTAACGAGTTGTAACGGAGCGCAGTACACTATCCATTATCGATCACTGACGTCTTGGGCCAAGACTAATGCCGCTGCGGTAATTGACGTGTGGATTTGCCAAATCCACACGTCAATTACCGCAGCGGCATCCGATCATCTTGGAACCTTTCAGTTATGAGTGCCGCACAAGCTTTCACAGCTTATTATAGATAGCGTCGTTGTAGGCAGCCGCTTCATTTGTTGAAATTACGTTTTTAAAAAGATCGCCAGGTCCGGCTTATTTAACTCTATTATACACAAAAACATACCTGAGTTTTGTGGCTTCTCTGGGCCTAAATAGGCAGCCTTATTAATTTGTGATCCTCGCGAATCACCTTGAATCGGATCATAGAGATGGTCGGATCATCGGGCTCGTCACAAGTTTGCACAGATGCATACCCGGTTATACTATGTTTTATCACAATTGTACACAATAACATCAGTTTGAATTGGTATTTTACCAAAGTATATCACTACACATCGACCATCTTTCGCCGCCCCCCCCCCCCCCCCCTTGAAACCAAACAGGGAGAGACCGGTGGGCTGAACGAAACCCGGTCCATGATTGTCCATACGGAGAACCCATATTCAAGAATTTCAGCTCCAAGCTGCAACCAACTAAAACTTTAAAGGGTTTAGACATTATTGTCAGCTTTTTCTTTCGACTTTTCGATTTGATTTTAGTCACGTTGAGACATTTTGTATTTTAATTGCTCATTGGTTAAAAGTTCGTCATATCAAGCATACCACATGAGGGCGGTATGCAGGGTATATGGAGCCGGCCTAACCGACCCGACGGAGCAGACGACAATTTGGAAGTCTAGATTCCGCCTCCTCTAAAGCTGTTGTTGTAACATGATAGACTGGAATCCGATCGGCAGTCCTTAGGTGCACGTGTTATTTCGTTTATTGAATTATCTCCGGGCGCGCTGCAAGGTGGCAAGTCTGAACTTGTTTGGAATCAACATGTGTCAGCCTAAAGAATAAGATTAAAAAGTTGACTTTTTGCTTTGTACACAGTGCGCATGCAGCATGCATGAAATGTGCATTGTTGTTCATGATGTATCGACGTACCCAACGTAGTTTGATTTCTACCCACATTGATTTACCATGTTTTTCCCGTCAAACATGACCAGACTGAGTAGTTAATAGTAGGCCTACAGTTGTAGAACTAAGTTAGAACCATGGAGGTGCAGAACGAAGGGAGTATCTTCCAATTTGGTAAGTTTAAATTGCATGTCAATTGATGAAGGCAAATGATAAACTGAACGAGTGAGAGAGTGACCACTTACTTATAGGCCTTCACAAACATGGCCTAGTTGTTGTACTGTACAAAGTAGGCTCAAGTAAAGTAGGGAATTCTTCCAAACAACCCAGCCAGTGAAAACGCCAGTACTTTACAAGGGCCATTTAAGCTCTTCAAGTCAGCACTAAAAAAGAACATTAGGCCTACATTACAAATAATTTTTTGACTACAATTCAAGCATGGACTCGGAGGAAGGAATTCAAGTAGCTGTAAAAACAATTATATCGTAGGACGCCCTGTATTCAGGGGGTCCCTGAAATCGAGGCAAACCTTTGACCTCTCTGCGCGCGATGTAAACAGTCCCTAGATACAATTTTTGTGGTTTGACTTGCCAAGCAAAGAGTCTCCTCTTATTTGACCAAAACTTAGAAACATGAAAGGCTCCACTGGTTAGTTGCACTTGTAAATGCAAAAAGTTGTGGTATTTTAGGCATTTCTGCAAGGTACAAAAATATGTCATACTGTCGGGGCCATAAAAAAAAAAATTCCCACCGAAAAAGTTTCATCAAACACTTTTTCAATTCACAATTCACGATGATCAAATCATGTGACTGAACATTCTGCTGAGCATTCTGGGGGGAAAAATACAGAGGCTTAAAGAAGCCATGTGCCTTATATCATTTTCTAATAATAGTCTGGATAATTTTTTTTTGTAACACTCATCATTTTTGTTATTAATATTAAAATTTAAACATCAGCTTTGTGATTCGATTATCACTGTTTATTTATATGCTTTATTATAAATGTTAAGAAACATAAAAAGACACAAAACTAAATAAAAATAAGATTTCAAAGCCAAGAATTATTTACATTTTTTTATTATATATTTTTTTTTTTTAGTTTTTGAAAAATACCATGGTTATTTTTTAAACTAAATAAAAAATATGTTGAATAAAATGAAGAAAACTGCTGGCTATAGAGTCATACACTAAGTCTCACAGAACACTTGTAGTCACTGCAGATGTTTCTTCCACGTATGGCTTCACCCGGACACCATACTTTCTTGTTTGCATCGAAAACAGGTCAAACTCAAAACAAATGGGACGCTATTGAAGTCATCGAAGATCGGTGCGTGGTGTGAAAGTTTCAATGTCCATCACGTTTTAATATATGTTTGCATATTTCTTATAAACAAAGGAAGGTAATTAGGGCATCAGTTGATTATGGAATATTTTTATTTTTTTTCAATTCAAAGAAAAAGGCATACTACATCGAAAACCGGACAGGGGAGGATACAAGAAGAACTATGCAAATAATGGTTAATCCTTAGTAATGGGCCATACGGGGTAAACTGTATCTTGTCGTCCCGTTCCAACCCCTGTGGGAGAGAACTGCAGTTTTTAACAAAGTAAATGCTGGAGATTCCGATTCCGAAAAGTTCTCCGCAAAAATGCCAGTCAAATTTGAGAAATTATCGACCAAACATTGCACTATATAATTGACAGCGATCGACACTGTTTATTGTTGTGATACGTCGGCTCGTTACATTTTGGTTGGAATATCTGCGCACGGACACTATGTGATTCAATTTCGCCAATCACGACCTAGGTTATATGTTACGTGACGATCAAAACAAAGATGGCGGCGCCCACAGACTCCACAGATTCCACAGATTCCAGAACACTTATTGACAGTATTTGAAAATGATCCTTTGTACTTACCAGTTCGTTTGATTGCTTAGAACTTAAGGATCTGTCCTTTCAATATATGTTTTGTTGTTTAACATGGGCAACGTCCAACGAACGGATCCCGAATGACACTCAGCACTGCTGAGTGCTATATAGGCCTACACTGCGATTTATTGTATGTAATGTGGAGCGTGTACTCCGTATGTACAAACTGAACGACGTGTCATGTGATGTGTGGGTGAAAAAAATAAGGTGTATGGAGCAGGCAAAAAACTACCAAGGACCTATTCCAATACACCAAATAGTTCTTTTTACTTGCTAATGCTATCCAAAGTAGCGGAGCATCCCGTCAATGGTGTTGAAAACCGGTGTTTACTGAGCGTCTTTATCCAACATAATAAGCCTAATCTAATGCATCGCGCGAAATGAAACAAAATCAAGGGGGTAGAGGACATGGACAAGCGAAAAAACTTTCAATGACGGGTTGCTCCACCAATTGAAATATACCAAATTGTTCCTTAAGGACTCCTTTTTCTTACTAGCTATCCAAAATAGTGGAGCAACCCATCAATGGGGTCGAAAACCTGTTTTTGTAGAGCATCTATAGATTCCACATTTATGATGCCTATTTAAATGCACGATAATGAAACAAAATCAAGGTGGTACGTTGCTAAGCAAAAAAAAACAAACACAAAAAACAAACATGCAATTTCAATCATTTGTCAGACTTTAATGTGACCAAAGTTGCATCCTGGCCATGTTCATTTTCCATGCTTTCCTTCATTGGTACATTTGAAATTTCAGCAAAGACAGAAAATTTTCAGATTTTCGCCAAGTTATTTTACAATTAACACACTCGGTACTTGAATTTGGGGCAAAATCAACAAGAACAGAGAGTTTTTAGCTCAAGTCAAAGAATTTACTGGACCAGTTTTCGTACAACATCAACAACATCACAGTGAGAAATAATTTCTGCATATTTTAACAAGATATAAACTGCTTTGATTTGAACAAGTATGAGGTGAAGAATTAATATACTTGTCATTATGTATGGGTAATTAATACATGTGGTAGGCCTACATCATTGGTTTTACTGTGGATGACATCAAGTTAAACACGCTCTTGGCAAACAAATTTATCATTCAATTGAAGAAAAACAAAAAAACGAACTTGTTTGGTCATGAGTCTACACGCCAGCACTAAAATCACTGGCCTCAGGCCTGCAGTACAGTGACAATTTTAAGCCTTGCACACCCTTAAAATGTAAAAAGCAATTTTAATTGGTCTGTACACAGGAATTGTTCAGTTTAGTCAGTCCAGTTGTCATCGGAGTTTGCCCTTTGCCAGCAGGACCAGGTAGCTTGTTGTTTTACTAGTCTACCAGCTTTTTCAACCGGCCATATTTCATAGTAGGCATGAAAAATCCTGTTAATTTATTGGAAATCCCATCAATGTCCTTTGGCCTCAAGCAGGGTTCTGCCCACGGTGGTCGGTGCCGGAAAACCCGACCGGCACTCATGATTCCCCGACCGGCACTCGCAGAATTTTTTCTTTTTCCGACCACCACACATTTTTCCTTTTTTTTGCCCATTTCCTTCAAAATATTTTGAACAACGTGTAAAACAAATTATTTACCAGTAAACAGTTTTATCCAAAGTTTCGAGTAGCCTACTACTTTGGTTTGAGTCTATTTTAATGATCCAGGATCGAGCATTCCTCCCGCCTGTACAATGTATATACCCAACGCACGAAACCCGCATTGATTTTGCAATGGTTTCCAGTCACGCTGATTATAGCTTTACGCTTGGAATAACATGATACCAGTTTCATCATGTTGCGAACCCTATTCTACAGCGTTTAATACAACGGAAATGAACTGCAGAGTAAGCACCATGCTATAGATGCTGTAAATTGTTTTCCCATGGCGGTAAAGGCGTGCGTGCACTGAGGGCCTACATTCAAGGCACAGCTGCAGGGCGCACGTGTGTAACCACTCCGTGCACGATCGAAAGGAAATTGACTTGACTGTACTAGGAAAAAAAAAAATTTCCGGCACTAAACAAATCCTGGGCAGAACCCTGCTCAAGGGAACAACAGTAGGGCCAATACTTTTTAGATGGAGGGAGTTCACAGTGTTGCACTATATTGGCTAGGTTTGAATAATTCTTGCCCCACTTTTGTGGTTTGATTGGCATGATTGGGATAAATCCAAAATGGCCGCGCTAAAAAAACATCGAGAAAAGTAATCGGAGGTAATTGAAAAATATTACTTTAAATATCTTTTTAAAAAGTTATTTATTCAAACATCCGAAACACCCAGGGCAAGCTAAGAGATAAGTGAACACATTTAACTGGTTTAAATCGCCGACTCGCCTGTAGGGAATGGCCTTCATTTTCTTATCGCTTAGCTTAAGAAAAAATGGGTCCCGATGTGTGGACAAGGATTCAGAGAGACCTTAGCCACAAAAGTGGGGCTAGGATATTTCTCCCAGTGAGACTGATCACCAGGCCCTCTAGTGGTGATACAGTGTAGATGCTCATCATTAATAATCATAGTGGCCAGTAATTTCAGGCATGGAATTTCATCTATGAGAGGGCAAGGCCATTTTCATTTTGCTAAGGGTGGCCGGGTACTTGCATTGGAAGTCTTTGGGAACATTTTAAGGGTCACCAAGGCCCAGACCAGAGCAACATACATGTATGTAGGCTGTGAGTGGCCTCCAAGTTTTTCCCAGCCTGTAATGTAAATTATACAAGATTGACATCTTGTTTCGGAATCGTACAAGTAAACTCAATAATTATCCTGTCATTTAAAGGCCCTGTACACTATTGGTAAGATCGAAAAACACAAATGTTCACAGATTCACACATAACTTACATGATTTAAAGTAAGTAATGGTAGAAAGGGTTCCTTAACATATTTCTGCCTAAAATGCTATCGTTTCTGAGAAATGAGGAAAACAATAGTTTTTAAACTCGATGTTTGAAAAACAGAAAACACATAAGGTCTCTTTTCACTATTTTCTCGTGACCTCGATGACCAATTGAGCTCAAACTTTCACAGGTTTGTTTGTTCATGCATGTTGAATCACACAAAATGTGGACACTGATTTTGAGCTGTTACCAAAAGTATACAATGCCTTTAAGGATTAAGTCAACAGATGACCAATGGTTTTATGGCAAAAGCCATTGATTGAATTATTCCTGCTAGGGAATAAACTCTATACAATACAATGTTTAAAGGCACTGTACACGTTTGGTAATTACTCAAAATATATATTAGCATAAAAACTTACTTGGTAACGAGCAACGGAGAGCTGTTGATAGTATAAAACATTGTGAGAAACGACTCCCTCTGAAGTAACGTAGTTTTTGAGAAAGAGGTAATTTCTCACTAAAATAATAAAATACTTCTGGCCAGAAGCCTTTTATTCCTATCTGAAAGCACACTAATTTGTACAACAAGGGTGTTTTTTCTTTCATCATTTTCTTGCAACTTCAATAACCAATTGAGCCCAAATTTTCACAGGCTTGTTATTTTATGCATATGTTGGGATACACCAAGTGAGAATACTGGTCTTTGACAATTACAAAACGTGTTCAGTGCCTTTTAAATAGCGCCCTCATTTACAGGTTTTGTACAGCTACTAAAAACTTTAAAACACATTTTTGGCATTTCCATAATAGTACAAATTCCAAGTTAATGACTGCTTTCATACTTAACAGGGATATAATATTGTCCTGTCAACATCGTTTATTTTGGGTTGTTAGATTGTTAGTTTCAGGATTTATTTATTTGTTTATTGCGGGGTAGATTTATTCCTTTTAAAAATTTTATTTGTTTATTTATTTGCAATTTTTATTACTTTTATTCTTTGTTTGCTTACATGCCTCGAAATCACTGACGGCACTGACGGCAATTGCTGTCGGTGCCCTATGCCAATGCTGCGATGCCCTCGAAATCTCACCGAAAATTCACGCCAATATATTGCCGTGCCCTTTTTATCCAACTGGCATCGGTGCCTTTAGTAAAATTGTAAGATGCATACTAAATATCCGGTTCTGATAAGCGTCGAAAACTTCACTCAAAAGTTCCTAAAAACACGGACCACATTGCAATCACAATTTACACAACGCACGCAGTCACATCGTTTTAAATTTTCAGGTTAATAGTCATTGATCTCGTTCCTTTGGGTGCATCAATAAAGGTAGGAAACATGAAACGCTAGAGGGAGTTTCAAAACAATGCAATATCATGAGAGTAAAAGCCCTCTATTGGTGAAATATCCCAATGCTTTACGTGATAAATTACAACACCTGTTTGAAACGTCTTGACCAAAGACTTTTCGTGTCTGTGCATGCTTGGCAAGCTTTTAGGCAGGATCAGTGAAACAGGGTGTGTAACCAAAAAATCAGGGTGTGTAAGTGAAAGTTGATTTTGAAGACGACGGCGTCCCATTGCGATTGCACCAGCCTCGTACCCGGCGTTGCGCAAAGGTTTTACAACAAAAACACCACACAGGGTCCATCATGGTGCAAGGATTTGAACCTGTGTGATGGCTGATGATCTATATTTTGAGTAATTTTACTGTCTTATTTTTTTTACAGTTTTGTTGATATTTTTATTAATTTTGTTGTTGTATACATTTACAATCCTGGGGAGCAACTTAAAAAGTAAACAGAAAACAAGGTTCAGATTTTAAAGAGATATAACAAATACATTTTCAATTGGTGTTCAACTAAAAAAGAATTAAAAAAAAAAGTTTTTATCAGTCTGATTTTTATTGCTAAAAAACTAATTTGTTTACTAAATACTAAGTCGGCCCATGGTCGGGCCAGACTCGACTTTGAATCATACCATTTTGCTGTACATGGGCAGTCATTAATATTTTCATGACATGATAAGTAATTAATTATAACAAATACGTGCATTAGCGTAAAAATTAATAAATAAAATCCAGTGATGAAGTGTTTTAAACCAACCATAGAGAAAGGACACAGACCAACAATGATCGCCCACGGTTTGGGTCAAGACCCGCAGACGGACGGTTACGAATACGAATACGATCGTCGTCGCAACAAAGTGAAGACTGATGAATCTTTAATTGATTAAAATTGAGACCTAAGTTTATGTAAAAATCAATATTTTGTGCAGAAACAACGGTTTAATACTTGATCAAGTTTATATCCAGACCACAGGCAGGTCTTCTTAGTCTTACTTTGCAAGCGGGAGGCATTGGTTAGTTCCCGTAAACACACCGTCCGTCAGAGCTAGCTACATCAATACACGTGCGATGTATGCTGCTGTTAAATAGTCTGGTTTCAAAAGAAGTCTGCATAGCAATACCGCACAGTGAACAGGCAATTTATTTGTGGAGGTAAAAACCAGACATACAAATGACAACCTCCTTCC
This sequence comes from Leptasterias polaris, assembly GCA_037783415.1. Lineage (NCBI taxonomy): Eukaryota > Metazoa > Echinodermata > Asteroidea > Forcipulatida > Asteriidae > Leptasterias > Leptasterias polaris. The sequence continues at coordinate 302,988 of JAZGTN010000285.1, read as the reverse complement.
CAAAGAATTGGGAGAATCATAGGCTGATATAATGTAGCGGGTTGCGTGTATGGGATAGATATAACATCGTGCTTGGGATCGAGAATATTTCTTCTGCTATCAAGCTCTCTCGAAACTGAGCAAACCGATCGCGCGTAGCTACTTTTTCTTCCTGATCCAGAATTAAGTTTCACTCTTGCAAATTTATTTCATCAAATAATTATTAATGTACAAAAAATTGATGTTTTTCTTTTTTCGAGAGCACGGCTTGCAGTAAAAAACGGAAGCCGTGCATCTGAAAATAGGCCGTGATTTATTTAATTTAGCCGTGCCAATCACGGCTGCACGGCTGGCTGCCTAAAAGCTTGATGCTTGGGGAAAAAAGGTTTTTCCCCATAATTGCAATAATCACCATCGCTGGTGCGCGATCTAAAACCATGCACGGAGCAATGAGCCGCTGGTATCCACGCAAAAGCTGTCGACAGCATGGTCTTCAAAGCACAGTTCCTTGGAAATGTTAGCTTGTTTACAAAAAAACTGCACAACGTGTAGGCTTTATTTTTCAAAAATGACACCATTTATAGGGTCAACAGAAATATTATTTTAAGATTTGTTTCTTATTAAATTTGTTTTGTTTTCTTGTTTGCGGGGTGTTTTTGCGGGGTCAAAATGCTGTGGTGAAGACGCATTGTTTTTGATCACATCCGTGGTTGTGTAAACGTTTTCAACCTTAATTTTTTAACCTGTCTTGTTAAATTTTGTTTACCATGATGCCCCCAAATTCAATAAAAATGCTGTGGTGCCCTTTTTACACTTATGAAATTGCTGCGATGCCCTTCAAATTCTAGAAAAAGCACGGCAATTATTGCCGTGCCCTTTTGAACACAAAGTTCTTGGCCTGCATGGCATACTAACATCTATGTTAAAGATGAAAGCTTTTGATTGACACATTGAAAGCAGTTTGGTTAAAAGAATCCATTACGGAAATTCATGAATGCTTGAATGCTGTCAACAGTGAGGTTCCAATACAAACAAAGTGGTGTACAAAGTGTATTATCACTTTTAATGACTCTGAATTGTAAGTGTTCAGTGCAATTTTTTATAAGCAGTTCCCACAATAAGAAAATTCAGAGTGAAGTGTAATTTTTTTTTAAAGTTCTAGACACAGTATATAATTCTTTTATAAAAAACTAGTAGCCCAAAATATTTGTGATAAAATCCAAAATTTTCAAGATGACTACCAGTAGTCAAGATCTTTTCAACAAAAGTATGTTGTTTCTGACATGCTTGCTATGCTATCAAACCCTTACTCCCCAGGCCATTTTGCCCAAAGGTGACATCAATCCTCCAATATCCTCTTCTATGTCACTTCATACCAACATATTTGGACTTCAATAAGATTGAAATGGCTTACCCTGTGATAAGCAGCTGTTGTTATACATGTAGGCCTACAGCCTCTGTCCTGCTAAACCCTTCATATCGGCAGAAAAGATAGAGGGATTTGGGAGGGTTATCCTTCAATAATGTTATCCTCTCTGTCAGCTGTACCTGCCATGATCAAACTATCAATCCTCATTTCCTTGGCCAGTTTTTCCTACAAGTGACCTCAATCCTTGAATATCCTCTTCTCCTATGTCACTTCACACCAACACATTTGGTGAAAATAAGATTGGAGTACTGATTTGTAATGTATGGGCCTATACAGTCCTCAGTCCTTCTTTCCGGCACAAGGATTTGGGAATGTGTATTGAAAGGTCCATGTCATCATTAGAGTATGGTTGTTTGTGCTCCAGTTGTCTGTTACTAATTTGTTACAAACTTTCTTGGATTCACTTTACTCTTTTTGGGTCACAAAAATGAGTGGCAGCTGTAGATTTACAGGTTGACCATATAGGCCTAGCAAATTGATCAGACATTTCTATTCTCATTAAATAAAATAGCCTTAAGGCGCTATCGGCTAAGCCTGGGTTGTAGAACAATCTTTTTTTAAATCAATGTGTGGGTTGATGCAAAATTGTACACAGTTAGCATCTGCATGTATCCAGATAAATCTTCATTTAGAAAAACCCACATATCCAGACCATAACAGTACATGTATTATCATTTCAGTTTAAGGGTTTTGTTTTTACCCCATACTAATGTGTAATCAGTAATCAAAGCCTCATCCTCTGTGGCTAGGTTCAAAACATCTTATAAAAAGTTCCTTATTTCCCAGTATGTAACATAGTTACTATACCGTTCTTCTCCTTTAAGTTTTTGCATACTTTGTCATTGTCATTTTCTCCAGTAGTTTGTTCGTCTGTCTGTCTGTCTGTTTGTTTGTTTCGTCTTTGTATTGTCCTAAGCATGTACCCTTAGTTTATGTATTTTGTTATGTAAAGGCAAGCCGCTACAAGCTACCTGGCTTATTTTGGGCCTTGCCTCCATGCGCTTTCCCACTAGTTTATTCTTAATTCTTATTCTGTCTTTTATATTATTGCACATATTTTACAATGTAGTTCTGTAATTGTGGAAATATGTTAGTGGAAATAAATGTGAATTGAATTGAATTGAATTGAAATGTAGGATACAACAAAGATATTATTTATGATTCCTGATTTCAATTATTACCATCTACTTTTTTTTGGGGTAGTACCCGCTGCTAATGACATGATTTGAACTGGCCTCATCACCAGGCAGGCTTAGGGATCCAGTGGTAAGACATCTGCTTTAGAATGGTTGAGATCGTTGGTTCGAATCCTACCCGAAGAGTATCTGGCATGGGAGGGTTTTTTTTCTGCAGTACTTGGGAAAGCACTGAATACACAGTGCTTATCATACTCTTGAGTAGGGTTGTAAAAAAAACTTTAAAATTTTCTTCATTCCTGATGCAATTTGATAATTACATAAAGCATATTAGAGTTTGACGAATCAAAGATTCTAAAATTCCAGGAAGAAAGGCCTTTATCTTGTGACTCTAACAAACATTGTTCTGCATCTTTCTCTAATATCAGCCTCAATTACTCAACAGTTAACTGTCATGGTAAAACAAACATTCTAAAATTCATTGCTTCCATCATCTTATCATCATCAATTATCTATTTGTCAGTTAGCTGTCATGATCCTGGCCAAAGTGCTTTTAATAATTGAAGACAAAAACTGATTTCGGTGTAGTGATATAGAGTTAATGGTTTCTATTCTACTACTGTTTTTTTTATACTTGATGGAGTCTATACCTAATGGAGTAAATCCATTACTTTTCATTAAAAGCTATCTGATTACTATTTAACGTTGATATCGATGGTTTCATCCAAATTTACATTCCCGGCCTGTCTATTTGTGTTCGCTGAATTAGCAGCGCTCACTGGACAGGAGCAAACACTTTATTAATCCACAGGCTACTGTGGATTAATAAAGTGGTATTTTTGTTCTGCGTCATGCATACTCGGCTTCTTTGAACAGATTCTATGGAGAAACACCATACATACATGTCGTCTTCTCAAATCTACAAAGTGTGGTTGGATGGTTTGTTCTATTTTAAAGCGATTTGGAACAGGATTTATGGAAGAAACTGTGCAATCTCAAAGCTTCAAAATTCAAACTTTTGTGGATCTGTAGCCCTCCGTCATCACTCCTAAGGGCTTGTGTGATTGAAATGCAGTCAGCATCAGGTGTGCACATTGCAAGGTGTGCCTTGTGTATAGCGATTCTCTGACTTTTATGCCTGTGGTGAACTACAACGTACATTCATTATGAACAGTTTCATCATCACACTAGCACTAAGCCAATTGGATGGGCAGGTGACCAACTTGTTATTTAATTGCATCTGGATTTGAAGTACTCATTTATAGTCATGGCGTCTTTCTTTGATGTGATTTATGGCCTGATTCTTTTTTTTCTAGCATTTTCCATTATTAGCAGCAATAGTTTCTGCATCTTTATTCTGAGGCGAGTTCAGTCTTTGAACGACGCGCCAAAATGTTTAATGATGTCGCTGGCTGTCGCAGACTTACTGATTGGTGTGATTGGTGTTTTACCAATGGCAGGGCTTTCAATGTTTGTTGATGTTACTGAATTAGTGCAATTTAGTTTCCACCCAGTCTGCATAATAATAGCAGTGCTGATGAAAAGCATCTACATCATCAAGTTGTTCTCACTGCTTACCCTGAATTTTGATCGCTATGTTGCTGTGACTAAGGCCTTGCGCTACCATACCATCATGACATACAAAATGGCACTTACTACGACTGTAGCCATATGGATTTTCTCTCTGTTTACATCAGTCGTAAGTGGCTTGGGTTTAGGATGGGATGTTGACATGGAAAAATTGAAAGTGTGCATTTTCAAATTAGATTTTGAATATTCTGTTATACCTTGGCTAGAATTAGTTTTTCTGGCAATTTTGCCCTTTTTGGAGACCGTATTGATTTACATTCGCCTCGCAGCAGTAGCCCGTCATCATGCTGCCCAGATTGCAGTGATGCCAGAAGCAGGTGTACCAAACCACTTCAATGATGAACACAAGAAGAAGCAGGCAGCATTAAAAGCTAGTAAGACATTTCGCATTATGACTTTAGTCTTTGCCATGTCTTGGGTCCCTCTATTTATCACAAGTGTTTTGGCAAAATTTGAAGGGATGGAATGGATCATAAGGTGTTGTTTGCTCCTCACATTCTGCAGTGGTTTCTGCAACATAATGGTGTATTTTAAGAGAGAAAAGGAGTTTCTTACAGCAACCAACAGGATACTTGTTCCCAAACTTGAGTCATGTCAACACTTTATGGCACATGCCTTGGCCAGACTACAGCAGTTCTGTTCCTGTGCCTGTACAAGAGCTTGCAAAAACTACTTACAAATGCAATCGGCAGATGACATCCCACATGACTCTGTGAGTGAAGTACTAAGGTTAAGTCAAGTACAGGATGAAGTCAACATGCAACCTACTACTTCACATGTACAAAGGAATGAGCTTGAGCTTCAAAGTTTCCTGGGAAATGTTGTAGAAGAATTGTCACCACACATAAAGGATTCCCCAGTGTAATCTTGAGTAGAAGAGACAAGGACATGGTGATACAAACCATATATCCTTGCATTAAAGGGAGGGTACTCCTTTGGTAATTACTCCCCAAATTTAATGACCATAAAAAGTTACTTGGTATTAAAGAGCACCGGAGAGCTGTTGATATTATAAAACGTTGTTAGAAATGACACCTTTAAAGTAATGCAGTTTTAGAGAAGAGGTAACAAATGAAATGATCAGGGATTAATCATTGAGAAAACTACAATTCTCTGCATTCGTGTACGTTTGCTTGTGGAGGATCATTGACACAATAAGTTTGGACAAAGCTACCTAAAAGCCATCCAAATAGAATCAGCCTTCTCCGATTCCAAGACAATCAGATCTCCTGCTCTCCTGATGAGCAGGCAAATATTGATACTCAGCCACTGCCCAACTGCAAGGTGTTCATCAGTGAAGAACACAGCAGTAGTTCAAAGGCGCGGCTGGTAGGCCCGTCTGGTATAAAACCACCCACTACGGCTACTATTGATATGGGACCTTCTGAATAGCTGCCACTGCTTTAACTGTGGGAACAAATAGTCTGCAAGGAGTCCTAAATGCCCTGCATCTGGAAAGAAGGGCTATTGGGGTAAAAGGAACCGCTCCACTAAATTCTGTCACTCATCACAGAATATTCAGCATGTGGACAATTCTTACATTTATGATCCACGGTATGTGAAAACTCCTGTTAATGTCATTTTTAACAATGGTCCTGGCAGTTTCAAGGATTGGGTTGCATTCTTCAATGATACAAGTATTTTTTATTTTTTGTTAATCACTTAATGGCGGATGATGTGTATATATACAGGTATGGAAGCCTGATAAAACTGCATTTGAAGTGTCCTTCTGTGTGAGTGGTTGCAGGATAACGCGCCTGGAACTTTCTGTGAGCTACGAGTGCATCAGCAGTTGATGTGTTAACACCCTGGACTCTTATTTGTCTTGTGTGCGCCATGCATGCATTCACAGTGTTATGCTACATTAACCTGGTACAGACAACTACAAAAGGCACTGGAAACAATGGTCAAAATCAATCTTTCCCAGGTTATCCCCCATTCCAGATCTTCATCCTGCCTCGATTGTTTCCCATTATAGCACTGAGGTAAGTGCAGCATTCCAGCCTCCCATGGACAATTATCGGCCATTGCTTATGGCTGAGGGGCTCTCGCCAACAAACTACCCCAATACTTTATACACTTTATTGGTTACCCGTCTCAAAGTACAAATTCCAAAATCCTCCTTTACTGACTTACAAATCCCTTGACCAATTTGTACCCCTCCGTTCCAGGGCCAGCTACAAGTTTCTCAACTGATTCTGTACATCACTCGCTTAAAATCATTTGGCTATCACTCGTTGTCATTTTTCACTGTCTCTCTGGAACACCTTGCCCCGCGTTATAAGAACTGCTCTAAACATGAACATTTTCAAAACTCTGCTGAAAACTCACATGTTAAACCAATCATTTTCCGTTTGTTGAGCACTTATGGATGTTATGTAATGCTTTATATTTAAATATTTATTTTATTAAGTACCATCATCATACTAAATAAGCATAGTAAAAATCGACCTCGTTGATGATTCCACATTTTTTGTTTCATGTTTCCCGTTTGTATAGCAAAAGTGAATACTAATTTGTATCACAACAAAAAGACTTGTAAGATATCTTTCTTCCTTCCATCATCATTTTGGTTTCAGTGATTCAAACTGGTAAAAATAAAAGACAATGGTCAGTATGAGGCAATGAACCACCACATTCAATCATGACAGTTTATTATTATTATTTTTTTTTTTTAATGTAATGGCCTTTGGAAACACTGTATTTGTTCAAGCAAACACAAGCTAAAGTTTGGTGCTGAGTTGACTGAAATGTTCGCTATCTGTGGTGATTGGTTGTTGCATGCCTTTAATCTTGCGCCGATATAACTAAATTTACCATTCCAATATATTTTCTGAAATATAGTGCAATATTTGAGATTATACCACAACCACACACACAGATCCTTGTATGACATGTCATCCATTTCTTTGCCATGTATTTACTGAAGCAATGCTCAACAATTTAATATTTTAGTCCAATGTGGATAAATATTGGACAATATTTTGCATTGCTTCCAAAAATGTCATCCCAGCAGGTTTGTCCAAACGAAGTTTGTGTCTGCATGGAGTCACCAACATTGTTTATATAAGTCCGTTTTTTTTATAGAATTGTGGGGTGGACGAGTTTCTGTGTCTAGCTATTTTTTGTTATAAAATTGTGAACAAATTTCAAATGAGAAGAACATATTATATGAGTTATATAAAACAAATATTAAATGATGATTTCGTTCGTATAATTGTCGCAAAATATAATCATTTGGTGAAATCTGGCTTTTCCATTTCACTTCAAATGACAATGTTCTCAAATGCATCCAATATTTGTAAATTACTACCACTATTTCAACGAACTAAGCAGTGTTAGTAGATCTGCATGTAAAGCCATAATTTGTGTTTTTCACAGTCATTATAGTACGTTTGCACGAGGGAAAAAACACTCCAAAAGTTGTAAGGTGCGTTTTATTCACAGAGGGATTAGGAAAGTATCTGGTGGTGTGACTTGCCATGAACTTACCAATCTGTTACTTATAGACCATGTTACCTTTGTTTACAGAAACAGTGACCGTGTACATTCTAATGCATTTCCTGACAGGCAAGATACTACACAGGCCATATGGGAAAATTTTCATTTGTGTCATAATTTTCACATAAATTCAAAAGTTACGAAAGCAACAGCTGCACAGCTTTTGAGATGTCCCTCCTTTCTTCATATCAAAAGTTGAGAAAAATTAGACAGCGCAATCTCCAGAAAACATAAAATTTATTGTATTCTTCCATTGAGCTGCGTACAAACTGTGCCTGCTGGAAGTCCAGGCTCTGTGGCTCTTTTGTAAACATGTGATGTAACAGGTCACATGGTCTATAAAACACCGTGTCTAGCGAAAATTTATTTTGGCTGAATTAACTTAATGTACATGTACATGTAGCGTGTAAAAAATGTCCTATTGGCCGTCAAATTTCTACACATATTGTAGTGTGTGACAGTTTCCTATTAGCTGTCAAACTCCAACCTGTAGTGTGTAACAAATTTCCTATTGGCTGAATTTCTACCAGTCACCTGGGTGGTTTGCTTGAAATATGTATGTAATATTTCACGATTCTGTAAAAGATATTTTTTAAACCAGGCCGCAGTTTTGCAAACATTAGTGGCAAGTATACCCTCTTGTGCTTTTTACACAAAGGGAACTACACTAAATAGATTCAGGCATGGAGATTTCAAAAAAAAAAAATTGTATTGAGTAGGCCTATAGCAATATTTCGATATCTTCAAATTATTGATGTTATTTGAATTAGCTGAATAAAATATTGCGATAAATTGAGAGTAATTGTCCACCTGCGCAAGCTTACATGCTTTACACTAACTGCTAGTAGACTGATTTTTACTAGCAATGATTTAAACAAGTATTGTTATAACTTGAAGGGCAAGGCAGGTTCTTCTTGGTAAAAAGGAATCTTTATGAATTGTAAATTTCTATTGGAACAATTCAAGGTGCACTGAGGCGATGGCCAAGGGCAAGGAGGCACTTGCATGCGTTGCTGCCAGGAAGTAGCAGACCGGTCTTATTGATCAATCAACTTTACACTCAAAGAAAGAAAAACAATTGTTCGTTAACTTGTGAATATTTTTGAATTAAAACAGTTTTGGACAGTTTTTAGTAGCCCACAGGGGAAGATGAGATTTTTGGTGTACTAGGCAGCAATGGTTTTTACTAGAAAATTGTATGCCAGGCTATAATTTGTTGGGGGGGGGGGGGGGGTACACACATTTTAAGGTATATTCTTGCATTGTACAATCTAACTACTTTTTAAAAAGTGGAAAACAATTTGGTGGAAATAGGGAGGGTATACCTTTGGTAATTACTGCAATATGCAATTGTATGATAGGATTAAAGCAATTGAACTGTCAAAAAAAACCATTAAAAGACTTTAATGCTAATTAATATGTAGTCTTACAATTTTGTTAAGAAAGGAATTTGTTAGGCATATTGAGCTCTTCAGGTTTGAGAAATATTTACTTTCACCAGTGAATAATTTCATGAAAGATTGTGAAACAAATGTTGAATTTATTTCACAAAAATTGTCTAAATTAGTTTAAAATTTAGTATAACATGTGGAAAATTATTATTAAGTTTTGAAAAATATGTTCTTTGCAACACAAAGTAGGTGTTTCGCATTGACAATCTTTGTACCATGTTTTTCTGTGAATTAGGTGCCCGGCGTATAAAATGCAGTACCCCATGCAGTACCCCAAAATCACTGGAACAAGATTCAAATGTTAACGATAAGGCACACCGTTGTATAAGACTGAACATGACTTCTAACAGACTAGGCTCGCTAGGTGCCATTCACAGTTGCTACATCACCACAGGGGTTGTCTTGGTATGTGACACTTACCATAGCGTGAAGGGATCGTTTTGTTTTTTTGATACAAAAATGAGTAAAAACTCGCTTCTGTTTTGTTATTTATTTATTTGGGTATTTTATTGAAAGATTTTTGTCTAAAAACAAAGCTTTATGCCTTTTCTTTTTACAAAACGAGTGCCACAACACATATGTTGTACCAACATTTCATAATGAATGGGTTGCTATTCTTCATTATCCTTCAGCAACAGGAACATGCGCCCTCTGTTGGCAAAATCTACAATTTATTAGTGCAATGGGTCGTCGCTGGTTCACGCCGGTATTATTTTATTGGGGCAGCATTGGCAAGTGACTTAGTTCTTGAGATCTTCAAAGGTTAAACATTTTACAATGGGTGTATGGTATAGGTTTGATTGTAATAAAATGATAACACATAGGATACCCATGACGAAAGAAACGATTATTGTACAGTATAAATTTGGGATTCTTGTGATCGTTGTAATGAACTCGAGCAATATCAGTTAAGTAAGATAAGCTGCGTCTTATACGCAGGATTGCTATTGTTTCAACATGTAATTTGGCTCTGGTATTATTTTGTAGCTAACTGCACCACCTACGTAGTACTTGTGATATTTGCTATTATTTATTTGTTGGATGAAAAAAAAGAAGCTTGCACAGACTATTTTAGAATAGAGTTAAAAAGTGGCACTATGACATTTTTCGTTTTTCATTAAAACGACCACTTAATGCAGGGTGAGATGCATATAAGGAGAATTTTCAAGGGCTGATAAATCCATTATGTTCTTTTGGTGCAGTGGTTGCTATTAGTCAAGTGGTGGCGCTGTTCGTGTTGTATGCTATCCAGGAAGCTGCAAGTGCCTTTAAAGGCTATATCTTTATTGGGGATTAAATTTACAGATTTTATTGAAAAATACAAGTACAGACTAAGCTTGCAGCCTACTGCCCTTAGAAAAATCCACTATAGTTTTACTTTACAAAAAACTGCAGTTTTATTGTAGTATTACTATAGTGCAACCACAGTTAAACTTAAAACTAAAGTAAAACTGTAGGTTTACTTTAATATAACTATAGTTTATACTGTAGTCAAAGTATGGTGTTTTCGCAAAAATGTCCCGTTTACTACAGTAATACTGTAGTAAACCCTCAGTATTACTTGGTTTAAACTGCATTATTACTATAGTTTACTTCCCATTTACCATGTTATTACTACAGTTTACTGCAGTTAAACTACAAGATTACTGTAGCCATTTTTTACTTTAAATTAACTGCAGTACTTACTGTAGGTTTACTATAGTGTAACTATAGTTTCAGCATACTTTTACCTCAAAATAACCCACTCTTACTTCATCTTTACTACATTTTTATTGTAGTATTATTTTAGTATTACAGCAGTAAAACTTTACGATTACTGTAGTTTTAACTTAGTTATACTTCAAAATAACCCATTCTTACCACACATTTACTATAGTTTTATTGTAGTTTTAATGCAGTCTTAACTGCAGTAAAACTAAACTGTTACTGTAGTTTTAGTATTATTTTACCTCAAAATCACCCATTCTTACCACACAATTACTATAGTTTTATTGTAGTTTTACTGCAGTAAAACTAAACTGTTACTGTAGTTTTAGCATTATTTTACCTCAAAATCACCCATTCTTACCACACAATTACTATAGTTTTATTGTAGTTTTACTGCAGTCTTAACTGCAGTAAAACTAAACTGTTACTGCAGTTTTAGCATACTTTTACCTCAAAATCACCCACTCTTACTTCATCTTTACTACATTTTTATTGTAGTATTATTTTAGTATTACAGCAGTAAAACTTTACGATTACTGTAGTTTTAACTTAGTTATACTTCAAAATAACCCATTCTTACCACACATTTACTATAGTTTTATTGTAGTTTTAATGCAGTCTTAACTGCAGTAAAACTAAACTGTTACTGTAGTTTTAGCATTTTTGTACCTCAAAATCACCCATTCTTACCACACAATTACTATAGTTTTATTGTAGTTTTACTGCAGTCTTAACTGCAGTAAAACGTTACGGTTACTGTAGTTTCAGCATATTTTTACCTCAAAATAACCCACTATTACTTCATCTTTACTACATTTTTATTGAAGTATTTCGGCAGTGTTTACTGCAGTAAAACTAAGTAATTACTGTAGTTTTACCACTGTTTAACCTCAAAATAACCCACCGTTACTTCATCTTAACTATGGCATTATTGCAGTGTTACTGCAGTGTTTACTACAGTAAAACAACACTGTTACGGTAGTTTTAACATATTTTTACTTTGAAACAACCCATTGTTAATTCATCTTTATTACAGTAGTATTGCAGTATTTGTACTAAAAGTACAAAGAAATCAATACAGCATGAAGGCCTATAGCAAACCTGCATGTTACATGTAATTACAGCAACACTTCTGTTTAAACATGCAATTAAAAAAACAATTTTGTAGTAATACTATGAAAAAAATATGTTAAATTAAGGGCAATTGTACTGCAGTTTTAAACTTAGGAAAAACAAGTTTGATTATTATGGTGATTGAAGAGGACAGTAAGTCGTGGAAGTTGCAACACCAAAGGATTAATCTCTTTTTGGAATGTTTATCTTGGGTAAGTAGCCCGAACCCAATGCTGGTCTTGTGAGAAATGCCACCATGCTCCATTGCTAGGCTTCTGTTGATGGTGATGATGATTTAGTCACATTCCTCAGAGAGGGAAGCACAACGAACTGTAAAGGAAGAAATAGGAAATATATTTGTAAGAAAAATTTAAACATTTGCCAAAACTATATGGTTTACACAACTCTGTGGTCTGCGATGGTACAGACATGGCAGCAAAACTTATCAGTGCCAAGCCTTGACCATGAAGTTACTGAATATAATTAATTTTAAATTAAAGACCCAGTTACAAATATGGCATTTATAAATTGTGCGCTAATCAGTTAAAGGGGTTTTAGACGAATAGGTTACAAATGAATTGACTTGGGTACGCTGGTGGTTAACCTGGGTACGATTTGAAATGGGTACAAGTTAGACCCGGCTACTGATGCACCGCCTCTACACAGTAAGCAGGGCACCGGTTTAATTACGAGAGCGTTCTTAGACGTGGATTGCGATGGATGGGGTTTCACCGATCGTTGACATAAAATTTATCAATTTGTGAGTACAACAATGCCTGTCTGATTTTGCATCTTTGACATGTTTGATATATCGAGAAGCCACGTCGGCGGTTTTAAAATAACAGCGCCCCCAGTTACTGGGTCTTCCTACTACTAGTACTACTCTTGTAGGTAAAAAATAACTTGGGTACAACCACGAGTTGACCTGTATCAAAATTAGTATAGCCAAACTTTGGACCAAACTCAAAACTGAGTATGATTTACTTACTATCAATTACATGACAATCTCAATGTATGATGATTGATAATAAAGTCCGTTTGTTGATGGGAAAATCCTGGAATTTTATGGGTATAGACATATCCCATGCAAGTTTAGTACATAATTAATACTATCCCCCTATAGTATTATTAACTACATGGCCAACCACATTACATGCACCAACCTGACATACCAAAAGTACTTGTTGACGTACATTGTTACAAGAAAATTATACTTAAAATCACGTTTTAAACAAAACACTTACCAAATCATGCTATTTTAGTTCTGATCACACAACACGAGGCAAGCACAAAAACGTGGCAACGATCTGATGGAGTGTGATGCTGATCACCGATGATTCTTTCTCTTGTTCTTGAGTTTCACTGTAAAATTCACATCTGATCTGTCATCACTGTCATTTCAGTTTCACACTATCAGTTGTTGAAATTAAATTGCCCTCAAAAACCTCCTAATCCTACTTAAAAATGGGAAGCTTTAATCATTTACACTAAAAAGTGTTCAGTCATCATTTCAAACTGATGACTCATTGTGGAAGAGAAGGGGCTCTAACCACATAGGTGTTCAATTTACATACGCTAAGTCAGGGTGCCAGTGCTGGGGCCGATTTCACTAACGCGTTTTGATCATCGCAAACGCCGAAACCGATCGCTAAATCCAAAAACCATCGCAACTTAGCGATGGATTTTGAATAACGATTTCACTAAATCTTTGCGACGAACTTACTCATCGCAAAACAATTATTAGCGATGAGCAACTTGCGATGACTCGTTAGTGTCCGCAAAGTATAAGTTCATCGCAAATTTATGATAAATTGCGCCGTTTTGTGCCTAGATGTTATTATTGGTGTACGTCTTGACGGTAGTTTGTCCGTGAATTAAAGAGTAAAATTGCGTTATTTTCATTCCCAGTCTTTTACTGGGAGACTCGGGAAACCCTTAATCTCTTAACGAGAGAGCTTAAAATCGGTAAAAAGGAGATCTAAATCTATTGGGTTCAATTATTTTAGCCAGCATTTTGGCCTAAAATTAGTGTAGGCCTATTGATATTGCATCAAGAATTCAGCCTTTCCAATTTAATATCATGTACCAATTTTCGGTGACAACACTTTTGGCGTCTTTCTCATATACATGATTTAACTAGTTTTGTCAAATGTTCATAAATCTCTACGTTACATTATTATTATTTACAAAATGTTATAAAATTAATTATATTAATAGGCCTACAAATGAAACAAGTTGAATATGATTTCATGTGAACCTTTTTAAATGAATGCTTAAACATTAATATAGTCCACCTGTTGTTATTTTTGATGCACCAGCATGAAAATTATTTACATTTAAACTGCAATTTATGCATTTCGTTTTTAATCGAACCGCGGCAACAACATTTTGACATTAAGACGTCCATCATGCGAGGACCGACGATTTTTTGGCGGGCTATGTCAAAGGTCACTACATTTAGCCTCGTACAAAACATTTATTTTCCTTTTAATATCATCGCAACTGCGATGACTTTAGTGAAACGCAAAATCATCGGCGTCGCAAGTGCGATGGATTTGCGGTTTGCGATCTCATCGCAAGTGCGATAGCGATGATCGCAAATGGGGACTTTAGTGAAATGGGCCCCTGGTCTTAATCAAAGATCGTATAGCGCCACCAAGCGGCAGCCTTATGCTATATTTGTGTTAAATAAACTTGCGCAGTCCTTTTACTGCTTTGAATATGCAGTGACTGCATACTACCATACCATGTGTCCAATAATTTTTCAGATAATTTTTTCTTTTACTCATAGTATGCATACCTCCTATAGTTTGACCTGGGTTTTTATGCAGTTTTTATTGCAGTAGGGTAAAGTTATAATATTAACAAACAAATTACCATTGTTTTACTGTAAGGATTCTGCAGTAAAGTTAAAGTGAATCTACAGTAAACTAAGAATAGAACTTACTATAGTATTACTTCAAAAATACTGCAGAGTCACTATAGTTTGACTTGGGTTTTTATGCAGTTCTTATTGCAGTAAAGTTTTAGTATTATCAAACAAATTACCATTGTTTTACTACAAGGATACTGCCGTTTTTATTGCAGTAAAGTTAAAGTGAATCTACAGTAAACTAAGAATATAAATACTATAGTATTACTTCAAAAATACTGCAGATTCACTATAGTTTGACTTGGGTTTTTATGCAGTTTTTATTGCAGTAAAGTTATAGTATTATCAAATAAATTACCATTGTTTTACTACAAGGATACTGCAGTATTACTGCAGTTTTTATTGCAGTAAAGTTAAAGTGAATCTACAGTAAAACCAAGAATAGAAATACTATAGTATTACTTCAAAAATACTGCAGATTCACTATAGTTTGACTTGGGTTTTTATGCAGTTTTTATTGCAGTAAAGTTATAGTATTATCAAATAAATTACCATTGTTTTACTACAAGGATACTGCAGTATTACTGCAGTTTTTATTGCAGTAAAGTTAAAGTGAATCTACAGTAAACCAAGAATAGAAATACTATAGTATTACTTCAAAAATACTGCAGATTCACTATAGTTTGACTTGGGTTTTTATGCAGTTTTTATTGCAGTAAAGTTATAGTATTATCAAACAAATTACCATTGTTTTACTACAAGGATACTGCAGTATTACTGCAGTTTTTATTGCAGTAAAGTTAAAGTGAATCTACAGTAAACTAAGAATAGAAATACTATAGTATTACTTCATAAATACTGCAGATTCACTATAGTTTGACTTGGGTTTTTACTGTAGTAAAACTACAGTAGTGTTACTTTAGGGAAAACTTTACTTGTACTTTACTTACTACAGTAAAACTTTATGTACTTTAGTAAAAGTACAGTTTTACTATAGTAAATCTATGGTGGATTTTTATAAGGGTGGTAAAGTCTGGTTTACTAGTATAGTCTGTCCGGCGAGTAAAAAAAAACGGGGATTAATGGAAACAAACTCCTTCCTTCCTTTCCCCATAAAAATACATCACATAATTTCAGTTTTATATAAATTCTTTTTTTTCCGTACTACTTTAGTTCTTGGACCGTTCATGGGGCTCTACGGGCTCCTGTAAAAGCTATCAAACTTAGGAAAAGTTCAGCCCTGAAATGCACCCTCTCCTTCCATTATGATGGATTACTTTTGTAATCTTACCCCAAGCGAATGTAATAAATCATCCAGTCGGGTTGAACGTGCTTTTTTGGTGGACATTAATGTTCTTACCATGTTGTGTCACGTTCTTTTAAACTCCCTGAAAGGTTTTTGGAACATAAATATACACTTATGTTACCAATGATCCTTTGTGAATTCCGATCAAAACATTGCAACATTTTTTTTGCCTGTCATCTGGTAGCATTCAATTTTAATGTTTTTAAACCTGCCTAGAACTTGAAACTCGTTTGAAAGATCCTTGGTTACATTCATGAAGCAAGATTCTTGATGATAAGACCTTGAACATAAAACTCCTATTCTAGTTAAGTTTTGAATGGTTTGCTTCATGAACACAGCTGAGGACGTGGTTAAGTGGCAACACAAGTAGTCTGCTGATGTTCATTCATTGGCATCACTACCTTGACAGCTTCAAGAATTGATCTACTCCCTGTAGGTATATAGTTCTTGACTTCATCACAGACCACCACATGATACTCTGTTGTTTATTTGTCCATGATGCATAGGTTCCAGTAGGGGAGTGCAATCTGAGCGCTGAGGCATGCCTTTCCAAAGAATTCTGAATTCCAAGCTATCCAGATCTCTGGACCCCAGGGGCTAAATTCTTGTTAGGATCAGAGATCCATCTGCTGGGTCATTGCAAACAGCCATCATAATACACTGTAATTCCTAGAAGTCTCTTAAGGTATTTGCTTTCTTTGTCTGCTGATTGATCATTTTAAATGAAAATTGTATGCATTAGCTTTTGATACGAATCAGATTTGTTTTCATGTTGTGTGTCAATAATTTGTTAAAAATGGTCAGTATAATAATTGTAATTGAAAAGTGCGGCTCAGTGGTTTCTTCCCTGCCTTTCACCTCTGAGTCTGACCCTGAAATGTCTTTATCTTTTCTACACAGATCTTCAGGCCTACAGGGCGGGTGACAGTGCTCATCATTTTTGAGGGTCCCTTGGTTTCATTCAACAAGGTAGTTTTGCTAGAGTGCTGCCCAAATCCTCCCATCATTACAATAAGTACGCACAGGCCAAGTGACAATTTTGAATGAGATGTCATGTCATTTAAATTAGCTAATTCAGCAGGCAGTGATTTGGGAAGTAATGAATATTTAACGATCACGCAAGGAGCCGGTGACTTTGCTCGACATATCGTAACATGTAACGTAAACAAATGTTGATTAGCCAATCAGCGTGCAGCACCGTGAACATGCACGCGGCGCACAACTGGGTCATTTCAATACGGCAACCATTTTCTGGTTAATGATTATGTACATACAGTATAATTACGTTAATTTCTTTCAAATTTGGCTTGAATATTCATTAGGGTTTACAGAAACTAACTGTGCAGTTACTATGAATGAACTAGTGATTAAACAGCAAATAGACCGCCCACTGTGGGGCGATGTGGGTGGAGCAGATCGGCCTCCACGAACGCGTGAGTTGTGAACGGTCGTTTGACAGAGCTCAGTTTGCTTGTGAGTGCAAAAGTTGTTGTATTGAAGTCGACGGGTACATGTGTAAACATTTTCCCAAAACAAAATTGTTTGGCTTGTACAGTAAGTACACAATGTCAATTTTCTTGGGAAACAGTTACTATGTTCAGTAGGAGTTCCTTTTAGGAGTATTGGTTTAATACAATACAGGGTATATGCATTTGGCCTATAAAATTGTCTGTGTGCGTATTTCCGTGTGTAATTTAATGTTGCCGATTGTAAGAAGGATGTCCGTAAACTTATTGTAATGTTTCCTCTTCTATGTTACGCCACCAAATTGATGGACCTGGCTAAAATTGGAATGCCTGACCCTTTGATAAGCAATGATTAATGGACCTACAGGCCCAAGTACTTCTGATTGGCAATTTACCAGCACATTTGAAGAGATGCATATCATTGGTAAAGTGAATGGCTGTGTCTTGCTCTTTAGATTGGGTTACCCATTTTCCACATAGTCCAAAACGCTGTCTCTGAGCTTTTCCTTTATTTTAAACCAAACTATTTCTCTTGAGGATTGAGAGTGAGATAATTATTTTTCAATAACCAATTCTGTCTGCACTCTGTCTTTAAAGGGTGTGTACAACATTGGTAATTGCCAAAGACCTGTATCCACACTTGATGTGACCCAACATATACATGAAATAAAAAACCTGTGAAAGTTTGAGCTCAATCGGTCTTCGGAGTCATGAGAAAACTGAAAAAACCCATTATATGTTTTAACCTGTTTTTAAACAACGGATTTTATCCTGCAGGATAAAGACTATTGTTTTACTCATTTCCTAAAAAACTATGGCATTTCAAGCAAAACTATTTCATTGGAAGTTTTCCACCATGACCATCTTCTTTTATCATGTAAGTTATGTGCAAATCTGTGAACATTTATATTTTCAATCTTACCAATGTTTTACACACCCTTTAACGCATGAGTAATTCGGTACTTTTCAAAGACCAGTATCCACTTTTTCAACATAGCCTATACATGAAATAACAAATCTGTGAAGGTTTAAGCTCAATTGTCATTGGCTCATCGCACCACAAGAAAATATTTCAAAATATTTTTCACTGTTTTCAATACGTTGAGCTGGACCATGGTTGGAATTGCAAGATCAAAAACTAATGTTTTATCTATTACTCAATAATAAAAGCATTCAAGCAAAGTTATTTCAATTTTCAAGTTTTCCCATCATATTTATTATAAGGTACAAGTTGTTTGCAAATCTGTCAACATTTTTGTTTTTAATCCTACCTATGTTGTGCTTATTCTTCAAACCCCATCATTAATACATTAAGCAAACACCCTTAAAGTAAACTAAAAAAAAACCAATAATAATGATTAGTAAAATCGAACAGCTTTTATATTTTGTTTGCTCAATCCTTTTTCAAATTTTCTTGGTTTCCCTTCAGGCTGTCTGAAGAACGTTCTTCACAAAGAGTTTCATTGTTGCCAGAAGTTTTCTACATCTTCCACCTTCACAGCTCTGACTGTTGGCCCTGTGCCTTGGAAAGGAACAAAGACCATCTGGTAAATAAAGTTCTTGTAGTGGTCCAGTTCCCAGCATCAGTAATTCATATAGTGTAAGCAGGCTACCAAATCAAAGCCCCTGCTCTCCTCTGAAATGCCTCATAAAAACTTAAGGTATAGTATACAGTCATGTACCTTTGGTTTTTGGAACAGTTCAATTGTTTTAAACCTATATAAATGTAGATATAAACATTAAAACTAACCTTTGAAAATTTCATTTCAAAAGGTGGTTGCGTTTTTTGAGATAATGCTGAAAATCTGGAGTGATTATAGCCACGCGGAAAGAATAATCCGTAAGGCCGAGTAAAAAAAGAATCATGTTTAGTGTCCCCGCTAGTGTAGTATAACCTTATGCAACTCCGAGTACACACGCTGACGTTTTTAATACTAAACTCGGACAAGTCGGTTAGACAGTCGTGTTTTCAGTAGGCGCGTCGCCGTGTAGAAGCGCGGATTTGACAAGTTCGTTTACTTTTTTTGGAATTGGTGGGAGTCTGCATGGTCGGGGTGAAACCATTTCGGTTATTTTTTATTTGTTTGTAAAATGTCGTGTCGGGTAGATGTCCCACGCCCTTTCTTTTTCTTGTTATGTAGCATGGATATCGGGTATATGACCCAGGTCTTTTTTTATTTTCCTATTTTGTAGCATGGATGTCGGGTAAGCATGTCGGGTAGATGACCCTTTTTGGAGGGTTCCTTTTTGTAACGTCCTGTGTCGGGGTTGAAATGACCCATGAGTTTTTTCTATTTATTGTGTCAGGGAGACGACCCACGTCTATTTCCCCTGTTTTCCACCCACTTCTTTTTATTTGTAGCATGTTGGTAAAGCCCTGACCCTATATATATGTATGACTGTGCTTGCTATCACAGACGGTGTTCATTTCGTCAAGTCTTGTGCTTTGCTTTTGAGCTTTTATTTTTTAATTTCTCTTTTATTATTATTTTTTTAGGTCCAGGTCAATATTGGAGAACACAAGGACAAGCTCTTAATCTCGGTAAACCCATTTGAATCTCTAGTTGACATTGTAACTGAATTTGTGATCTCTGAACCTGAGCCAGCAGCAGCTGCAGCAGAGACCGTCAATCCATTCACGCTTATGATGGCAGCCCAACACCAGTCTAGATCTCTTCCTCCACCATTTCCCTGCATTAATCAACTCAAACTTTCACTTATGATTAATTTATCTTTCTTGATAATCTTGCCTTAAAGCAATTATGTTGACAAAAACCAAATAAAACCACTGTAAATATGTTCAATGTCTTGTCCAACATGTTTCTTTTATGTATTGTGTGTTTGAACAGTAGAAAAAACAATGGATAAATGAAATTTTAAAAAGAATGGCGGCCATCTTGAAAATAAAAAGCCCCTCCTCCTTCCTTTTTTTTAGAAACCCGGACGCTAAACATGTTCCTTTTTTTACTCGGCCTAATATTGGAATACACAATCTGAGAAATGTTTCATCTCAGATTGAAATGTTTTTTGATCCCTCTCTCTAAAACCACATTCCTTTGAAGGGTATTGTTTCTCAAAATGTATACATTTTCAACAGCTGCAGTGCTTCTTACCAAGTAAGTTTTCATGGTCATTAATTTTTGGAGTAATAAAGGTAACCACCCTCCCTTTAAAGTAAACATGTTAGTGCCTCACTCTGAAATAAGAGAGATTGAGAAATAATCTTTAGTCATTTTCTGTTTTAAATGTGTCTGGCTTCTCCTACCCCTGCAGGATTTCAAGAAGAACCTGTCACTACTCCTTTTCCACAACTGGCAGCATCAGGTATTTCAATTCTCAAGAACATCATAAAAAACAACCCAGCCAGGCTACAAGTGTATTATGAACCTTCCAGCTTGGTGCATGGTACCCTTTGGAGGTAGGTCAAGCCAACTGTAGGTGTTTGTTTCCACGGTGAGGAAAGAGTGTTTGGAAAGAGTTTGGGTGAACAGGGATCTGCACAAGCAATTTGATCAACACTGCCACAATTGCAAGGGGTGCTTAACCTTGCATTGCCAGACCCCAAACCTCAAGAGGAACATTAAATTATCCCCTAAGAATCTGTCCCAGGTTATAAAGTGCACTGAAGTCTGGTTGAGTTTGGTTTTGGAGGCAATTGCACTAAAAGTGCACCATTGCGTTTTGACCTTGCAGTGCTACTTACAGCATATTCCAAGTGGACTTTTTAGCCTTAAATTAAGGTCATTTTTCACCAGTCAGTTATTCAAAGACTATCAATAAAACAATTTCTAAAGCTGCCCAGAGGTTAGCCTGATCTGCTTGCACTGACAAAACTGTGGGCATCGAACATAACACACCAACAAAACCATACTCATGTCACCCATGCACAATCAATCAGTGATGATGATTCCGTGATTGCGATGATCTTGTGACTTTTTCAATGTGGCAGCGTTTTAGGTGCAGCTGACATTAATTTGAATTGAGCTTTGACTGCAGAAGATTGGTATCTGACAAATACACGTGTCATAGGTTTGCCTGACTGAACTATGTTTAAAGTTTCAGAGATGTTTAATGTTGAGAGCTGAATTATTTCACAAAAATGATAGATTTATGAGTAATATCTGATGTCCAAAACCTGTCAAAAATGTATGCCGCCATACATTGAATGTTAATCCAGTGAGATTAATAGTAGCTTCTTACAGGTAAGATTTTAATTATGAAGCTCTGAATATGTCCGCCCCCAAAATGGACTGAACTCATATCTACCATAAATTTTGGATCATAAGCCGCAGCATATGAATTGGTTTTCAGGCCCTCAACATGCTCCATGACTTATATTCCGGGCGGCATATACAACGACATATAATGTAAACTTCGAAAATTATGACTAAAATTAAACCAGCAAAGTTCTCAGACTTCAATATATTTACAAACAATTAAATATAATCTGGGAAAAACTTGTAAAAGCAGTCGCAGATTCTCATTTCAGTTCTGTATTTGCGTATGCAACACATCAATGTGTACAGTGCTCCTGCAACAATGTGTAGCAAAAATTGGTCTGTTTCCTTACTCCTTTTACTCAGCTCTTGAACAAACACGTGAGGAGTAAAGCTAAGCTTTCTTATATTTATCAACAGCCAATCACAGTGTACGACACAGTCACAATAGACCCCTTGCATAACGTGAAACGCTACAGGGACGCTGAGGTCACGCCCACATATTTACGCACAAAGAACACCTATCGTCCAATGATCTGTCTCCTTTGGCCTCAGTGAGGGCGCTTTGTGGTCTCAGTGAGGGCGCTTTTTTAGTGTGATGTCATATGCAAGGGGTCTATATAAATGCGACGCTATTATTTTGTTTAAGTGTTTGTAGTAAACTCTCTTAAAGTTTGTAGTAAACTCTCACTGGCACTTTAAAATCTAGAACATTTAAAGGCTTATCATACCAGTTTATGAACTTGAAAATAATCAAGCCATTATTAGAATTTACTGCTGTACTTCTTATTAATTGTGACAATTAAGGAACTTTTTTGCCTTGCCCAGTGGACTACAAAAGGATGGGTTTGACTTGCCCATCACTGTTTCAAACCCTGATGTCTGTGCATGATATGAAAATTGTGCACTTTCTGATGTGGCTTATATTCCAGGGGGGCTTATACGTGGCACTGACCTCTGAAAGACATTTTCAGAGACTTTTCGGTACTGCAGTTTATACTCTGGGCAGCTAATAGGCTGAAAAGTATTTTAGGACTCTGTATATGTGTACAGTACAGAGGAAGGGTTCTTACATAAGGCCAAAACCAAAACCATTTTAAATTGTTTTGACTAGAGCTTGACCACAGGAACGGTTTATTGGAAATTGTTTGAGTGGTATGTTATACTGAAAACTAGATGATGGAATGTGATTTACTGTTTTGAAACTAGTGATGTGTCATCCCATTTTAATGATACCTGATTATACCAGTGCTTGATATTATATGAGAATTTTAAAATGCAAAAATATTATATGTCTGGGTTTTGAAACCGTTCGCCATTATGCAACCAATTTCATGGCCATTATTCTGAATATTTAAAGGCAGACTATGATTTGAACCCATAGTTTCTTTGTGGGGCTAACATTGTTGTCATTGAATGCAACACCATTTTAACAGTGAAGAGATTATCCTGGAGACTCTTGTAACAATTGTATACAGGGCATTGAATGCCATCACTTGGAGTCCACTATTAGTCTTTTATTGGATAATGTGTAAATAAATGAGGACTTCCCACCGGGTTTTAGGCCTCAGTAGTTCCTACCGCCCCAGGGTTTCCTCATTTTCAGCCTGGGCTTAGAATTCTGTGGCTTTTGTTTGGTAGATTTCAGTGCACTCCCCCCCCCCCCCCCCCACCTTCTCTTTTAGCACTAGTAAAGTATTTAGAGACCAAGTCTACCGAATACTCTAAAAAATGCGGGAATGAATTCTGAGGACTCCTTTGACGAGTATGGAGCCTATACTGATGTGTAGATTGAGGGATTGTGAATGGGTGATGCAACGGTCATTGACAGATTGTATATAATTGAAGAATTTAGCAGACTGAGGCAACTTCCATTACTGAACTTGGTCTATAGTCTGTGGGTCCTATGCTAGTATAAAAATATTGACTGCTTCGAGTGCTATGGTTAAAACTATGACTCCTGAGATGATCCTTAGCACGTTGTATTTTCCCAAGGAGAAACCGAGGGAAAATAGACCGTTTTAGGGTTCACAGTGAGGGAGTCGGAACCATAGCACAAATAAAAGCTTCAATGTTTGTTTTGTATATTGTTCCTAGACGTCGAGGTACCAAGAGGTTTCTGTTATGGGTATAGAACATTTTTTGCTATGGGATAGTATATTGGTTGTTATGGGTTAGAACATTGGTTGCTATGGGTATAGTACATTGTTCGCACAGTTTCTAGTAAAAATAAGACATAATGTAAGGCGCAATAAACCAGTAAACAAGGCAGAATCTTTGTTAGGGCTGTTATCATTGAGGATTCCTGCTTGGATCCGGCCAATACAAAAATATTGTGATATAATACAAACAACTGACAAAAACCAAGCAGTAAATTGAAGTAACTCTAAAACATAGATAAAACCATGTAGACATAACACTGAACATCATACAGTGTAAGCTTCAAAGATTGCATTCATTTTGTTTATGTTAGGATAGATTAAACCTTTTTGATAGATTAAACCTTCAACGTGTCAGTTATGGGATTTCAGCTGACATGGTGAAGAGTTCACAGCAAGGCCAAAAACATTTCGGTTGTATAGTGTAAATAACTTGGATACTCTGGCATCTAACCATTGTTTATTTAGTCTGGCAGGTAAACATGAGTTCCAATAGTTGGAATTCTCCTTCATTGAATCTTGCCATGCTTTACTATTTCACTGATAACAAACACTATTTGACTAATATTTAGTAAAGATAGATAAGAATTGCCTGTTTGTCCCTGTCTGAATCAACAAGGCTGAAAATAACTTAACAATGTTAGAATGTCGTGTCAGTAACTAAAAGAATCATTTTACTTTATAGGTATTCTGTTTATGCATTTTTAAAAGAGTTTTCATCATTTAGAAAGTGTAAATTAAAGCATGGAGGTTCCTCCATGATTAAAGTCAATATGAAGGGATTTGTTTCTTGAGGGGTGGGGGGGGGGGGGGGGGGGGAACTTCTACAAATGTGGGTGGAGCAATTTTCTAAGCATCTCGAGAGGTGCCAAATATAATATTGACCTTAGATGAGATGCACATTGGGAGAGGGATGGCAAAAAAATGAATGGAACTGGAAGCAACATAGGACACTATAACATTTGTTTGTTTGGTTGTTTGATCAGAGGTCAACATGCAGGGGATGATTAACAGTGAACATTCTATTGTGTAGTGTGCACCATGCATGCACTCCAGTATCTTACCCTTCATGTGGCTCCTACAAAAAGGACAAATGGTACTGAAACTAATATACTCAAAATCTCCAAACAACTTAACATCACCATTTTGTTGGACAAACAAGGATTATGAGAGATAGGCTGCCATTATTGTTTACCATTGTATTTTGCATGGGAGATCAGTCCGAGATTCCAGCATGCAAAGACTGATAATCAGCCATGGCTTTGGCCATGACTTACGGCCAAGGGTTGGGCAGATTCACAGAAAGACAAACCACATTTTCTCAAAAGAGAAAAAGAAATCTTGGTACCTTTTATGAGAAAGTTTGTTGTCTCTTCTTGGTTTAGTCATGGTTTTCATTGTAACAACAAATTTTTCTGGAAATTCCCAAAAAATAAATCCATGGGTGAGCACTGAAAAAGTTTGGAAACACTGGCGGTCAGTTGTTGGAGGTTGTCCAGCACCAGTGGAAGCACAACAGTGCATTCAAATGTTAATTATTATAGGATCAAAATGATGGATCTATAATATTAATCTTGTTCTACATTTGAGCATAGACTCATTTTGAGCATAGTAGAGCAAGGAACAGAATTGAACGCTGCCATTCACTGACCCTCAGTATACCTCCCAAGACCTGATTGTACTGAGGTAGTTTAGTGCTCCATGATTGTACTAACATTGTCAAAGCTGTCCAGTGCACATGATGGGAAATGTTTGTGTGATCTGAGGTAAGGTTTGCCAAGGGTCATTCTGTCCCCCTATCAACCGTTTGGTTTATATACACCCCAGCAAGGCTACCCAAACTAGCTGGATGGATATGGTGTGTCTACTGAAAGGAAGCCAAAGGCAACAAGGAGTCTGGGATTGTTGTTTTGGTTGACTGGAGCCTGTGATTTCGTCTTGTGCTAATGGAGAGTCAAGCAATCCAGATGATAGACTGGAGTGATCTAATTACTTTGCATACCCTCCCTCCATGATATTCTTTTGCACATTTGCATTTGTAAAGGCAGACCACAAGTTCATTCTTGCTTCCATTGCAATGAGCAATTTTGATAGTGTGTGTTCTCATGTACTGTATGCTTGAATGTTTGCAACAAAAACCCTTGCACTGGGGCTAATTGTCTGCCCTTGGTCTGCCAATTTATGAGTTAATTTGCATGTAAATACTGGTACAGTTCTACTTGGTTTGTCCTTAACTTTGCAGTGACTATCCAGTGGGACCAGTTAGTTCTTTCACTAGTCCATCAGCTTTTTCACTTGTTCATATAACATTTTAACAATGACATAGCCAGTCAGACAACTTTGAGAGAATTATGTGACAGTTTCTCTGGTGTTGAATTCTATCAACTTCGTGAAGACTCATAACACTGAGTTATTTATAAGTTTTTTTTCAAGTACAATCTTTAAAAGCTTTTGAATGAACACAGCAAAAATTATCAGCAAAGTATTTCACTTTGTCATCACTATTCTGTTCAACCCCAAAATGTCCCACAAATGTAGGCCTATGCATTAGTCAGGGATGGAGATTTCAGACTGTTATCTGAATGATTTTGGGTTGAACACAAAAAATTGACTAGAGCAGGACTTGAATCTGCAACCTTCAGATTAACGTGTCGGTGCTCTACCAGGCTGGGAATAACATGGTGGCCATGGCCTTGGATTAACATGGTGGTCATGGCATTGGTTGCCCCTGGTCTTGGCCTTGGTGCCCTTTCAAAAAAAGTTTCCCATACACTTTAAGATTTTTCAATGGATCGGAAGTGCCCTTTCAAAGATGAAATTCCAGGCCTGCTCTACCAACTAAGCTATCTAGCCCTAAGTTGGCACTCTTCCTATTTTGTTAATATCTTTGTTAGGGGTGCCAGTCTTTTATTTCATTTTAGATATTGTTATGCCACCCTTGTGAAAAAAAAGGTATCTGTTATATAATTTTGTTTAGATATAAATATATCAAGCTCTTTGATCTGCCTCTCAACTGTTCCCCAAAGCTCATTGAGATTTATAACTCCAGGGGTTACCAAGATGTGCCTTCTAAGATTTAGATCCTAGTTGCAGACCTTTTTTCAGCGATAAATCTCGCCCCTGATTAGTGTGAAAAACCTGCATCGTTTTTAACAAGAATTTGAACTTTGTTTTCTGGGTAAATGTTAATTTGCTGAAAAAACTTTCAAATTAGTTTAATAACTATATAATATAACATGTTGGTTGAACAATAATAGACTCCATTTCAATGAACCATGAACTTTCCTCATGTCTACAAATAAATCACGTGCAACATTCAGTAACTGAATGTCCAAAACAGGATCTTGATGTTTTGTTTTAGCAGAATGTTCCCAGGAAAAATACTTCCTGAAGGGTGCATAAATACATAGCTTGTTTATTTTGTGATTCACACTTAAGCAAACTTCCTTGTTTAATCAAAGCAGGGTTCTCTAATGTATTGTCTTAATTGTGTACTCAAACCACTATTGGCATAGGTCAGTGTTGATTGCTGTTGTGTTGATATGTCTCTGATGTGAATAAAGATTGACAGGTTGACTCTGGTCCACCTGAAGGCATACATGCTATCTCTATGGTCAAACCTTAGAAAGATCTTTGGGGTTAGGGGGTAAAGAATCTAATCTCAAGCCTGGATGGTTCCAAGGATACATGTTTACACCATGGCTGAATTAAAGGGCACTTGTGCAGGGGCTTTATTTAGTATACACTGTACACTCCTTCTTTTTGCCACAAGATAATCATCAGAATTGTTCTATTTTACAAGTGTTAGTGGCATTTTTTAAAAGAACATAACTCTTCACTGAATTTTTACTAGACAAGCCTCCATTTAATTATCACCTAGAACTTTAAAAAGTCAGAAATCTGTAGTACAAGAATGGGCTACTATTTTCTCAACCACTGTGGAATCCAGGGAAATAAGCATTGAATTTCATTGGTTTGTATTAAGGGTATTCTTTTTTCCTGTACAGAGAAACACTTCTAACCATTTGGAAATATCTCCTTTAATTTCAGAGTTTATGTTCAATTGTGCGGTGACCTAGTACAGTTTTTGCATACCATGAAATGGTCAATAGGATCTTTCTAGTACCCTCCTTGTTGACCTAAAAGTAGGTTCTATATTGGGTTCAGAACCTTGTCTGTGTATCAGCATGGTATCATAGAGCATTCATGGTCCTTTCTCTATTCATAGAGTTACCAAGGCAGCCCACTAATCACCTCATACTAGGCTAAATCAAGCATGACATTTTCTACTCAAATCACTTTGGGCTGAAAGGTCACTGTGGGTGCAATAAGCCATTTGCGAGTTACATTTGAATAATGTCTGGTACAATGACTTGTTTAGTCACAAGTTACCGCTTAAATTTGAATTCCTCAGACTATCGAGACAGTTGCTATGTCACATGATTAGGGGCAAGCTTTTGCTTAGTTACGTAAGAGACGGTGAACACCCATACACAATTCTGAATGGATGTGTATGACACAATGGTACCAGGGTTTGCTCATCTGGAGGTTGCTATACAAAAGCTTGCCCCGAACCATGTGACATAGCAACTGTCTCGATAGTCTGAGGAATTCAAATTTAAGCGGTAACTTGTGACTAAACTAGTCATTGTACCAGACATTATTCAAATTTAACTCGCAAATGGCTTATTGCTGGCACCTCTTCCATAAAGAGCAAACTATAAAACATTCTTTATAATACATTTTCAGTGCAATACATTATTAGTAAAGGAACATGGAGAGTTAAGCCACCCTCAGGTTGACCAGTGATTTACTTGCGCTGCGACAGAACCATCGGCATAAAGCAGAAAATCGATGCAGCAAGCGTCACCCGACAATCTATCAGCGACGATGATCGTATCATATAGAGATGTGCAATTGCATACATTTTGACGGAAAGTTTCCAGACAAAGTGTGTATTTAACTAACAAATTTACTTTGTAAGAATTGAAACAATTTTTGCATTTCATTCAGCATTCACCATTTTGTTGCTTACTTTTCCGCACGGTGATTGGCTGGCAGCAACTTATTTGGGTGCACGACGTCCCAACTACACATGTTGACTACGATTGATTCCCGCCAGTCGGGAACCTGTTGCAGAAGTTGAAATATTTCTACTCTTGCAACTAATGCCGATCGCCTTAACAGGTCGTGAAATGTTTCCCACAGTCTTAGCTCCTGAAAAGTCAGTTGCAGACGGTTCTTTGTCATTGTAATCTTATAATATTACTATGTCCACACTCTTCACTCACTCAATTTACCAATGAGTTTTTCTTTTAAACTTGAAACACACAACTCTATACACAGAAAAAAAAGTTAACACCATTCAAGTATTTTTACCATTTTCGCCAAGTGGGTGCCGAGCCAGAGTAATGACCAACGTAACTTGAGTCACCAATAATGTGACTAGTCGGACTCAAGTATATAACTCTGGAATTATGATAAATTTGAAATTCCTTTATGAAAATTCTTCGCTACATACTTCGTTAAGATCACAAGTGACTAAGAAATAACCAACCCACCAAGGTACAAACATCGCTACGATCACAAGTGACTAAGAAATAACCAACCCACCAAGGTACAAACATCTTATATGTCATTGGAGTAACATCATTATAGTTTTATTGCAGCACATATATTATACTCTTTTTGGCATACGGAGAATAACATTAAACAATACATTTGATACTATTCACAATTGGCAAACGATAGACAGACATTTAGACAGAATCAATGGTATACAATTATATTTATACAAGGACACCAGGGAGTTGTATGATTATTTAAAAGTGTAACAATCTAAAGACAAAAATTGATTATTCTTTTATAACTTATTTTGGGTTAAACCAAGAGAGGGATTTGAACTAAAGACCTCCAGATTAATGTGTCTGCGCTCTACCAACTGAGCTATCTAGCCCCAAGTTGGCTGGTCTCCCTGTTTTGTCATTTTTTTTTGGGGGGGGGTGCGCCAGTCAGAAGTTTTATAATGGTAAGAAGACTTTGTACACATGTGCCATCTGATTTCACTGCAAAACCAAAACCTTAAGTTTCTTCCTGTTGATATCTTGTGCACGAATCAGGTTTTGCACATATTTAGATTAGGAGTGCTGTCACTGCTCAGATCTCTTTTGACTTCACTCCATGACCATCTTTATACCATGAAAATTACTAATGTTAAGCACATGCTTCAAAAGAGATTTTCAGAACTTCCTGTTTTTAAAATAACCATTTGATTCAGGGTTTGGAAAATACAGTAAACTTGTCCTGACAAAACTGGAAACGCATTATCTTTTTAGATTTTATGGGAATACAATTACAATAAGTTTTTTTTAAAAGTACAATACAAAAAAAAGGTTAAAGGACACAAAAAGGTGTACAGTTACATGTTACATGTGTGCTAATTTATAATAGGTTTATCGATTCATGCTCTTCATTACTACACAATGATTAATTGTCATAAACTTAATAGTCTTGGTCCCAAACCTCAAGAGAAGTTCAACATTAACAGACTAAATCAAAATTTTGCAGGCTTTGTGTACTGTATGTTCCTTCTTCACTATTATGTAGTAGTATCAATGAAACAGAAAGTTAGTACAGGCAATAATACTTAGTGAAGCTATATTATGTGGGATTTGAGGCAAAATGCTATATAATCAAACCATATGAAAATTACATAGAGATGAAAAAAAGGTGCCCCATGTTTTCCCTCCCCTAGAAATGTAATGAATCTGCAAGGGTTCCTGCAAACTAATACACAGTGTGAAGAAACAGCAGAGAAGAACATGTGTCAGGATTATTTCATGTATACCTCTTTGTGGGCGCACTAAACCAATTATTTTTATGCTGACCAAAAACTGTTGCATGTTGTCTGTACTCTGTTCACCAGTGTTTGGTCCTTGCTCCGAAAAAAACCACCAAATCAATACCACAGCATAGTTTTGCAATGAACATTGATGGACACTCCACTAGTTGTACTGATAACAGTTGTCATATTTGTTTTTAGAAAAAATGCCCCTTTGATACCTGTTCTCTTATTAGTTAGCATACACGATCCATTGTCTTTCGTTTCATTTCCTTTCTTTTTCCAAAAGTACTTTCACCATGCTCACATCAAATCATCATGCATGAAATTTCTTGTCATGCTTCTTTCATTTTCCTTTCTGACCCACCACAACAAAATTTGGTTGTAAATGTAAGCTGTATTCTTTACATGTAAAAAAACCCAAACAAATCATGAATAAATTACCCAAATAATACATTTACATATCTACAGATATTTGTAGATAAATTATTTACTTTTTTAATTACATGATATATTTATATATACAACGAGTAAGATACACATTCCTAGTTAGTTACCTCGTGTACAAAAGCCAAAAATAAAGTATGACATAAAGTAAAACAGCATGTATGTGTACACTACAAAATACTCATGCACTATTACAGTGAAAATGGAAGTGGAAAAATTCCCTGGAAATTAATGCGGGGTTATAAATGGACAAGTTGTACACAGAAATGACCCGAAAATACTTTAGCTTATTTCATTGCTGTTAAAAAAAACAGCAAATTATTTATCACTTGATTTCAGTGATTTTGCTTATTGTATTAACAAGGAGGATCTATGTCAGGAATCATAAAGATTTGCAGTTTTCTTGAGTAACATTGGATACTTTAGACCACAATAAAGGGCAATTTATAATGACAATGAACCCACATGACAGGGCTCAATTTAGTCAGTAGCCCAGCATAAAAACAAGCCAAGAAAGCTGTGGGGGAGTCAAACTTGGCTCTTGGGTAGCCAATTATAACCGAACACAGTACATGCAAATTTGGTTTTACAGATGCAAAGTTTTGTACAAAACCAGAAGTGTTGCCAGTTCGCTACAAGCAAATTCTATGGATCATGCACTTTTATATAGAAAATGTAATCTCTTTTAATTCCATTTGTTGGGGAACAAGTTGCCTTTTTAAACAGCTTAACTTTTCTTTTCAAGCCTACGCAGTTCAGTGACAAAACCCTACACATTTTCATGATTCACGCAACTTAAATTACAATAGCCTATGGTTAACCAGAAGTCACAACTTCCCTTTAACTGTTTAGGAAAATAATATTGATGCACAACCTTTATTTGTTTTTGCAGAAGGAGGTCGTCATTAAAAGATGCGTAGAAACTTAGCAATTTTTCTTGATACAATGGTGAGTGCCACTTTTGAATTCCCTGTCCCTCACCCTGAATAAAGGTGTAGTGTCACTCTTTTTGTCAACAAGGTGACGTGGTCTGCTGTGAAATGCGTAGGATTAATATCCTAATTTTGATTGAGGGAAATAACAGGAAAATGGTCAGGATAAAGGTTTATATGGCAGATCACAAAGCAAAGTAACGTACACTCTCAACAAAAAGAAAAACAAATTATAAACACAAATATTTCCCAAATCAAAAATACTTCTATAAAGGATCTGAGAAGCCAAATACTGATTAATGGTTCAGATTTTCATCTGTTTTTCTGTCATAATTTACATTAAATTTGATTTGTATATTTTGTACAGAACTGCTGCTGATAGTAACTAGCACCGTTAACTAACACATGAACTATTGAGGTATGCTTGTATGATGGCTATAGGAGTGCAAAAGGTAAGGATATTGTACAATAACCAAAGTGCAGTTATAGGGGAGAATTTCAGAGATTCCTGAGGAAAAGTTGTGAAGAAATTGTCTGGATATTTTGACATGAAAACTTGGACAAATGTGTATCTTTTGATATTTATGTTGCACATCTGAGAGGAGCTATTTCATGCTTCATATTCACCATCAGCTGAATATTTAAACTAATGGTAGCATAAAATTATCTTGATCATACTAGTGGGTACATATTCCCAAGGCCTGAATTTATCTTTGAGAGGTCAAGGCCATTTTGATTTTGCAAAAGGACACTTCTATTGGGAAAACTGTTAGTCTATGGAAACTTCTGAAGGGGCATGAAGGCCAAGACCAGGTCAACAGAGGCATGGCCTTCATGTAATCCAGGCCCGATTTGCTTGTCTGTATGCTGCCTGCAAACTAGTTGCTGAGGCAGAAATTCTTGGCGGACTCTGTGAAGGATACATGCACCTTCACCATGGATACCTAGTTGGCAATGCCACAAAATTGGGTTCAGGTCTATGAAACTATCCCCAAATGACACCCAAGTAAATAGCCTACATTCTTCATTTCCATGCAGTAAAACAATGCATTTATAATTCATACATTTATAATTCATATTTCTCTACTCTTTGTATGGAAAGTCGTTTTGTTCAACATAACTTAAAGATATGAAAGACAGACAAGCAGAAACGTTGGTCAGACTTTTTTTAAATATATATATGTACATAAATTCTTCTGCTTTTTAAACTGGCTTGCTGTGGTTTATCTCTGGAAGTCGGTTGACTTTATCTCAACTGGGAAAGTTTTTTTGATGAATTAACAACCATCTCCTTGGCATATTATTAGAGTTTTGTGTGCCTCTTGTCTCGGCCCAACTGGATGATCTCATCCATATCACATTCATTGAGCCCTCTCTCTGTAACGTCCATGGCTATTCTCCTTGCCTGTGAGTATCTTGGGGAGCATCCAAGGTGAGCCTGGCCAAGCACAAGGCTTCCCATCATGAGAAAGTGTCCCTCACCCCACCGTACGCCACATCTTAAAGGTTTGACCACAACACCAGAGTAACGACTGTGGGCCGCTGGCGTGAAGATGTGATCTCGCTGTCTGAACACGTGACTAATTGAGAGGTCAATGTAGGCTTCTTGAGATATACTATCGTGCATTACATCACGCATGCTGGACTTGACAGCTGCAGAAAAACAAAGTATTCAAGAAGTGATAAGGAAAATTGATTATTATGGTCACAGGTATGTGAATGAAACCAAAATAGCAGCATCCAATGTAAATTTAAAACTATATCTGTACATGCACAACTCATGTACATACATCCTACATCAGCATTATGATCAGTTTGTACCTCAATTACAGTTTGATGTTGACTTGAGGAGTACACCCTGAACTGGGTACTGCACATTCCTATTGTGTTTTGTGGTTTAGGGCCAGAGGCTTTTTAAGTGAAGTATATTCTTTATACCTACACATCTATTTCCCTTATGTGCCTCACCAGACATTGTGCTGGTGACTAGGAATGCTTGATTTCACCATAGAGCAAGCATTCCACAAAGCAATTCAATACCAAACTTTACATGGAGCCAGCTTGTATTGATTGTGATTCAACCAGAACCACCAGTCATATAAGAATGCCATTGAGCTTTATTTCCCCCCCCCCCCCCCCACCCACCCCGGATTCAATCATGCTTTCAGATCATAAGTCCAACTTTACAGTGCCCACTGCAAGACCAAACAAACCATCACTCTAATAAAATATTACATGTAGGTCTATATTCCCCAGCCCACTGCAAGACCCAAACCAAGCAATCCAAGCATCAGTGTATGATTTCATGTAGGTCTAGTATACAGCCCACTGGAAGGACCCCTCAACAGCCCATGATACAAACTTGTTCTTTTACATCATTGACATACACAATCCAATTACTTAACCTGGTGTACAGAAATAGAGCAACAAATTTATCAAAATACCTGTAAAAGGTAGATTTTGTAAACTTGTACTTTTGCACCAACATTTCAGTCAATTAAATTGAGATTGGTCACTCTGCGCATGAAATTTAACTCCTCAAATAACCAGTAACAGAAACTGCAACTACTTGTGAACTGCAGATGTGTTGAAACTAAACAAGGTGGCTGTTGCAGCTGGGAAGTCAAGCTGTGCAGAGAGTGGAACACTAACTAATAGTCTTATTTCAAGCCACACCTCCAGCAGAGTGGAGTGGGGTTATGATTTAAACAGCCCATGGAGACTAAAAGTAGCTTGTTATGATGTCATTGAGACATGGTTTCATCAGTGCACATCTGTAAATTTAAGGCAATGAAATCTGTCTCCCAAGAGGACCAGAGCATATCTGGTTGACCATATGGTTGGGGTACAGTGAAACTCATACTCTTATTAGCAGGGAATGCACAAAAATAATGTAGAGATACAGCCTTTACCAAATCTAGGCTTACCCTTCAGCTCAGGCTTGGCTCCTTAATAATTTTGGAGCAGTGTACATTTTGCATTATGATTCAACATCAAACTGAGCCCAAGAGCTCAGGAGCCGAAGTCGAGATTCAGGAAAAAGGCCATAAAAAGAAGAAACTGACGAGACCCCTTGAATTCCTATGAAAAGAGTATTATGTCAACTTCTTTGCAAAACCTAGTGATGTGTTAACTTTATTTTTAACAAAACTTATGTACATGTAGCAGTTTCGCTGACTCAATAAACCAGACAGGCATGACTTGTCTGACTGCATTCAATGCAATGGATGTATATTGCTTCACAGGAAGGAAACCCCATTGAAAACTGGGCCAAAATGTTTATTAAATTGAGATGACTTTCCATATGACCTAGTCAAATAAATTTTTCCCAGTATTTCTTGGCTATTTTTTTCCAGCAAATCTGTTCATTTTGACAATTCATTCAAATCTTTTGTAACAAACAATAAGATTCATCTTTAAAGATGAGTTGTTAATATTGTCATTGTGATGTGTATTGTGACATCACACTTTGTTTAGCAATTAAGATCAATCTTAGCTCTTTGTGAAACCGAGCCCACTGATCTTGAAACATAAAAATATAAAAATGCTCAAACTTACCAAAATCACTGGAACAGAAGGATCTCATAATTTCTGTGTCATTACATGGTTTACAATCTAAAATAAATAGATAAAGATGAGGAAACATCATTAATGGATACCCAAACAGACTATCTTTATTGTAAAGAATCGTAGTTAACATTTATGTATGTACATGTAGTAACTAAAGTTTGACATGATAAATCAATAGAATGTGTAAGTGCTAAACGATCGAGCAATTTAACAGGGCCAAGCCGAAGTGTTAACATGCATAAGACGTAAAAAAGCAATTACATGCATAAGAAAATGTCTTACTTTCAAAAGTTATTCAAATCAAAACTTAGTTTATAACCGAATAATAAATTTTGATCTCAAAATCAGGGTTGTGGCAAGGTAAGTTTCTTTGGGAGGGTGGGTGCTTGGAAGCCATTTTACAGACTGGCATTTCATTTTGGGGAGGGAGGTATGGAAATTTCTGACGAAGAATATTCTCCATTCCACACTATTTCAAAGAGAAAAATGTCTAGGATTGAAAGACTTTGTTTTGCACAGCTTCTCTTACCCAGAGTGTAAACTGATAAGGTATCAATATATCATACACCCAGAGTAATTTGTCTATCAGGAAAGTATCATTGTAATTTGATATTTTAGAGAAGCCATGCCAATGGTACATGTACACGTAGAATCTACTTTTGAGTGATTGTAATTGTATTAATCAACCGAGTACATTTACACTTCATGTACAAAAGCTGTCTGTACTCGGCATAAAAACATTATTGACTGTTTTCATGTTTACACCAACCGTGACCTTGGGTTTCTTTTTTTTAGTGTAAGCTTTAAAGCCATAAATTTCTTTAATGTATACATGTAGCTGTTTTTCTCAGTATTGTGTGTGGACTCGGTGATCTTTTGACAATCTACCACATTAAAAATCACTGCTTATGCTTCCATGTGCAGGTGTGTCAAGGTAAAATCTAATGGTGAAGTTTTATGCAGTGTACACGTAAACATTTTATGTCATAGTCAAATTCAAATGTTTTATTCTCAGGTTTCTTTCATTTATTAAAAACAAGGTAAAAATGCCATTAAATCAAAAATTCACACCCCACCTAAAGATTTATGACTACAGGCAGACTTCAAACATCTGTATTCATTCATGCTGCATTGATACAGTATTTTTACCAAAGCCAAGCAGTAAATTCTCCACATTATGAGCCATTAGGGATATTTACTGTCATAAACTGTCCAATCATGACATGAATTACATCAGCATCTGTTACAAACAGGAAAGTTTGTGACCTACTCCTCCCCCCCCCCCCCCCCCCCCACACACACACACACACAAACACCTTTTTAAAGAGCAATTGTGTTGAGGAAAGATAAAGCAAAAAAATGACATTGTCTGTGAGAATCAACCTTCATTTTTTTATCAAAGGTTCTGCAAATACTTCTTGCATTCTCAGTTTTCAAGCATGACCGCAAAAGCATATTTCTTCCCAACCTTATGATGTCGCCCGATCCAGATGATCGGGCTGATTAGAGTGGTAGGAACCATGGCAAGTCAAATCATAGGAATAGGGTGAAGGGAGGGGCAAATCTGGCAGCGGTGATAATAAAATCTAAATATGTGAAAGACTTTACTTGTTGTTTATCGGGGACTTGCAATTTTAGTGTTTGAATCTCTGTCATTTCTCTTGTTGATAAATTTGTATATATTTTTATTTATGTGTGTGTAGCGAGAGTTATTGGAATTGAAGACCTTCAGGTCACAGTTTTTAAGTAAACTTTTTAAATTCCGGGCATATGCCTCGAGTTTCTTCTTTTTTGTAAATGCACTAAAATGCTTCACTTTAACGCTTTAACTACAAAGAGGTTTTCAAACAAATAACATTTCATAAGCAATGACTCTTGATAAAAAGATAATTCAAATGAAGTT
This sequence comes from Leptasterias polaris, assembly GCA_037783415.1. Taxonomy (NCBI): domain Eukaryota; kingdom Metazoa; phylum Echinodermata; class Asteroidea; order Forcipulatida; family Asteriidae; genus Leptasterias; species Leptasterias polaris. The sequence goes on along the minus strand of JAZGTN010000285.1, from coordinate 265,369 downwards.
TCCATTCTGAAGGTAATCATCTTTCTCTCCAGATAATCTGACAATTGCTCAGCTGGGTGGGATGACCTCGATTTTGTGGCGATAGTTCCAAATTCAAATAAGTCGGGTAAATTCTCCTTTCATAACTGTATTTGCTGTCCCTTCTAAAAAGCCATTGGTACAAATTGTATCAGTAACCCTGAATTAACTTTTCACAGTTTGGTTTCTTGAATAGTTTCCTTTATAAATATAATGACCTTTTTGTGACTCAACTGTGTGGATTAAGATTTCACAAAGTCCCTTCAAGGATAGGCATTGTACAGAAACAATTATGGGCTAGATTACGGGTCATATACATTTATACAATTTACATATCATGCATGTACATGTACATGTACCGCACTGACAAACAGTATAAGTCTCTACGATTGTCACAAATTTTAAAGCATCACATTCAAATTGCAGTTTAAAGCATTATGGATAGGTTGTCGACAAATACACTATAGAGTACATTGGTGTGTCGGGGCGGTGGACTCATGTTCTGTTATTTAAGCGGTAATTTACAGAATGTAGGTTCGAATCCTGGCCTGGTCAGTCGTGACACTTGTGTCCTTGAGCAAGGCACTTTATCATATTTTCTTTTCTTCACCCAGGAGTACAAATGGATACAGCAAGAGCTGGGGAATAACCTGCAAAGGACTGGCATCCTACCCAGGGGGCATAGAAATATTCTCAGTTGTTTAATTCCATCGAAACCAGACAAAACAACGGCTGGACGACAGACTTTACGTATTTTTTTTTATTCAGTACATAGTAAACTAAGCTTCGGCTTTTAATAAAGAAATATCAACCTGAAGTTAGCTACATCATCTTGCCATTCATGTCATTCCAGACTTCACCTTCATTTCATGCAGGGTTGATTTTTATGTACAAGGTGAGGTGGTTTACATGGATTAATAAGGAATTTCTTTCCTTTGAGCATGTCCTTACATTCCATAACAATCAGCATGTGGCACAATGCCAAATGCGTTTATATTTAATACCTGAACCTGTATAAAAATGTAAAAGAATCCATACAGTACATGCAAGTGTTCTCTACAATAAAAGAACCTAGTGCTAATAGTCCGAGAAGGAATAATCATAGTTACATTTCGAGTACTTTTAAACAAAATGTTACAATAAATTTGGGAAAACTAACATTACAACTTGTTTTACATATCATTTCTGATTTAATGAAGTGATGAACCCACCCTTCAACCAAAATTGCATGTTTTTAGAAAACCATGTTTTAATTTGAACTGCTATTTCTAAAACAGCCGTTTTGTTCTTTAAAATTTAGCTACTGAAAAAACAGTTTTTCAATTACAGTGTACAGAAATTTCCATTCTTGAAACTGTTTTATTGCACCTGAAACTTTGCGAGAATCTTAATAGCATTGTATCAAGAATTTGCACATGTATACAATTTGTATTTCTTCCCCATTTATTTGCCACTGCATGAAACCACCAACAATAAATTGAAATTGAAGTAGGCCTATCCTTTTGGATTGAGATGAAAAAAAACCTATATTTTTGAACTTCCCTGTTAGAAGTGTTACACTACCTCATTAAAAAGTTGAACCTTTTCTAGCAAAATTAAGAGGCAAAATTAGCGTGCAGTGTGTTCAACTTTGTGGATCTGCTGGAGAAGTCAAATCAAACTAAATGAAAAAGATTTGTAGAATATCAAATAATTTTGTACATGCAAAGGGCGTTAGGCCAAATAAAAAAAAATACCAGTTGATCGTCCTGATTTTTCCAAAAAGAGGAGGATGAGGGCCTTTATATTTATTATTTATTATTTTTTTCCAAGATGGCCGCCAAGTATTTCAATTCAAACAGGCCACCAATTCTTCAGTTTGAAATCACCGCTAACTTTCTTTATATCAATTTATTGCATGAGGACCCAGGTTAACAGGGGGGTTTGCCGAAACATCCAACTTGTTCTTGGATTCACCAATGTTGACCTGAACCTGGAAAAGTATAGTTAGAAAAGAAATACACTTTCTCAAAATCTATTTGTGTGCAGGTATTTTTCAAAGGATTAACAAAATAGTAACACCTCACCCAAGCAATCAGAAAAACACAAAAAATGCAGAATACATCAGAGACACCAAGTCAGATTTGATCATGAAAAAATACTTGTGAAAACAAAATTCAAATGACGTTGGGGGTCGTTGGATCATGTACCCGGCACGCCAGAAAAAAATATTTGTAAAAAATTTAAAAAAATAAAAAAAATAAAAATGATGTGGGTCATGTACCCGACACATCATGCAGTTTACTATTTTTTATAATTAATATTTAAAAACAACATTTTGAAGATTCCATAGGTTTGGCTAGTTCAAAAAAATAAAACAAAAAGAGCTTTTGAACTTCGAGTTGTATTTGTAAATAAAAATGTTTGGCTCCACCTGCACTAGTTCCTTGACTACATCTTATACAAACAATGCACACTCAGTAGTAGTCTGGTACTGGTCAGACACCGTTGTCGAAGTCTCCCGACGCATAGTCCGAGAAAATATCGACAAGCATGCGTTTTTCGTCTCCTACTGACCGTGCACCACGGCTTAAGAATTTTGCTTTTGGTGCGAATTACACACACACAAAGACCATCTTGCAGCTCACCTCTGATAAATTTTACTCTGAAAAAAACGTGTTCAGATTCAGAAGACGCCACACGAGATGCGTGGGTCAGCAACGCGGCAATGAAGACCAACTCGACACGTTTGAAAGAACTCCACAGTCGAGTCAACTCGATCAAAACTTACAACGTAAGATAACAGGTCGAGTTGTCTCAATGGTCGAAGTGGTGACGACCGTAACCCTAGCTAAACTTCGTTCCCATGGATGATCGATCTCGTAGCACTATTCGATACGGCACGCTCCCATGCATGGTAGCGAGGTTGCATAGAGCTATGCTCGTATATCTTGCACGCACGTGAGCCTGCATGCAGCGTGCAGTCTACCGACAGCCCCATAATAAATGCGGTTTTGTGTTTTCCGACCCCCTTTTTTGTGTTGCAAATTCTAAAATATCGGTAAGTTTACATCAAAAATATTTTAAACAATCCTAAATTATGTCAAGGGTGGATTAAAAATACAAACAAATATTGTCTTTTTTTAGGAAAAATCGAAAATAATAAATAGTAAAAAAAAGGATGCGGCCTCAAAAAAGGATGCGGGCGGGGACGATCAACTGGTATTTTTTTTTACTTGGCCTTACAACCCCTTTACTTATTTCTCTCAAGGGGTTGAAAATGTTGCGTTTTTGCTTTGACTTCCAAGAACTTTTTAACATTTATACTAAAATGACGATTATGAAATTAATGATGATAAAGTTTTGATATAATTATCTGACTTGTCGTAATTGGCTACCGCCTGGACTCCAAACTCCCTCAACTCCAACTCAGTATAAAGAAACTCCATTGATGAGCTGGTTTGAATGGCTAGATTTAATCCTCATTGATTTGAGACTTTATTGTTAAACATGACAATACTATAGTGAGTGGTCCTCACAGCTGTGTTAGTCACACACAGGAACATGCTTGGGATGTAATACTAACATATGCCCATCCTTACTAAACAATTTCAGGGCCCCCTATACACAGATGCTTCAGTTGAGCAAGGGCAATGGAAACTTGAAATGCATTTTGGGGCACAATGACCAGGTCTAGTGGCATAGAGGCAATTGCCTCCGTAGCCTGAATGAAGTACCATGCCTAAGAATCTCACTCAGAGCAGGGTAGGAGGAACTCGGTTAATCAGTTGCAACTTCACAACTGTTTTGAAGTGTTAATATTTGAACTACAGCATCTGCAACTACGTGTAATTGGGATATTACACAAGTGAAACTTATTCAGGTTCCTATTCATTTGCACATGCTTGTACACAGTGCACAGTACAAAGCTACCATTAATTATTCAGTATTTTCCAAAATCAATCCTGGCGGAATGTACCAATTAATCTGATTCACATTGATTTATTTGACCTATTCAACTTATGCTTGATTCACAAACAAAAGCTTGTTATTTATCACAGTTTTTAAGAGACAGCTTGGGGGAACTATTAGACAAAACGCCTAAGCTTTTGTTCAGGATTCTACATCTGGACAAATTGATGCAATACTTTAAGGGAGGTGGGGGGACCACATGCCTACTTGATTGTAAAGTTGGTGTTCCATCCATAAACCCCTTTCATAATTTCTTCATGTTTGGGTGATACAGGAAATGGGTATAATTAAATTCTAATTGTTTGGAACATTCTGCCTCTATTGATTTGATTAACCATTCTGCTATGGCCGGCTGAGGGTGTCTGGATCCATACCTTGGCACAAGTGTTGGGAAATTAGTCCCATCTTGTGAAACTCCCGTGGGAAACCTGTGCTTACTCAAATTATCACACCATTTATCTATCCCCCAAAAAAAGAAAAAAAAGAAGACTTGCCCAGAACAGTAGTTTTGTGTGGGGATAAAACTCATTTCTATGAGATGAATTGTAAAAACTATGTTTTTTTTTAGTAGTTTGATCATGTGACTCACTCAGTGCTATTGTTTCACTTTAAAACAGAATGAAAGCTCTTTCATTCCAAAGATTACAGTTACAATTAACACATACAAAAAGTTAAATCTTTTTGTTAGCACAATTTTTCCATTTCATGTTGGTTGGTAAATAAATTATAGTTAGAAAGAACACTTGTAACAACTATCTTGGGCTTTGATGCGTTCCATAAATATGGACACTACTACATTTCTTGCATGTGGTCTGTGAAAAGGTACATTAAGATTGAATGTGTAGAATGCTGTGTTTGTAGTTATCTGTGAGCAACTATTTTCCCATTGCAGGCCTGGAATTTCATCTTTGAGAGGGCAAGGCCATTTTCATTTTGTAAAGGGCACTTTTATTGGCAAACTTATGAAGTGGCACCAAGGCCAAGACAAGGGCAAGGGCAACAGAGGTCATGGCCTCCATGTTACTCCATGTTACCTGCTATTGGTCCTGAATAATTTTGCCATACAAGCATGTCACTAGGTATTGATACTCAGTGAAACAGAGTGCATGCCAGTGGACAACGCTTTTGCTAAGCATTCTCTGTGTTCTATCTATTGGGCTAAAGTTAACTGTATTGAATAAACCTGGAGATCAGCAGGTTAAGGGCTACATGTGATCTGTACAACAATGGATCTTAAGTTAGACATTAGAGGAGTAATCAGGACTTACTTTAAGCTTTTGACAATAAACCTGTTGTTGCTCGATTCTTTGGCTTTAACATTAACAGGCTTTAAAAAGCTATTCATTATTATCAGATGGATGAAGACAGCATGGTGGTAACAATTTAATTTGATGATCAAAGCATAACCTACTCAGTCCGAAAACTGACAAGCATACAGCACTCAAACAAATGCGCAATGATTCCATCTATTTATCCAAATTGTGAGTTCTTGATGCTTAGAGCAGGCCTGGTATTACAAGGCCACAACCTCTGTTTCCCCTGGTCTTGGCCTTGGTGCCTCTCAGAAATTGTCCATAGACTTAAAAGATTTTCCAATGAAAGTGCCCTTTACAAAATGAAAAAAGCCCTGCCCTCTCAACGATGAAATTTAAGGAAAGGAAAGAGCTTATACGAACGCAACATAAATGATTTTTGTTTAGTATTTTCTTCTGTAAATGTTTTTAAATTTTGTTTGGTAAATCTTCACAGCCAGGTGGTAACAGTGGCAAATAATTGAGCGAGAAACTACAAAAGTGGGCTGCCCCAATGTTTGATTAGGCAGGGGAATACTGGTTGGACAGAACTCTTAAACATTATTTTGTAAATTAATGGTCAATTTGTGACAAATACAAAGTGGACGGGATTCACCATATCCACACAACTCAATATTTTGCCTTTTTTATTCTATCCAGGACAAATTACAAACTAATTACAAATTATATAGAGGCCTGGTTTGTAACATTCACTCTGAAGTGTAGTCCATTGCTCAACCCCCAAACCTGGAGGGTCAGGAAGGCAAAAAACAATTTTGAGAAAAACCATTGAAACTGAAAAATGAATGGAAGTTGTTCAAAAAACATGGACCGAAATAGTGCAATGGAAAGAGTGTGGAAGCCATGATTGCCAAGTGACATGAAGAGGATGCATGAAGCATGGAGGAAAGAAACATGAAGGTACCAGTGGTATAAGGGGGGGGGGGGCGGCATTGATGTCCATTATTTTTCCCCTGTCAGTAAATCACTGAGGCCATTATTAAATTGCCTTAAAGTCTACAAAAGCCTATGCCAATTGTAGGTCATAACTTGCATTTCAATAAACGTTATCACACTTTTTTCCTAGGGTCAAACTGTACATGCCTGAATACAGCTTGAAAAGAAAACTAGAAAACTCCAACGAATGAATGAATGGATTAATAAATGCTGATGCGTGTTTGTTTAATGGGTATTATGCTTTATAATTTGGGGAAAGATAACAATGTAGTAGAAGCCAAACCAAACATTTGTATGAAATAGTACGTTCAAGAATGTGTACAAAATAATATTTTATGTTTGCATTGTTATTGATAATATTGAATGCTGCATGCAGTTTTCAAATTGTTTGTAAGCTTGTGATCAGCAAATTGAAATGGCATGTGGACTGGTGGGTGGCACAAGTATCATGTCTTAATCATCCTGGCGAAAAAGTGTAGTAATTGTTTTTCATAACAAATACCACATGTCATGTTCTATGTATTTGTAGAAAGTACCATCCCTTCATTAGTTGCAGGCAAATGTCTTTGTGTTTATTTTCTGTAAATGCATGACAGGTGCTGCTTTGCCCTGCAATGCCCGACAATGAACTTTCTCCAACAAAGAGCCAATACTCTTTACATAATGATAATAATAATAATACTGTAACCTTTGGCAGTGCAGCTCCAGCCTTTAATCTCCTTGTTTTGTTACCGCTGCTTCTTTTGTTATTTTTGTAGGGGTACACGGATTACCCCAAAATTATTCAGTTGATAGTATGATACAGTGGGTAATACATGTACCCAGTCAGCTTACGCATAGTGATGGTGTTGCATCTGGGTATTACAGCTACAACGTAAAAAGTAAAGCCTGGCACAAAAGTTAAGTTTGGCTTGAACTTGGCCTTCATTCAACCTACTTCTATTTTACACCCATCTGACCCCATCTCCGTATTCTTGAAGTGGAAAAATGAAGAGTGACATAATCACATTTTATAAGTAGCATCAATTCCATATTAAACTAAATGTGAATGCGTTGATAATTCCTTTTACTATCCTTACTAGCCTAAAATCACTTTTTGTATTGTTCTTGGTATCCTTAGACGTCGACAGTCCTGTGAACTGGTTATGCATCTACATGGGCATTCCTTATCCAAGCAAACACAACAACCACCACTTCTTCCGACCAACTCGCAGTCGTACTCCTGGGTGAAGAGAAGCCATCATGGCTTGATTTATTACTTGCATTTCACTCCATTAGATAGTTAAAAACATGGGGAACATTTTCCTTTGTTTTGTATTCTAACACCCAAGTCTGATCATCCTTTCACTTTCCCACAATAAACCAAGGAACCGGAGAAGGAAACGCAAATTTGGCAACAGAAATTATCGATATGGCATCCTTGGAAATAATGGGAACGTTTGGGGGACACCATGTGAACACACTTTCCAAGAGTATGCACTATTCATTGATGAATGTGCCCTTTTCAGGGCCCCCTTTTAAATCCATACAACAGGGTTTATTTGGATATTATCATGAACTTAATCTGCTCGGTTCCGAAAAACCCTGGGTTCCTGAATCATTCATAGTCTGCAATACTGAACCCTGTGATTTTTGCTCACAGCAATGCACCTAAACTTGTGTTCTTTTCTTGTAGTGAGGAAAGCCACCTCCTGGTGCTTCAACCCCTTTATTCCAACCATGACCCTGACCTATTGTCCAGCTGCCCAAACCATACAGTCTGTATCATGGAAGCTCCAAAACAAACCTTATCATACAAAGACCTGTACTTTACTCAAAGAAGGGGGAGCAGAGAAATGGAAATTCCATGTGGATTCAACACAATAAGTGTGTTCCTTTGCTATGTACTACACAGCTAGCATTGCGATCAGTTAGCTAATATACACTGTAGATGAAAACTGAGGGACTTCAACAACTTTTAACACTTGTTAGCATTTGCTATACAATTATACCATGATGCTGAAAGTTTACCGATACAACTTTGTTGGAAATAATTTTACTTAGTAGCAGGTTAGACTACTCTATGTAAAATATCTGAAGTTAAGAAAACTTAATATATATGTGTTGAGTTGGACAGTGATTCCGGTTGGGTCTATTTTCTCGAAAGGGACACATTAGTAAACCAGAAACTGGTTGTAGGCATCCATTTATACATTTTAATACAACATTTAAAGAAAAGTGAAAATGTTTTAAAATGCAAATGGCATTGTCATCTTCAAGGGACTCATACTCATCAGAATGCTTCAGCATCCCCATCACCCTGCTAAGATTGGATTGGCTGTGCAAGCACTGAATCAATCAATCTCACGCAGATCAAGCAAATTGTTTCACACTGACTAGAAATCATAATTCTGACTGCAAGTACTATATTCCCAAAAAATAAACAAATCAAATTCTTACCTTCCCATTTTCTTTCAGGTTGATTACTTGGTAATGGTTCCAATATATAGTTCAAGTCCACAACTTGTTTAACAATTCCTAAATTATTTGAACTGGCTTCAAGAAAAAGAGTTGCTTTTCCATCTTCAGAGCTAATACAGTGAATTTCACTTGCTCCAGTATTCACAACCGTCCGATGCTCTCTGCCGTTATTCAAAATACCCGGCTTTTCGAGACTTTCTAACACCACAAGTAACTTTAAACTCTTCTGTGTTTCTCTGTAGATATTGACTCCACTGCTTGATGCTGTAGTTTTGAAACAAGCTAAGAAGTTTCCATCTGAGTTGGATTTTTTAAATGTGATGCGGATAGCGCTGGTTGGAAAGCTCCATGTCACATGTCCCCGAGAGCATTGGAAATAAAGCTGTCTCACAACACGATTGCTTGGATCCTCCGTCAGACCACTGCATGAAAAGTAAGAAAAGGAAAAAGTTACTTGACATTTCTGAGCAAAACTTGAGACACTCTTTCATTATGCCAAAAAGTCAACCAAATTGAAGACAACTGTAAAACAGTTTCATGGCACTACTTATACAGACTCTTGTGTCTATGACGCCCAGTAAAGCGCATGATTCTATGGGCCGTAGGCACAGAACTCCCCTGTTAAGCAGAGCCATTATTTTGGGTCCTGATGTAAATGATTTTACAAAAGAGAGACACAAAATGCCAAGAGTCAATATTTTAATCAATTTATTCACCAAACACTGTAGAATATTTCTGTATTTTTATCTTCACTCAAGTACACTGAGTACTTTAAGTCCCAAAAGTACTTCAGTCAAACTTGCTTTTTTTTACACAACACTTGGTAGCGTACTGTACTAAAAACACATTGGAAATCGTCTTTCCCTTCATGTCGGAGAATTACCTGAATAAATTTCTACTAAAGAAACAATTCAGACTTGGCAGTGTGAACAATTTGAAAGTTTGTCCAAATAACTTTGTCCCAGGATGATAGTTGTCCTGCGTTGTACTAAAAACAACTAAGCTGCAGTATGTAAATTTCACAATTTAAAGGTCAGTTTACATTCATAAATGGGAAGAAAACAAATCACTTCCATCCTCTAGTCGTCAATAAACAAACCACGATGATGGACATCCACGATGATGTGGAGGGATCTTCACATCATCGTGGATGTCCATCATCGTAGCCACCAATTCGGACACAGGCTTACATCAAGTAGTCCCGTTTTAAAACAATCCAAAGTGGTTTATATATTTCCCCCTTTTTTTGCACATTCATACGCATGTATTTTTAGGTCTTCAAATGCTATTTTTAGATGGAAACATTTCTGTTGAGGATTGGAACTCATTGTACCGTAATTTCCTGCGTATAAGGCGCTCAGCGTACAGGGCGCAGTATCCTCAAATTACCTAATAATATTCAAGGGTTAACAGATAGGGCGCACCGCCGCATAAGGCGCGACATATCCTCAACATTATATAATTTTATATAAGATAATAAACCACAATGAACCACAATGTGGACATTGTGATGAGTTCATTGTGATGGCACCCGGGAACAAAGATATTGACAAAATAGGGAGACCGTCAACATAGGGCTAGATAGCTCAGTTGGTAGAGCGCCGGCACGTTAAACCGGAGGTCGTTGGTTCAAATCCCGCTCTAGTCAATTTTTCTTTGTTCAACCCAAAATCAATTTTATATAAGATCGCTTAGTACCATACTGCTGGAACATCAACACATACAGGCGTAATTGTGATGGTATAAGCACACTTACCATAACGCAAAGGATCATATATTTTTTTTCACAAAGACAAGTAAAACTTCACTTCTATTTTTTTATTATTTTTTCTAAAACCATAGCTTAAAATTTTTTCTTTTTATACAACGAGCACGCCCAGACACACGTTTTCCCAACATTTCTCAATGTTGGGCTGCTGGTCTTCACTGAATGCTGCAATACATGCAAGATCCAAGGAACGCTAGAGGGCGCTTTCTTAATGCTTTCACAATAAGAATGTAAGCCCTCTGTTGGCGAAAGCATTTCAGGATAACATACAAAAACGACTTGTTTAATAAAGACTAGTACCAGTCATGTGATATAGCAGTGTACTGTGTGCAGCATGCATTGATCGTTGCTCATTCGCGACGGTATTATTATTATTGTCGGCAGCAGCATGGCCAGTGACTTCGTTAAAAATGTTAGCGGTGTAGGTTTTATTCTAATAAAAATGTGACATGTAGAATTACCATGGACTAAATAAAGGAACTATTTTGCAGTATAAATTTAAGATTTCACATTGTAATCATCACAATGAACTAAATCGAAATCAGATAAGGCGCATCGGAATATAAGACGCGGTGACTTTTTTTTACCATTGAAAGTCAGATAAGACGCATCTTATCCGCAGGAAATTACGGTAACTGGTACAAACTTTATCATTAGTGAGCTATCAAACACTATAAATTTGTCCTTTAATCTGTTTAAGTTTTAATTATCTATCCTTTTTTGATAATCACTCAGCGTTGTAGCCACGCCGACCGCCACACAGACTAGATGAACCTCCTACCGACCGACCGGCACAAAATGCAACAAAGTTACAATAAAATGAACTACCTCTTTTACACAGTCGATCCCTTGTTCAGTTTGAACGGTAAACTTGTTTTTCCCCAGTTGTCAATGATTAAATAAAACACATTTTCAACCCAAAGGAAGCCGACAGTTGGATGTCCTTTTCTTTAATGTTAGCCCCAGACAGCTGGACACTATCCAGACATGTCAGGGAGAATGATTGACCCTCCAATTGAGACCCAATTACTCTTATCTATAATCCTCTGCAGTTTGTTACACAATTGTTTTAGTTTGCAATACTCTTGCTTCACTCAAAAGACAAGCCCCATGCGCGGTGTCTTTGTAGCTAATCCTCTACAGTTGTTATACAATTGTTTTACTTTGTAATACTCTTGCTTTACTCCAAAGCGAGCCGCGTGCGCGGTGTCTGTGTGGTTTTGTGACTCCTCGGAGTGGGTTTCGTGTTCTTTTAAACCTGGAAAGTGTGTTGACATCTGCTGGCTTTTAGATTTAATGTTTGTTTTTGAATAAGATATGATTTATTAACATTTTATTCATGCAAATTGTTCCATCGGGTTTACCACCCATGGGGAAACCCCTGGCCAATTTTCAAAATAGTATTTTTTTGTAAATTGATTTTTTCAGAGTACAACTAATAGTTTATTTATAGCCTTCATGCCTTTGTTAAAATAACATGTTTGGCCTTTGTGCTCTATCTACTGGCTTTGGAGCCCTCCAAAATTTTGTTTGCTCCAAGACCAAAGTGGCCTTGCCCTAAAAATGTTGAAGCCTATTGAAACTGTAATGAAGTTTTAAATAACAGATTTACATACCTTAAAATGCATTACAAAAATCATGTCTCAGAAAACCCATACAAATCCATTTTTAAAGCAGTAAAATTAAAAGCTTCGCTCTATTTTGATTGTAAATTAGCCGGCACTCAAAAAGTTCTAGCTACAACCCTGTAATCACTCTAAATGAAAATGATTTCTATAAAATGCACTTCACTTAGTTTAAACTACTTCAACTTTAAATTCACTAAAAAATAAGGTCATATAAAAGTGATGGAAGTTTGAGTGTCAGATAATACCTTTCCCGCCAAAAAATATTACATTAGCAGTTAACAGCATGCACAGTTCAGGGAGAGGGCACCAGTTATTGTGTGTTAACCACAGAGATGTCACATGGCATAACTGTACAAGTCGATGCATGGTGTGATCCTGTGGACATTTTATAAAGCTGCCACAGGGTAGTTCTTTACATTTTCTCATTTAAACTCTGGTCATTCTGTCAGCAGTGCCTTATCGCTCAACTTTAAAGGGTTACCAGACCAGCAGGGGAACTTGTCTTGGATACATCAAAGGTCACACATGTAGGTTTGACTCTTCCACCTGAGGAGGTTTTGATAATGGAACAGGTAGGTAGTGGGCCATGAACCCTCCTTCAAGGCCTGTTCATGGGCAAATAGCCTATGGATACCAAAACCATACAGTAGTAAAAAGAGTCTAATCGGTAGCTACATAGTACATGTAAGTATTAGTATGAGTGGTTACGATTTGATCAGAACTTGTTATGAGGTTTGGGTGTTCCATAAGTTTCTACCAATTATCAAAAATAAGATTGAACGATACCAGTTCCCTACCCTTAAAAATCTGACTGCGTGTTTTAAAGGTTTCTATTTTACTGAGGCCTGCAGTTGTAAACTGATTATGCTTTTCAAAGGGTCTGATATACATGTACATTTACTTTCATATTAAACAGAATTTATAAGTTTGGGTGTTGAGTTTTAAGCGTAAGATGTTGGGTTTGCTGTAGAGTAATGAAGGACCCTAGTAAATCACTCAAGGGAGTTGGGGTTAAAGAAACAAGATAAATGTCTGTAAATGTAGTTTAAGGACCATTAATGACTTGAAGTGAAGCCATTTATTCCAAGAAAACTCAATCACCATATTTTTACATTCGTGAAGTGAGCATTTTTTTTATTGGCACAAACCCAAATCGATTCAATGCCTTAACCCTTCCCAACTTCCTTATAGGCCTGATATGATCATATGTTTAATAGTTCATGGCTCTCCTCCATTTCACCTTTGAGCAGCTATTCATTTCAGCCTGTTTCAGCACTTGTTGATCAGCTTTTTGAATAAAAGATTGGTTGACAAAACCGAATTACAGAACATGTCAGTGATTCCTCCATTCAGGTCTTAGTTAAACTACTTTGGCTAAAAAGAAGAGTGGACGATGTCAGGAAAGACGTGCGTTGACAGTTTTTGGACACAATTTCCAATTATAGTACTATACCCGAATGATTCTGATTGTATTTGAAAGTCTGTCAGTAGCAAATATATATATTTTTTCTTTTATTGCTTGTTATCATGAACAACTCAGCTAAATGTCTGTGTATAGTGACAGCCAACATCAATCCATTAAACTGAACAAAAAGTATTTAGACTCAAGTTTTGGTTCAACAATTTCCAAGATAAAGTCACAGTTCCACTAGTTATGTAACGCCTCTGTTGTCAAATACATTTTCATCCTTTTATTAGCTCAAGCCATAGACTCAATTCTGAACTACTTGTTGTGTGAACACTTGTGGCTCCTCATAAAAGGATGAGCTTGCTCTTCTGCACTGTTGGCTACACTTTCCTGTGTTTGTTTCTGTACTAGCTTGGGTCATGATGGGCCCACACCTAAATCCCCATGCAATAAGAATTTAACTTGTTCTAGGTATTGCGTTCCCAGCTTTGCAAGAAGATATCTTGGAGATGGGCTAGTGCTTCAAGTGTCAAGGACAACGTTTACCTTAGCCTGGTTAAACTAACTCAAAATGAAAGGCACTGTGTAGATCACATTTTACTATTTGGTCCTTTTCTTTGAGTCAACTGGATATCATGCTGTGTTTGGACTGTATAAATGGCAATGAAACAACATTATTTAAATTAGTGCAAGATAAAATGGGCATGTTGTGAGTTTACTGTCTAATTTCTAAAACTAATCTGCTCTTTGTGGTGGCGCACTTGTCCAAAAGCAGTATATAATTTTTATTTGAAACAAAACAATATTCCCATTACGGAGTACCACCATATTGCGATTACAGTTAAGTGGTTTAGCCCACACTACTATAGTAAACCGTCCAAGCCCATCCTGGGGCATTAGAAATATGACAACACTTTGTTTTAATAACTGCGCGTGGATAAAGTGTGGGAAATCTTTAAGCTTTTGTTCAGAAATTTAATTTACATTCAACAGTGTTGAGAAGAGAGCAGCGGCAAGTCGTGCGCTTGACGTGGAGCGTTTGTGCAACAATCACCTGCTCGGAGTGACCATAGAGGAGTGACTAAGTTTGTGGCCAAGAGCACAAGGCCAGAACCCCTCACCGAATGGTTCCCCTTTTCAAAAGGGACTTTTGGGGGAACGAAAGCAGCAAGCATTATTGCAAGCAATTAATAATGTAGGCAGCAGGGCTGAATAATTGGACGGCACGAGCGTGCCGCTTTATTGTCAAACGTTTCGACATCAGTTACACTCCGGTGAACTCCTTGATACCCTGAGGAACCACACCACAATTGATATAATAGCCCAGCAAAGAAGCTGCAAGGAATGGGGTAAGGGAGGGACTACAGTTTACGAGCATCATGCAGCGTCTGCTGTTCCGGCACATGGGATTGAAACTTCGCTTGGATACTTCTCCGGATTTTCATTGTTCCTCTCTCAGTTCACAGACCTTGATTTGTACAAATGGTATTTTTTGGCATGAATTTAACATCATAAACGGAAATCCTTTCGTGTGTCGGAGGGAAATATGGAAAGGAAGGTACAAAGGCTAGACGTTGTAGGTCATTCTGATGAAAGGAGTTATCAAAGAATGTGCATACAAAACTTGTGGGTAAATAAATCAGCGACACGGTCCAAAGATCATGGGCTTGTTAGCAAACAGAAGCCAGATTTTAAAGGAACACTTTTAACCTTGTCAAAAGCATCCCTCAACTTCTGCTTCATCTTTTAAAAGCATAACAATATAAAATTAAAAAGTACCATTACGCTTTAGCCTATGACTGAAACTCATCTTTACATTACACTTTACATTCCATTTGAACATGGCACAAATATTTTGTCTCGCCTTTCTTCATTGTACCGGAACTTGAATGTTGTATATCTAAGCGTGCATGCTAAAAGTGAGCCTCAAAATGTTAAAGTCAGCATTCTTTTTCAAACCTACGGATTGGTTTACAAGCAAACTTTTAAACATTCATGTCAATGTACATTATCTTAAGTTATACCTAGATTCCTGACAGAGGTGGATATACTGCAACTTGTGTAAAATATTCAAGTTACAGTTGGTAAAGACCAAAACTGTTGGCAAGCATGGCATAAACGGTCTAGTGCACCGGACTCAAGTTCTGTTATCTGCATGTTGGTCTGAATCCTGATCATGACACTAAGTTTGTCCTTGAGAAAGACAATTACTTCCCATCATCTAGGAGTAAATGGATGCCTGGGACTCTGGGAGGTGGTTTTTGTGATTTATTAATAAACCTATCAATTGTAATGCACACTATATGACCCCTGGGGAGGGTGCGTCAAGTCTGCGTCATGACTCTCAAAAAAGTGACCCTCAAAAAAGTGACCGTGGGTACGTCAAAATCCAATAGTGGTCAGTCCAAAAAATCTTCGAGCTGTGCATTGAGGTCATCATGGTCCGTAGATGTCCATTTCCACATGTATTTTGTTTATTTGGTGGAGAATCAAATAATGCGCCTACCCCTCCCAGCCTGTGTAAAATGATGTTAGTATTTGTTAACATTTATGTTGCTTGAGGGTCAGGAATTTACTGCCCGAAAGTCAACGATCAGCACATTACCAGCTCAGACGGCCCTTTATTTTCCAATAGCAAGCCACATAGTGTACAAGTAATTCGTGGCACGGCGGTTACGTCAACCTCGGCACCGTGGTATATTATATCTCTCACGATAGAGCGGGTTCGCTTGTCGAGTCATGGATACAGGTGCGTTATTTAGTAGACTGGTTCCCGCTCCCCACAAATATATGGCGTTTGATAGCTAGTGCGTTGGGAACCGCACGTCTCGAAAATCAAGTGGTACAACTTCGCCTCGTGCATACACTTGTAATGTATTTTCAGCTTGTATGCCGGGAAACTCGTACGTATAAGGTTGAATTATTTGGTGTTTACTGCGCGTGCGTCGTTTGCAAGCAATTTTACGTGCGTCGGTATGTCCG
Organism: Leptasterias polaris; assembly: GCA_037783415.1. Taxonomy (NCBI): domain Eukaryota; kingdom Metazoa; phylum Echinodermata; class Asteroidea; order Forcipulatida; family Asteriidae; genus Leptasterias; species Leptasterias polaris. The sequence goes on along the minus strand of JAZGTN010000285.1, from coordinate 248,905 downwards.
TCCATGGTGCGTCGTTTTCCACGATAGGCGAGTCAACAAATCGTTCGGAAGACTACAAATCTGCGAAAAGTGTGTCAATTTTTTTACGCAAATCCGACTCACAAACATATGGACAGTGACGCACCCTCCCCGGGGGTCATATAGTGCGAATTACAATTGATAGGTGTATTAGCTTGATGCCACCACTCATTTCACGCACAAGCTGCCAAACCAAGTAAGAATTTAGGTTGTATAGGTCCATAATGGGCAAAAGACTCTCACCGGGAAACAGAGGTGGTTCTTTAATAAAGGAATGAAATATTGCTGTCCTGACTGAGCATCAACAACTAGCTGATAACGGCATTTTACATACAGTGCTCACTGTTGTTATTGTTAAGCTGAGCTTGTACTTAGCATCAACAACTAGCTGATAACGGCATTTTACATACACAGTGCTCACTGTTGTTATTGTTAAGCTGAGCTTGTGACAATAATGTGAATGAGAATAAACACTTTTAATTAGAGAATATTCGAGACTAATACAAAAACAGAACTGTGATTGGCTAACCGTAGGTCAGCAGGCAGTGCAGGTACGGTTTGGTGTAATTTATAAACAATCAAAGTTTGTGGGAAGCAATTAAATTATTTGCTTTGGAAGCAATTTGTCATTGAAACAGCATTGATAAGTTAAAAGACGGATGGTATCGGTAGTGTTTCTGATTGGGCAATTTCCACTCAATTTAGGGAAATATCTCGACTCAGTAGGGGGCGTCGCATTTGAGGTTACATTAAGTCGGTCTCCATTAATATTGGAGGTTTATTATTTATTGATTAAGACCCAGTTGATCATGATCATGATGTAGCAAGCAAGGTGGTAAAGACACTGTAACGCATGAGACGATGGTGCTATGCCATTGCTTTTGTCTTGACAGGTTGTGGCTACGTGGCTGAAGATCGCCGATTAAAAAACAGCAATGACCAGAAAAAGTAAACATCTTACCTTCCAGACCAATCGCACAATCCATTCGAATAGTTTCCCTCCACAACATCGGACAAAAAACTCGTCAAGAGACCCAGAATCAGGCAAAATAAAACAACCGGGGGGAAGGGGCTAGGACCCGGGTCTCTGCCGTGCAAGTTCATCGTGTGGAATATAAACTATCCCACGAAGAGGTGTAGGTCTGAGGAAACTTCCCGGCACTTGGAGATTACATGTAATGTACACGGTGTTGTATTGATTGTATGCACGTATGCACTTAGTACGAAGTCATGCTGCCAAGCAGCATGGACGAGGCTTTGCACCAAGATTGTTCGACAGTAGGATGGAAACCAAGCGTTGACAACTTTACACCAAAGTGATTGCGAAGACTCGAAAGTCTACCATTAAAAGCAATCTGTAAGGGTTGGGATTTAATTGCATGCTTTTCACCATCGTGGACAGGATAGTAGTAGCGCGAGACCAACTGTACTGGTTAGGTCGAGATAGTTGCTGTGTGTGTGTGACACAAGCGCAGCAAACGCGAGCCTAGCATTGTACCCGCGACGGCTTATCGCTCTCAGATCCCTCAAAAGTGTCTGTAAATAACAAATTCCACTTGTCGGGCGAGTTCACTGTTAAATAGGGGTGTGGATTATCAGGCCTTTGAAATTGGACATGCACATTACGTAGTGGCTGTGAAGTAGGAGAAGTGACGTAAGAGAAAGTGCATTGTGGCATCGAGTTTTTAAATTAAGTTTGTTTGGGCTGGTCAACGCAAAATTTGAATATTCTAGAATTGGATAACAGAAAACAAGAAACCCCTCTTGGTGAATTCGTAGAGGCGTGGCTTATTTGCTGATTGATTGATCGTGTACACAAAGGCGTGACGCAGTACAAAAGCTGTTCGGCCGCAGTACACGTGCCTTAATAGTACGCTGCCGTTGGGTCCTGTTCGGAGTTGATCAACGAACCAAACACTGCTTAGAATTATTGAAAATTGTTGCAACAATAGGTCGTTAGCAGTGCGGTAAATACCGGGCATATGTCTACGGCAGAGGCGCGTGCTGCTGGGTTGTTATTGAACATTGTATTGCCTTTGTCTACAATGTTAACGACGTCATCTAAACACAACTGACCAATCACGTTTGTCATAAAACGCTGGCGGTTTCTTGTCAACGCTCTCCTAACAGAGGTGCACTCTTCGGCAGAATGGGGGCGGGTGGTGAACCCTGCTTATGGGTTTAACCATGGTTTAACCTGATTTAATCTGGTATTATTTCGTGTTATAAACTACCGATAGTTTAGAATGTGTGCCCCTTTTTTAAAAGTATTGTGTGGACATTAAGTACATCGTGTATGAGGATTTTCTCCATCATTTATAGTGTGCCTTTTTGTCGATTAAATTTATTTTAGTTTTACATGTTAAGGCTAAACAGGCTTTCGAGCTAATCACAAACCAGTCTCAGTTAAATTAATATTAAACAAAGCGTTACCCCTACCATCCACCGGGTTTTCTTAACCTGTTAGCACCTGTTGGTTTTTGCTCAGTGTGATGATTAACAACTCTCAAAGCCTTGCTGGGATCTCGTCCCTGGAGACAAAACATACTCGAGCTGGTAGCTATCTAAATATTTTATCAAAAACCAATCAAAATGAAAATCGATGTCCCCAGTCAAACAATACTCTGATCAAGTGTGTATCACACCCGGAATCAATTGATAATCATAGCGTGCACACGAGTAACAGCTGGTTGTTTTGTATCCTCGATATGAGGGTTGATAACTGCGTCATCATCACACCACGTTTATTAGTGGTTGGCACGGCCTTGATCTTATTCAGGCAACCGAGAAATTGTGTTAAAAATCTGATCTCAGTCGGTTTATAGATCTGGGCCCAATTTCATAGAGCTGCTCAAGAAAAAAAGGTGCTTAAAATGTTTTGCTGAGCAAAAGAAAACAAGTACCAGTCGCTTATTGTACATGTGACATGCTATTCACGCTGGTAACCTTAATCTGGTTAACTATTTGCTTAGATACTTTTTGTGCTTTTTAGGCAGCTCTATGAAATTTGGCCCTCATCATGATCTCCAACAGCAATCAATTTCTGTGTTTTTCTATGGTGAGTGATTAAAAATTATTATTTATTACGCACGCGACACACACTCCTGAATTAATCTAAACAGGTCACGGAATAAATAGTAACAATACCTTTAGGACCATGTGACCAAACGTGAACTAGGATGAACGTCCTAAACAGTGATTATTAGCCTATAACAATTGTTGTTTTGACACAACTTATATTTAATAATACAACTCGTCCCTTTCCTGCATACTCTGATCCACTATATACAATCCGTTTTACTCCAACTGAAAACTGTTCATGCTTGAAGTGTTTCCCCCAAAATATAAATACTTTATAGCAAGGACAGCAAGGACTATTTAAAGGTTTCCATGCGCGCGAACCCATTTCTACTCCCCAAAGGCCCCTTCGGGCCCCGCGGTGTTTGGTGGCTGCACATGCCAGACCTGCTGCAGACAATGTGAGTTGCGGATGGCCCAATGAAGCGAGAGCGGCACGTGACAGGCACCGGGGCAGTGCTCCGCTGCACCTGGGGGGTTCGTTGTGCTGGGGCCCATGCTTATTTTTGTTTCAGGGCAAGGGGGTGTCTGTGTTTAGACATCTCGTAACAAAAAAATGCGAATCAAGAGCCATAGTAGAAAAAGTTCTATTCCATAAACCTTCTGAAGAGACAGGTGCACTTAGACATGAAACAGACGGCCCCTGGAGAAATACAGAAACTCCTCTGACATTTTAACCCCATAAAGTGAAAACAAGTTACCGCTAGTTGAGCTTCACCATGATTCATAAAACATGAGCTATACTGTGTGGTACCGTTAAATGCCATTCCTGTGTGACATCTGGTAGGATGTGGTATGTGGTGTTTTTTTAGCTCACAAGTATTACAAAATGAAAATGGATTCTCGGTTGCGTGACGTCATGCTTTTGTGCCGACGGGTCCCTTCGTGATAATTCAATTCGCAGTGTTTTCAAAATGGCGTTACTATGCCAGGTTTACGCGCCATACAACCATTGTTCGTGTCCGTATAGTTTTGATTGATGTAGTTTTATGTGTTTGTTATTCAATTGTTGTTGTGAATAGTGTACCATTGAAACCTTTTTGATACCACCAGCCGGCCGTTGTAAGACGACAGCTGCCTTGGGAGAATTGTATGCAATAAATAACTTGCCGCAAGTTATTTGAAGGTTTCGGGTCTGTCAACGGCGGGTACGATGCAAAAAAAATGTAGTATAATATTATTGTTTTGCCGGAGGGAATGAAAATTTAAATCTTTGTTAATGTTAATTTCGAAATCTTTACTTTAACGTTCGTAGGCCTAAATGTTGGTTGGTATTCATCTGTCATAAAACATTTCCTAGAGTAGAAGTAAAGCTTTTTAAATTTCGGAATGTATGTCTTCCATCAACCCTGTGGAAGTATGCATTCAAACATCATAGCGAGAAATTTAGTCGAAACAACTTCGAACTGACCGAAGTGTCATTTGTTGCGTGAGGAAGTTGACCAGGTATTTGCATGACGGGTACACGTAGACCATGGAGGTAAAATTACACTAACTTTATACTTCGGTGTTACTGTTAGTAGTGCAGACAAATGAAACTACACTGTAAAAACGGCGCTTAGCGTTTAAACACACACACAACATGTTTACACGCAAACATGTTTAGAAATATGCTTGAAAGCTAAATGGGTATCTCCTTAACATGTCAAAAAGCTAAACGTGTTGAGATTTGTTATGCTTGTTTTAAGTGAAGTTTTGATTTTAAACACATACAAAACATGTTTACACGCAAACATGTTTAGAAATATGTTTGTAAGCTAAATGGGTATCTCCTTAACATGTCAAAAAGCTAAACGTGTTGAGATTTGTTGTGCTTGTTTTAAGTGAAGTTTTGAATTTAAACACAATCAAAACATGTTTACACGCAAACAAGTTTAGAAATATGTTTGAAGCTAAATGGCTACCTCTTTAACATGTCAAAAAGCTAAACGGGTTGAGATTTGTTGTGCTTGTTTGAAATGCAGTTTTGAATTTAAACACATACAAAACATGTTTACACGCAAACACGTTCAGAAATATGTTTGAAGCTAAATGCTATCTCTTTAACATGTCAAAAGCTAAACGTGTTTTGAACTGGTTTGAACATTTGAATACACCAGAATGTGTTTACATCATTGAATACGTTTGCTATTGGTATGAAAAAGCTAAGCAGCTAGTCATGATAGGCTTCCACGTAGGCATATAGGCCTTCCTTGGAGAGCGTTTTTGCTATATGGCATAAACACATAATTAAAAGGGTTTAAAATAATTCGCATTTTGGTAATACGTAACTTTACAAAGGTATCAAAAATGCTCCACACGTTTAGCCCCTCATGGCAAGTAAAATTGCTCAGGTAGCAAACGTACTAAAATGATGAACACACATTCTGGTGTATTTGAATGTTCAAACCAGTTCAAACCTGCATTGATCGCAACACGTTTAGCTTTTTGACATGTTAAAGGGATACCAATTTAGCTTACAAACATATTTCTAAACATGTTTGCTTGTAAACATGTTTTGTATGTGTTTAAATTCATCAGTTTGTTTAGAATGAAATGGGCGGGGTTTCATTAAATATGCACAAATATAGACCTTGGTGTTTATTCAAAACCATTGTAGGTATAACAGCCTTTCCTGCGCAGTAGTTTACACTTTAATGTGTGTAATTCAATTGAAGCAAATTTTTGTTGTATCATATTGGCCAGCACTTCAAAGATTCACACCATGGGTAGAAAGTAAAGCCCAAAATGTATATAATTGGAACGGATTCTGAGACTTCAAAATGACCGTTTTCAGTATGACTGAAATTATGGCATCATTGCTCCTCAAATCATCTCGATGAAAATCATCTCGATGAAAATCATCTCGATGACCGTTGAGATGATGATGATTTATCGATTCTCATGCCGAGCGTAGCTTGGGCGTTATGTTTCAGTAAGCAGGCAGGCGAATGTTGCAACATTTCTCTTTTCTTTTCTTCAGGTGTTTAAAAATTAAGCTTATTCTCTGAAACGTGTTGGATTCTAAACATGTTTAGCACTCACTATGAACCCTAAACACATTCAATCTAAACGTATCACAGGCTAAATGTGTCTCGGGGTAAACATGTCACAGAAACGCAAAATCTAAACATGTTGAGGGCTAAACGTGTGAAAAAAGTGGGTACAAGCGAGGCGTTTAGAAATGTGTTTAGATTCTAAACGCCGTTTTTACAGTGTATTATCACTTTCAAGAGAGGGCGGTTGAGCAGTTTGTTCGTTGATCTCAAGGAGATCGCAGTGAATGTCTATGTATCAGTTTACACTGTTCTCAAAAGCAAAAAAGTTCACCATTAATTTATGAATTTAACAATATTAACGGACATTAAATTTTATACTGCGCAAAAACCTGGGTGATTATATTAACTGCGCAGTGCAGAAGGAATTAGTTGGGTGTTTTCTTTTTTTAAGAATAAAATTATTTATTGCGTTTGAATGAGGATGGCCAGACACCTCCCATTCCAATCGTACTTGGCGCACAATTTGAAACCACTGTTTACCTTGTATCAAAAGTACAACAAACAAATTACAATGATATAAAATTATTCTAAACAGTATTTTCTACCTCATTGTTCAAAAGCTGATCTGTAATAACTTACAGAGAAACAATGGTTGGAAGTAAGCTGAAAATACTTCAAAGCTATAGGCCGCTAGAGTGCACGGTGACTTTTAGACATAAAAGGGTTTATAACAATGGGTCCGCAGGTGTGCATGGTACCCTACATATTTGACATTTTTTGTTGTTGCTAGTCTTACATTATGACATTTAAATGCTGGTTTGCATTTTTTTAAACTAAGAATGGTAGTTGACGTGAAGCGGCTCGCGTTTACAACACCAGACACTACAGGCCTGCTCCGTGCCGCCACCGCTGAAAATGATTCATTTTACAGCATAGGCCTAATGAAACTAAAATAATTCCTTTGGGTGTCATAAAATGTTTCAGAACCATTTGAGGAGAATATTGTAAAAAATAATCGCTGGCCTACTACATGTACATCCAAAACTAGAATGTTATTCCAGTTTGTACGGTCTGTAATTTGTGAGGATTTTTCCTGATTTCAATTTGGGGGTTTTCTTCGTGTACCTGCTTTCAAAATGTTTTAAGATGTGAACTGACTATCGAGGGAAAGAAATACGTTGTAGTCGACTATCCACACTTCTAGTTTTGCATTAATACCACGAGATGATGTAGACGGTCTGTCCTCTGAAATATACAGCACACTGGATGTCAGGTGCGGGAGTTCACTCTAGACAAAGAAAAGATCGTCTCCCATTTCTCAGGAACCTTTTAAAACCACAGTCACACTTCTGGTTTGTTATTGCATTCAGTAGAACCGGATTATGATGTCGAATCTTTAAAAACTAAACACAGGCTACCCGGCAGCCTGTCAAACTGGATGATAGCCTGGCAAAAATAATTGTTGGTCGATGTTATTATAAAATCACCCTCCGCAAGCCCCTTTTTACCAAAGAAAAGGGTGAAATATGATCGTATCCGAATTCTTTAAAAGAATCAAAGAGCCGTGAATCTTAACCCACGCTCGCTTTCAAAGTTCAATCAAAAAATGGAATTCAGGACATATTTTTGTGCTGGGTATTGTCCTCGTCAATATCTACTCTGCATAGCCATGTCTAACAGACCGTGTCCCGCCACGCGTGCGGTATAAGGTTTTGTTGGGGAAGTAACTCTCCACAAAAGTGCATAAAAAGGTGAACGTCATACAAAATATTGCATGTCTACGGAACAATGCAACACAGCTTTCAACTAATCCTTCACATATCATAACACAAGTCAGGAACGCATGCTTATGACAGTGCTGTTTAGGTTACTGTTTGTACTCTGTATAATTTTTTAATCAATAATCGTTTGTTTTAATCCATACTTTTTAGGGATTTTATTGTAAAATGTAACCAGAAAAAAACTGACTTTCGTATTAAAAACCCTTTCCTACAATTTTCAGTGTAGTTATATAGCAAAACTGTACCTGGATTCCAAAATGACCTGCAATTTCGCAGTTACCAACGGCAGGATTCATAAACATTTAATAATATTAAATACATGATAATCTTTTTAGTGACTCGAAATGATAACAATACAGTGTTATCAAGGTTTCAGTTGATGTAGTTAAACGAATTAAATATGCAGGCAAGATATTAGTACGACTTTAGTCTTATTTCCGAGTTTCTTGCCGTTGGAAAAATCAAATCAAGGGGGAAATGTGATTAAATAGCCTCACATAGTCCATGGTCAGCCCCTGTACTAAAAAAATGTTGCTCCCTTTTCCCCAAGGACCAAGTATCGTGCCAGGAAATGACAGAAATGATATCGCACATGCGCATGCTTACTTTGACTGGGGATATAGACCCCATGCATAGACCGTCTCACTGAGGTCAAACATTGGAAAATATAATGCACAACTGTCGGCCAATGATGGGTTCTGTCTTCATACAGGAGTATAATCCATTTATTGCATGCGAAGTTTAAGTTGACGATATATTGATGGATAAAAAACCTTTTTTGAGAATTAAGGTGCCTGTGGCAAACCTTTGCAAACTTTGAACGTAACAAGGTGGAATCTATGTTAAAATGGGCTAGACTTTAGAGAATAATTCACTTCTGGAAAATAACGTATATTACAAAATGTGTCATATTATTAAAAATAAATTTACATTGCCGTGTTTGGTTTTGCCCTACCCTAGTTGTCAACAGAGGGCAGTATTCCCTATGCTACATTTTTTGCATGAGCACCAAATTTATTATGGCTACACCATCTTGAACTTCAATTAACAAATCCAGTTTTAATGAATTATTATAATAAAAAAAGGACATAAGTAGAAATTCAAAGATTACAATTGTTGTCAAGATGCATTACTTGATCTATCAAAAAATATGAAAAGCTTGTTAGCTCACAGATGACGAGGCTTCAAATATATCATGATTTATATTTTCACAGTTTAAATAATTTCTTCACAACTAATGGTTGGTATTGTTAGTTATATATGGAACTATTATATAACAATCACATCATTGCTCCAAGTTTTCTTGTCTGCCAAAACTCTGCTTTTCCCGTCTGGAGTGCGTGCACAGCCAATTCATATGCCTCTTGGGGTGTGAAACCGATAACTGATGAGCCTTCAAGAGTAACACCCTGTTCCGCTGCCAATGTCTTCACCTTGGCTTCGATAACAGTAGGTGAAGTGTAGCACACATCCTGATAACTAGACCTATCTGGTTGATTTTCCAGTGTAAATTTTGCTTCATTCGTATTATGAGGTACATCTTTGGTTTGGTCATTTGAAAAGTGTTCCACATTGCATGCTATTTCAACCTTACCCTCGTGGGCGAACGCCATCACTCTGACCCCAGGAAGGCCACCTGGTGTTGTTGATCGAATCCTTCTGGCAATTTCGTGCCCAATGGAGACATCTTTTGTTGCGATGGTGACGTTATAATTAGTAACATACAACGAAGCCCCAACACCTGAAAAAAAAGACTACTTGGTTAACAGGAATTTTCAACCAGGGCAATCAGGATAGCTCAGTGGTTTCCTCCCTTCCGTTCACCTTTGTGGACCTCGGTTTGAATCCCACTTCAGATCAGAGCCTTTAGTCTGTCCCTACTTTTTTTATAAGGGGTTCTAGAACCGAGATTACTTCATATTCCTCTCTACACAGGTATCTTCAAGCCTACAGGTTACAGAACAAGAAACTTTTCAGGATCTTTAAGCCTACAGGTTACAGAACAAGACACTTTTGAGGACCTTCAAGCATACAGGTTACAGAACAAGACACTTTTGAGGACCTTCAAGCCTACAGGTTACAGAACAAGACACTTTTGAGGATATTCAGGCCTACAGGTTACAGAACAAGACACTTTTCAGGATCTTCAAGCCTACAGGTTACAGAACAAGACACTTTTGAGGATCTTCAAGCCTACATGTTACAGAACAAGACACCTTTGAGGATCTTCAAGCCTACAGGTTACAGAACAAGACATTTTTGAGGATCTTCAAGCCTACAGGTTACAGAACAAGACACTTTTGAGGATCTTCAAGCTTACAGGTAACAGAACAAGACACTTTTCAGGATCTTCAAGCCTACAGGTTACAGAACAAGAAACTTTTCAGGATCTTCAAGCCTACAGGTTACAGAACAAGACACTTTTGAGGATCTTCAGGCCTTCAGGTTACAGAACAAGACACTTTTCAGGATCTACAGGCCTACAGGTTACAGAACAAGACACTTTTCAGACCTACAGGTTACAGAACAATACGCTTTTGAGGATCTTCTGAGCTACAGGTATACAGAACGAGATACTTTTGAGGATCTTCAGGCCTACAGGTTACAGAATAAGACACTTTTCAGGATTCAGTGGTTTCGTTACCAGAAAGATAATATAATACCAACTGATATTTAGACGACAAATTTGTAGCTTCACTGGTATTCCATATCATAACAGCATGATTACAAAAGTTACAACAAACAAATGTTTTAATTTAGTGTTCCACACTCATATATTGAAAACAAAATGTCCAAGTCTTACAAATGCAACTACACAAAAAACATGATTTCAAACTTCACTACAGACTGGTGTAATCATTGCACTCTTTGACCTCTGGCCCATTGGTCATATTAGTTTGACTTGAGTAGAGAGCTTCTTACCAGTTAGTCCATATCTAGCTGATGGCTTACTACCTATGTCATGTTTTAGAGTACTGTAGTCCATCTCTTTGTTGCCCAGAAACCAACCCACTTGCTTCCGTCTCTCCACTAGATCCGTTTTGTTTGGGAGGTCAGCACTGCCAAACAGGAAGAATGAGGAGCCAGGAACATCTCTTGCAAGATTACATGCAATTTCTGCATTAAAAATAAAATACAGGATTGGTTATCAGAAAAGAGATACTGTCTACAAAGGTTCAACAAAAAATTGCGAGTTGTCAATTTGGCTAACCAGTTATAAAATGCATCATTTGCGATGTTATTTAAAAACAGAAATGGTTAAATTAGTACAATTTCCTGCAAGACTTAAACTGCCTCCTTGAATGTTGTACACAGATTTATTGTTATACTCAACAGTCAACAGACCGACCTTGAGCGAGGGCTCCACATTCCTCTAAACTGACATCTTCCGATAGTGGATAAATGGGCAGTAGATCAACAGCTCCTAGTCTAGGGTGGCCCCCACTCTGTTCACTCATATCCACCTGCCTGTATGCTTCCCTGCATGCATTGTACACACTTGTTGATAGATGATGAAGGGGAGCTGCTATTGTCAACACAGACCGGTTGTAGTCATAGTCCAAAAAAATGTTGAGAACAGTTGATTTGCACTTCAGACCTAAAACCAAGGAGAGATGATAGAAAACAAAAACTTATCAGTTATTTGGAAGCAGCAGCAGTCAAACTACTTTGCCAGGATGATTTGCTAGCTTCAGTAGAAAGGTTATATTCTTATGGTTGCTCACTTCATCAGAAAAATAAAATTCTTGAAAGCTTTATCGGTCTCCATCCCCTTTTTCTGAAATTTTCAACTTCAAACTTGAAATAGAATTGTACTTTGTATCCAAACATCTATGGGTAGCTTGTTGCACCATTTCCAAATTTATTACCAAAGAAATATCAGATTATATTTATACTTGCTGCAATTGCATGCAAAGACTTGACTCGTAACAAAGTTTGGTTTACGGTAACACCATGTGATATAATATCTACTCTTGTTGCTGTGTAGAATTCTTCTGTAAGAACTTGCTCGCTACGTCACTGTACTATGAACTGCTACTAGTTATCTGCTGCCATGGACAGAGTAGTTGTGGACATTAGGAGACTACCTGGTTCGAATAAGAACTTCTCCCACTGTTTATCTATCTTGGAGTAGATAATGGAAACTGGGGGACTTTTACTTTCGCTTAGTAAAATCGTCAGGGGACTTCATGTGTCACCATAAACCCACTATCGATACTTCACATTGCAATACCTCAAATCACGTACCAAGTTTGTGATCATTCAAAGATATTTCCTGACTAGTAGAACTATACATGCTAGAAGACACAGCAGCAGAAGCAACAGACTCGACTATCTTGGCATTCCTGCCTTCTGAGATGTTGAGTAGACATATGGCTAATCGCTTCATTGCAGTAATCCTGATCATCAGGCTTTAATAATGAAAACAGCAGGTAGAGGAGACATCTTTGGCCATGCTAAAAAGGAGTCCGTAATAAACACACTCACAGGTACCTAACATTACAATAAGTACATAACAATAACATGATAACACTGGAAAAAAAAATATTTTTAGAGGTTATGGTATGAAATTGGAAACACACGTACACATTTTATGCACATATCAATTGTAATCCCGGCCCTGGGGGACCCGGGACTAGCGGGGACTTGGCCGGGGATGTAAAAATGGCTTGGCTTGATAGTCCCTGCCATGCCCCGCTACTGCCCGGCCGGGCGGGGCACTTGTTTTTGTACATTTTCTATACACTGACCCAGGCATGCGGGGCATTTATAACAACCCCCACCAATCCCGGCCCGGCATGCGGGGAATTTATAACAACCCCCGCACGATCCCAGCCCTGACCGCATGCAGGGCATTTGTCACAACCACTCCACGATCCGCTATTGTCCCGGTAGGGCGGGGAAACAATTTGTAGTTGTACAACCTCGCCAAAGACCCCGCTATTTTCCCGGCTAGCAGGGCACGGTTTTTGCACATCCCCGTCTATGTCCCGGCTACCTCTGCCAAAGTCCCGGTGTCATGCCAAAAAGTGTCCGCCGCGAAAAAGTGTCCGCTGAGCATGCGCAGTGGACGCCGGACACTATTTGGCACGTATTACGTGCCAAATAGTGTCTGCCGCCAAATAGTGTCCGGCACATGTATGCATCAGTCACATGCATGCACACCTCCCGGACAGTATTTGGCATGTGCAGACAGTATTTAGCGGGGAGTTTACGGTCATTAATTTTTGGGGGAGTAAGCGGACAGTTTTTGGCAAGAATGGACAGTATTTGGCGGAGATTTAGCGGACATTATTTGAAAGGCAGATGTGAGAAAGTGCTAAATGTCAAGTGTTATGAATCCTTATAATAATATACAATAAAGAAAGCGTTCAAACAAAGTTCAAAGGAAAATTCATATGAAAAATGATCATAATGTGTATGTACGATGTCTTGTCAGCTAAGCAGCGAGCTAGGCACGCAATGATGCACGCTAAAGCGGACGCTTTTTGGCAGACCTCCGTAAACAATATGACGTCATAGACGCATGACCAATCAGATCGCAATATGCTAATGAGCGGACACTATTTCGCGGCGGACAGTCTTTTGGCATGACACCGGGTCCCCAAGGGCCGGGACTACAATTGATACGTGCATTCAAAGGCCTACCATTCAGCAGTCGCATTGTCTTGGCTTTGGGTAGGGGGCTTATTTTGGTTGGGATAATCGTAACTCTGGACATGACTTCACCAAGAGCTGCGACGATTATCGACGAAGGACCAAAAAAGGAATCGCTGCGAAAAAACGATTATCACCAGAATTAGAATAGCGTGATTTTGATTAATTTATACTATTTACTAACTAAATAAAATAGTAAAGAATAAGATGGAGGGCTTGCCGCTTTATAGGTTTTTTTTTAATTTAGTAATTTTTACTTGTTTAAAGGTATTATATCCTCCCCTGTCCGGTTTTCGATGTAGTATGCCTTTTTCTTTGAATTGAAAAAAAATAAAAATATTCCATAATCAACTGATGCCCTAATTACCTTCCTTTGTTTATAAGAAATATGCAAACATATATTAAAACGTGATGGACATTGAAACTTTCACACCACGCACCGATCTTCGATGACTTCAATAGTGTCCCATTTGTTTTGAGTTTGACCTGTTTTCGATGCAAACACGAAAGTATGGTGTCCGGGTGAAGCCATACGTGGAAGAAACATCTGCAGTGACTACAAGTGTTCTGTGAGACTTAGTGTATGACTCTATAGCCAGCAGTTTTCTTCATTTTATTCAACATATTTTTTATCTAGTTCTAAAAATAACCATGGTATTTTTCAAAAACTTAAAAAAAAAAAAAAAGTAAATAATTTTTGGCTTTGAAATCTTATTTTTATTTAGTTTTGTGTCATTTTATGTTTCTTAACATTTAAAATAAAGCATATAAATAAACAGTGATAATCGAATCACAAAGCCGATGTTTAAATTTTAATATTAATAACAAAAATGATAGAGTGTTACAAAAATTAAATTATCCAGACTATTAGAAAATGATATAAGGCAAGTGGCTTCTTTAAGCCTCTGTATTTTTTTTCCCAGAATGCTCAGCAGAATGTTCAGTCACATGATTTGATCATCGTGAATTGTGAATTGAAAAAGTGTTTGATGAAACTTTTTCGGTGGGGAATTTTTTTTTTATGGCCCCGACAGTATGACATATTTTTGTACCTTGCAGAAATGCCTAAATACCACAACTTTTTGCATTTACAAGTGCAACTAACCAGTGGAGCCTTACATGTTTCTAAGTTTTGGTCAAATGAGAGGAGACTCTTTGCTTGGCAAGTCAAACCACAAAAATTGTATCTAGGGACTGTTTACATCGCGCACAGAGAGGTAAAAGATTTGCCTCGATTTCAGGGACGCCCTGAATACAGGGCGTCCTACGATACAGGATTGGCAGAGTTGACAAAATAATCACAGACAGTGTTCATGTTTTGTGTAATCAACCACATACATGAAATAACAAACCTGTGAAAATTTGAGCTCAATTGGTCATGATCGAGGTCACGAGAAAATAGTGAAAAGAGACCTTATGTGTTTTCTGTTTTTCAAACATCGAGTTTATTATCGCGCGCGCGCGCGATAAAAACTATTGTTTAACTCATTTCTCAGAAACGATAGCATTTTAGGCAGAAATATTTTAAGGAACCCTTTCTACCATTACTTACTTTAAATCATGTAAGTTATGTGTGAATCTGTGAACATTTGTGTTTTTCGATCTTACCAATAGTGTAATATATACACTACAGGCCTTTAATGAAGCTCACCGACAACAGAATTCTAAGAGTAAGAGACTCAACAGAGTTGCACAATAGAGCAAGACCTCCATGCACTGACCATTAGACAGCATAATTAAAACATATTGCTTACCAGGAAAGTTGTAATGAGAAGGCAGTTTTGCAGACGATACTCATCGTGCCTCAAATTAAAAAGCGCTGTCAAAGTCCATGCTGCGGCTCATCCCCCGTTTGGCAAAATTAGAGGGCGTCCTCAAGAGTTAAGTTTCAGTAATGTTTTTTTCTTGCTTCACGACACGGCCGACATTAATATTTGTTTCAGTTTCTATTGTGCGAGATTTTCGTCAAAAATACAATGTTGTGACCACATCCAAATACTCGATGCCACCCAATACTACTTCAGAAGTTTTATCACATATCTACCTGCGATTGTGACTTGCAAGTCGTCTTTGGAGTGCCACTAAACTAGCTCGCTGTTGTCGGGTAAGACAAATTCTAAATCTTAAAGGGCCTATGCAATACTTATTTTTCACAATTTAGAAATTTATTTTTTGTATTTTTTTCTTTCTTTCTGTATACAATTTAAAAAAAAAAAAATTTGTGTGAGTAGTGTAAAATGTTTAAAATTTGCAATAATTATTTTTATTAATTAAATTCCTTATTTTTTATGCCGCGCGGGGGCGCTGTTCGTGACGTAGACTGCGGAGAGTTCATAAGCAATTCAGAATGGTCTGGTACCAAGAATATGTTGTGGGTACCATGCTAATGTGGCAGCTGATGCATGCGCTACGTGTACATGCACACACGGATCGCGGAAATTCCTACAGTACACACAACGCATTGTACATTAACAATCACTACGACGGACGTGATATAAAAAGACGAACATGGCCGAATCTTCATCATTTTCAGCAGTAGATGAAGAATTTTCGGGGACTAATTCTTCGGATTTAAGTAGTGAGGCTGACAGTGATTATGAAAGAAATGAGGAGCTAGGGGTTCGGCCATACATGTACGAGCCAGAGAGAGGCGACGACGATGTCTCAAAATGCACGGAACAGATGACCGAGTGCTCGGTTGGCCCTGACCACTTTGCCCGAGTCAGCTTGACTTTCGTTGTCCAAATTCTTCGAAATTTTGGGTCAGAGGGAAAACGATGGAGACTGAAACCATCCTTAGTGGTGTTGCTGCAACCAGCAACAACACAGGTCGGTGGCATTCTGAATAAATGCCCTATTTTTTTGATGAAGCAGCGACAAACTGAAGAAACTTTTAGAAACTTCACACGGTACAGTATGCGTGTGACGCACAACACGTAGAACCAGGAAGTGAGCCGATCTCCCTAGTCTACGTCACACATTCTTATGATAATGAGGGAATGGGCGGGGCGTGCTGGGCACCCCTAAAATATGTTTTTATTTTTTTAATGGCATAAACGCGGTGAAACCAAAGGTTTAATGGGTAAATATTTGTTCAGGTAGGATCACTTTATGACTTTAACTAATAAAAAAATGCATTGCATAGGCCCTTTAAAAAGACATCAAAAACCCAATAAATTTTGCACTGTTACAAGACTGTTTAGTGCAGTCGTTTGACCAGTTCCGGATTACTTAAACTTTTATTTTATTTTATTTTATTTAATTTATTTATTGATTTATTTAGACAGGGTAGCCTTATCAGTAATACAACTGCTATCCTTAAGGGCCCTGTGTACAGGCAGTAAAATAAAATAAAAGGAAATGGAAAAATACAGAGCACTAAGAAAATCCATGAATAAAGACAAAAACAAGTGTAAAACAAAATCAAAAATCTTACAAGGTAAAACGAAAAAAGACACAAAAATGTTAAACACTTGTCCAAAGCAGGGTACATGAAAATTAAAACATGAGTCAAATAATTTTTTAAAGTCTATAAGCAATCACAAAGGATTACACCATCGCATATCAATTAAAAATTCATTAAAAAGAGGCAAGTATAAAAAGCAAAGATAACTTTAAAACAAGCTCAAAACGGAGGCCAGTAACCGTCAAAAAATGGCAAATTGCAGGCTAACCAATACTCACATTAAAACGGAACCATAATTATAAAATCACCAATAGCAGTAAACAACTAAGTACAATTGGTTAATAACAAAAAGAGACAATGGACGAAAATTCCCCCCTTCCCCATCAGTATACAGTCGTTTGACCAGTTCCGGATCATTGACCAGTTCCGGATCACTTAAACTTTGCAACAACCACATAATTAAATTACTTCTCACATTACCAATTCCTGTTGATACATGTGAAGAGTAACATCCAATAAACCAACAAACCCAAGATAAGGTGACAAACATCATCGACAAATAAATTATGGTAATTTTTCTGAAGTTTGTCGGCGATAATGATCATTATTTACCCCCCAAATTGTTGGTTGAAAAACGCTGTTAAAACTTCTCACCTTTCAAATTTGAATGCCAGGGCGAATAGCATTTATGTAAAATGGTAAGAATGTGTAAAACATATTTGCCATAAATACTGAGCAGACGTTTTGGTTTTTTTATGAGATAAAATTACCAAAATCGTTTGTTGGGAGGCATCGTACCTTTGCCCAGTTCCGGATCACTCAATATGTTGGTATGTTAAATGGTGGCGCACTCAGTTAGTTAAAATCATACGGCTGTTGTAGAAAGTTTGTCATTTATGTTGCACTGGAAGCGTGCATTTTTATATTTCAAGGAATGTAAAACTACATGTAATTCATCCAACAGCCGTCGATAGCGTTGCATGTATTTTCAGTTTTATGAATGGGATTGGGAGTATTGGTTTGCAATAGAGGGCGTGCTACTGATTCGGAATAGATTCAACCGATCCGGAACTGGTCAAACGGGTGACGATACTTTTCTCGAAGCCACTTCAAAAGTATTACTTATTTTTTGCCAATGGATACTTGGTGAATGTTATGACATGTGTAGGTAAACTGATGGACTTTTGTTTGTTTAAAATGTTAAAGGGAATGCAACAAAAACATTGTGAATTCAAAAAGTGATCCGGAACTGGTCAAACGACTGTAGTAGGGCGAGGTAAAAGATTATAAAACTTTAAAAGATAAAATTTTACAAAATTGGACAAATATATATAAATATAAAGAAAGAGCTAATATATGGTACAAACTTAAAACAGAGATTTAAAATTTCTGAGAGTGTTGACCTGCCTCTGAGCCGTGTTTAGCTTGTTCCATCCCAGGGTACCAAGATATTGAAAAGTGCGCTTACCTGCATTTGTCTTTGGAACACTGGGCAGGTATAATGACCCATTGAACTTGGAGCGAGTGTTAGTTGGGTGACTAGGCATTTTAAAGCGGGCTTTTAGATAAGCTGGACTTATATTATTAATACATTTGAAAACTTCACACATTCTGTGATATTCCCAACGAGAAGGTAGGGAAGACCAGGAAAGTGCCTGATGCAAGTCGATAACATGGGTCCTGGGATGAGCATTTAGGATAAGCCTGGCCAGACGGTTGTGAAGTTTAAGCAACTTATCCGAATAACTTTGTGAGCAACTTGACCACACAACATCACAGTAGTCAAATAAAGGCAGAACCATAGCATTACTCAACATCTTAAATGTCGAACTAGGCAGACACAGGGTTTGGCAGAACGTCTCAGGAAGCCCATTCTCTGAGAGATCTTCTTAGAAATGTAGTCAATGTGCTTTGCCCAAGACAAGTGTTCATCTAGAATGATACCAAGATATTTATACTGTTTGACTCGTTCGACGGTCCCTCTGTTGTGTATTATCTGAAGTTGATCAAATATTGGGAGCCTAGGACGGGAGGCAAAGATCATGACCTTAGTTTTGCTAACATTGAGGGTAAGCTTATGACTAGTAAGCCATTGAGTCACTTGCTCTAAAGCCCGCACTTTATATCTAGTTGAATTTCTCCAGGAGAAGTACCTTCAAACATAATCATTGTATCGTCGGCGTACATGCTGACTTTGGCTCCTTTTATGCTCAAAGGAAGACTATTAATAAAAATAATAAAAAGTAGAGGACCAAGAATTGATCCCTGTGGGACCCCAACATTTAGATCTGCTAATGTCGAAATGGTACCTACTACTTGAGTAGTTTGTTTCCTTCCTGTGAGATAAGAAGTAAACCATTTTAGTTCCAGGCCCCTAACACTTCAATTTTGTAGCTTAGAGAGAAGAATGTTATGGTCAACTGTATCGAAGGCTTTCTTAAGATCCAAAAAGATGGCGCCAGTTACCTTTCCCGAGTCCATATTATTAAGAATGTGATCTGTGACATCTAAGACTGCGGTTTGAGTGGAATGTTTCGGCCTGAAACCCGACTGCTCAGCAGCAAAGAAATTTCGTTTGTCAAGAAAGTTTCTAAGATTGTCATGAACAGCTCTCTCAATAATTTTGCTGACCAGTGGGAGAACGGAAATAGGCCTATAATCAGATAGTTCATCAGGATTGCCACCTTTAAAAATAGGAGTAACTTTAGCCATTTTCCATCCTTGTGGTACAATACCCGTGAACAAAGATCTATTAATTAGCTTCGTTAGGGAGGCGGCGATGGCAGGACTCGCTATTTTGAGAAACCTACAAGATAATCCGTCCGTTCCTGCTGCAACAGAAGGATCCATTTGGGAGATGATTTTTTGAACATAACAAGCTCCAACAGGAGCAAATTTGAAGTCAGTGGCATCCCTGTCTATTTTATCGCAAGTGCCCAACTGATTGTAAGCAGTGTTAACTTCAAAAGCTTCTGCCAGATCATGGTAACAAAGAAATCATTAAAATCATCTGCAAGTTTCTGCTTGTCAGAGCTGGTACGGGAAGGAAGAGTAACATGACTCCTTAACCCTAACTCCCAAAGCGTTTTTACTAGAATCCACCCCTAACCCAACACATTCCAACAGCTTATACTACCATGAGATGGGAACTGTGCCCAATCTTAGGGGGACGATACACAACCTAACAAACTCCAACAGGCTTTTTTTGTTTGATTTTGTTGGAGTGTGTACACTTGGCATGTGCAAAAATTTGATCAGTGAAATCACAGTACCCAACATAACATAATCCAACAACTATCTCATTAGACCATGGAGGAAAGAGCAATGCCAGACATGTACATTTCACACATCCACCATACCCACTCAATCAAATTCCAACACCATTACTTGTCAGCAAGGATACACAATCCCACAGAATCAAACACCCAATCCTAACTTCACTGTACTTAACCTAACAAAATTAAACACTTTGCCCTGTTTGAATTTGTAGGGTATGGGAGGGTTAGGGTTAATGAACTTGCCTCCTTTGCTAGAGACCACATTTTCTTGGGGTTACTGGCGTTGTCGGAGATGGCATCTTCGTAATAACACTTTTTAAGTCGCTTAGCCAAGTTATTAGCTTGATTGCGAAGTTGCTTAGCAGCAAGCCAATCTCCTTCTTTTCCTGAGTTGTGTGCTTTTGATCTCATAAAGTCACGTTTTCGTCCCAGGTCCAGCATATTTTTAGTAACCCATCATGGTGCCATGTGTACTTTGTCCTTTGCCGAATCTGCCTGTAAGGGGCATGTTTATTACACATGTGATTAAACATGTCCACCCAGGTAACCATGCATCATCAATATTAACAACACCCTCGATAAAATGCCAAGGCACCTTATACATCTTCTAAAAAGGAAACTTCGTTAAAAATGTTTAAAACTTTGCAACAACCACATAATTAAATTACTTTTCACTTTACAAATTTCTCTTGATACATGTGAAGAATAACTTCCAATAAACCAACAAACCCAAAATAAGTTGCCAAACATCATCGACAAATACATTTTGGCAATTTTTCTTAAGTTTGTCAGCGATAATGATAATTATTTACAACAAAAATGTTGGTTAAAAAATGCTTTTAAAACTTCTCAACTTTCAAATTTGAACGCCAGGGCGAATAAAATTTATGTAAAATGGTAAATGAGCAGGCGTCTTGTTTTTTTTTATGAGATAAAATTACCGAAATCGATTTTTGGGAGGCATCGTACCCTTGCCCAGTTCCGGATCACTCAATATGTTGTTGCGTCAAATGGTGGCGCACTCGGTCATTTGTCAGTTTGGTAAAATCATACGGCTGTTGTAAAAAATTTAGTTATTTAGTTGCACAGGAAGCGTTCATTTTTATGTTTCAAGGAATGTAAAACTACCTGTACTTCATCCTTCAGCCATCGATAACGTTGCATGTATTTTCAGTTTTATGAATGGGATTGGGAGTATTGGTTTGCAATACTAGAGGGCGCGCTACTGATTCGGAATAGAATCAACCGATCCGGAACTGGTCAAACGGGTGACGATACTTTTCTCGAAGCCACTTCAAAAGTATTACTTTTTTTTTGCCAATGGATACTTGGTGGGTTTTATGGCATGTGTAGGTAAACTTAACGACTTTTGTTTGTTTAAAATATTAAAGGGAATGCAACAAAAACATCGTGAACTCAAAAAGTGATGCGGAACTGGTCAAACGACTGTGTTAGTGTTTTGTTAGTGGACTACTGTAGTACTCTACTACACTAGACAGCCAAGGTCAGTAGTGTTGAGGGGTTACAGTATGCGAACAAACAGGAAGTAAAACACACACAGTTTTTGATAAAAACTTCTCAAAAGTCTGATAGTATAGGCATAGCTAGTGACTACCGGGTAGTTCACCATAATATAAATTATATTATAATGCTTTGTTTTGTAGCCTAGGGTAGTAAGGTTTAATAATCGTAACCCTCCATCCTCCCGACGGTCGACCCTCCAACCTCCGGACGGTCGGGAGGATGGAGGGTTACGATTACCTCAACTAGCCCTAGCCTAGCCCGAATACAGGTCAACTCGTACGCACGCAAGTTCGTACGCACCAACTCGTACACACACAAACTCGTATGCACACAAACTCGATCGTACGCACACCAGCTCGTATGCACACCAGCTCGTACACCCACCAACTCGTACACCCACCAACTCGTACGTGTTGACATAGGTAAAAGGTTTCGCCGTTTTGAGGCAGGGCCTATTTAGTATTTTTATAGGGCCTGTCATTTTTATGTAAATAGAAATTCTCCTCAGCAACAATGTAAATTTGTTTTAAAAGAATGGCCCTTTTGATATTTAATAAATGTTGAAATCGGACGGCAGTTAGGGCCTAAGTTATGATTGATAGTGAATAAATTTAGAAATCTAATTTTGTGGAGTTTTTTCCGTTTGGATAAATATTGAAATTTCGTAGTTAAAATTTGTTTTAATTTCTTAAATATTTATTGAATCAGAAATGTTTTTGTCATTTGGACAATTTAAAAAACGGTGGTTTTATCTGAAGTGAATTTTCCAGATTTAGCTGAAAATTTGAAGTTATATTATTTTTATGTAATGCAAGAGTAATTTTTTATTTTTTTGAAGTGAAAGTTAAAATTTGATTTAATTTCTTAAATATCTTTCTTGAATCAGAATGTTTTTGCTTGGACAATTTAAAAAACGGTGGTTTTTCCTGAAGTGAATTTTCAAATTTGGCTGAAAATTTGAAGTTATATTAATCAAATTAAAGTAAGTGTCTACTAGAATTTTGCCATTTGTTTAAAGGTGTGTTTTTGCTTTTTCTAATTCAAAAGAAAGTTTTGCAGGAATTTGATTTTTTTTTTTTCAAAAAAATTAAATACCGGTAAATCAAAACATTGCATATCCTAGACAAATTCAGCTTTAGTCTCTTTTGTAAATGTGTGGCCCTGAGAAGGGCCGGTGGTTCTGAAAAGAATCGTTTGGCTGTTTGCTCACATCGCAGGACCATGGATTCTGAATTAATTTCGAATTAATCATTCCCACTGTCAGTGCTTTCGTAATACATTTAGAATACACCTGCGTACGAGTTTGTGTGTGTACGACTTAGCGTGCGTACGAGTTTGTGTGTGTACGAGTTTATGTGTGTACGAGTTGGTGCGTGTACGAGTTGGTGGGCGCATGAGTTGACCAATTGGCGTACTGGTCGACAGGCGCACGAGTTTGCGTGCGTACGAGTTGACCCGTTTCCACCTAGCCCCACTTGTGTGGCCAAGGTCTCTGAATCCTTGGTCACTCAAGTGGGGCTAGATATTAAACCCTAGTCTGTGTTGGTGTTCCGCCCCAACTTGACAATTGCACCAACTATAGTTGGGACTTGTCCCAACTTGAGTGTTGCAGTTGGGGCGTCCCAACTGTAGTTGGGATAGTACAGGGTACCAGCGGAGCCAGCATCGGCATACATTGAACAGTTGTTTGCTGCCGAGTGCTGGGTGTGTGTGTAACAAGACTAAAATCAGCACTCTAAATAATTTAGTGCTGACATCATTTAATTTAGAAAATTCGGTGCCAGCACCATATTTGAAAAAATATATATAAATTGAGACTGTTCTTCCCATCCATACGCTGATCGCGGCAGTGGGAGCTCCCCGCCTCACTCCCCGACTGCATTGTAACAGTCCCCACGATCGATCACTGTATCGTTTCTGCGGAGGCTATATCCTATTGAGTTCTATGGGCAATCCCAACAGTTGGGACGCCCCAACTTGACCGGTCCCAACTATAGTTTGGACGATAGTCAAGTTGGGACAGAAAATTGGTGTGTAGGACGGAGACTGACGTGGTGGTGTGTTTTCATAATTTCACCGTTTTAACGTGTACTTCTCCACTGTCCCTCGCCCCACTTAAGCTTGGGCGATACCACGATATTATCAAAAATCGCGATACAATTTTTTAAACGATTACGATATCGTGTCTGTTTTTTTAAATCGCAATATCGGCAAATCGCGGTTTCGATGAATGATTGCGATGCATTTCCTTATCGAGATGATATGAGCTGTTTAAAAACATAAAAGGCACCGACCGCAACCGCAAGATTCCCTACTATTGATCCCCGACTGGGATTCTTCGAAAAGACCGACATCAAACAGACGGTCTCATACAGACCAACATCAAACAAACGAAAACTGTGCGGTATTGCTCACGCACGTACATGTATAAAAACGTTCCTCCGACCACGAGGTGATTTCTCACAAAGGGAATTTCCCTTGCCTTTTCATTCCCACAGCTACACGCCGCCATTCCTTCACCCCCTAACTATAAAGTTTACCACGTTAGGAGCATGCAAGCACATCTGCGGGATCGAGGTGATGAATACTATGGCAGTGCTGTGAGAAGCACTACGTCATAATTATTCACGCGATCGGCCAATCGGAAAGCTGCGAGAAGCACTACGTCATAATTTTTCACGCGATCGGCCAATCGGAAAGCTGTGAGAAGCACTACGTCATAATTATTCACGCGATCGGCCAATCAGAAAGCGGCCGGTCAGGAATCAGCCAATCAGCCTGTGCCAATTGCGTTCGTGGTGCTTCGGGTAACATGAAGAATAAAACCATGGCTAGAATGGAAAGCCTTACATCAATAACCAATTCGCGGCACTTCAGTTTTAACACTATTTTTAAATCTGAAGTGGGTTCCCTCATCAACGCACGTCACAAATTAACCGCGATATCATCGAATATCGCGATATATTTTTGACGATGTATCGTGAATGAAAAAAAACAATATCGCCCAAGCTTAGCCCCACTACAGTGTGTGGCCAAGCTCACACAGCTTGGCCACTACTTTGGGGCTACAATGTATGTCTGTATGTGTCAAGAGTGATTATCAAGCTCATGACATGCCTTGGTGTATTGTTTTTATAAATTCAAGTTATGAAAACAACACACCATGAAACACTGGCAGATTCAACACAGTTTAGTGCCTTGTTGACTGACTGGGTGCACATTTAATAATGTACCGTAATGTAATTGGAAGCCAAAGGCTATGTGCACAGAATTCAACTGTTATTTAAAACTAAACAGGCACTGACTGTAAGAGCAGATTTATCTCCAAAGTGTTTTTATGGGTGTTAAGTATACCACGTGTACTTCATAACAAACTCAATGTGTAATTAATAAAAGGTATTTCATCAGACTCAAAATCAACATTTGAACATTGTTTGTTTTTGTCCAAGATATAACACAATTTAAATTAGGTATTATTATTCAATTGGGAAAATACAAGACTGTTGTGCTTGTCGGGAAATGAGTTTACTGGCCCGACTCTCAAACTAATGGCCTCTGGCCTTAGTCCAGTGTAGCATTCGAGCCCTGCACTTCATATTTGATAGGTCTACCAAAAGAAAACACTATTTAATGAAAAAGCAATGTTTTAAACATGTTAAAAGTGAGATTCCAGCAGTACATGTTATTGATAAAGAATCATGAAAAAGTGAATATTTTCCTATCCAAAATGAGAATTGGAACTGCGGTGCAGGGTTCAAACTTATAAAAGTTAATTTAAAAAAAAATTAAAATAAAATAAAATAAAAAAATATAAAATAAAAAACAACACCTGAACAAACAACCCAATGGACCTTTATTTTGTTATAACAAATTGGTTCACAGATGTAATATTTAGTTTGTAAACAGGGCAAATTTTATCAATTATTTAATGTGTAGGGAAGCATGTTTTTTTCTTCCCTTGGCAAAAATACTTCAAAATTGCTTCTAAATGTTGTATAGTGTGTACTGTAAGTGTGGGTACATGTAGGTATACACACTGGGGAGCGGGGACCTACAAAAAAGAGTACAATAGGGTTGGGGAAATGTCTCCAGTAGAAAGTACAAACAAAAGAGGGACACTTGGAGGCCCTGATTGCAGGTGTTTACTGTTTTAATGCTATGGAGTGTGGACCTGGGAACAAAAGAGGTATTTACTACACTGACTTCAGAAAAAGGGAATGTCCACAGAGTGACTGCAACACAGAACTGTGTGTGTGTGGGGGGGGGGGGGGGGGGGTAGTGTGGGGATCGAGAGAGAACCTTTAAATTGTACAGTACACATACATGATGGCAGTGCCTGCAGTGTGATTAAAAATTTGTCACATGACAAATTTTTAATCGACTAAATACGCTAGTCAGTGAATAGGGGTTGTCCCCATGCACTTAGTTTCTCCTTGTAGACAGATCTGTTACACGTACCCACACACACAAAATGGAAAACCCTAACATTTGATTTTTATCTTCTATTTCTTAAGGATTAAATTTACAAAAATCAGAAGATAATCCATTCAAAATGATCCAGATTGCACAGTTAGACCTCCTTAAAATTAAACATAAACATCAACAATTGAAGGAGCTTGTTTCTTTTCAGCGTGCCCTGGCCAAACTTCCAAAAATTGGTTCCAGAATGCCCAACAGTTTTGACAAATCCTAGGGAGCACCCTGATTGTGTTGAGATTCAACCCTCAAATTATTAAAGGTGGGGGTCATAGATCGGTTTTTGTCAATGTAATTCTGATTTTATCACGTTTATAGGCAAAATTATAAAGAAAGATGCAATAAAAGTCACATGTGAAAGTTTCAGCTAAAAACAGTGTCTATTTGCACACGAACGATGAATCCATTGACGTTTTGCGAGGTGACAATCACATCTCTGCTCTTGGCATTCGCAAACAGACACTAACCCTCAGAAATCTGAGAGAATCGATTCATGTTCTCAGATTTGATTGTTTTTGAAGTGAAATTTTTTCCAAACCTTACTACATGTACTTCAAGGGAATCTTTTCTCAAAATAGTTTAATACTTTAAGCGGCAGTGCTTCTCAATCTCACTGAGGTAGTTTTTATGTTCATTTATGTTTGGAGTGCTACCAATCTATATGACGGCTACCTTTAATGTAAATTTAACAATTTTTTCTTTCTTTTACTTTATTTCATTTAGTATGGAAGAAAAGCCACAACAAATTGTGTGGTACAGTTGACAAGTATGTCAGAAGATGCATTGAAGGTCAGCAGAGAACAATGCATTTTAGAGCAGGCAAGCATTAGCTCCTGGGTCCATAATGCAAGTAATCGTATTCATAATACAGGGTTTCACTGATGCGGCAAGTGTCTAACAAAGAGTGATATGTACATTTATGTACACAGATTCATCTGGGCTCACATTTTGGTGGAAATCCCACAAGATCAAAGGGCTTGAAGCTAAAAAATAAAAAATAAAAACAAAATAAAAATGAGGACAAAACACATAAACTGTTTTTGAATGAACAAGCTTTACATCTGTAAGGCAGATTTATCTCTTGTTGTCTTATTGGAAGATATCATTTTGTTTTTGCTCAAGATATTATTGTGTTGAGTTAATATCATAATGGTGTTGGGTTTTGTTTGAGAAAGGATCCTAGTAAAGTGTTCAATGGATTATGGTCAATTAATGTAGTGTCATTGCACTGGCGTGCATCTTTCTTTGATTCATCCAATTGCGTTTTAATACATGATGAACAAAAAACGGTGTGAGAAAAAGAACCTTGACATGCACAAACCACTGTGATGTATAGAATGCCAATAATTCTTGTCAGACATGGATTAGTTAAAAATGCAAAACAGCCTTGTTACAAAATGTACACTGCAAGGAGAGAAAACTTACAAAAGGCAAAAAATCTGCCTTGGAGCATTCTGATCTTTCAGTAATTAAAATAATGTTCACTGCACACTGGATACAGTGTATAATATATTATAAACGTATGTTCTGTGTGTTTGACGTTAATTAACAAGTAAAAAATGCTTTACAGTACACGTACACATAAATAATAATTTAATTATTATATTGAAGGTTATTCAAATAATCATTTTACTGATGACCACTGGCTGTCTATTTTTTTGTTTTATAATAGTAATGTACTGTAATGTTATCCATAATTGCACTTTTTTTAGAAAGAGTTGTTCCCTGATCAGGCTTACCTATCCAGAAACATCCAACATTGTTATTAATGTGGGTTTTTTTGACAAATTAAAATGGACATTTTGCTGATTTGTGACAGTTTTTATATATGTTTTATAAATGTATGAATCCATGATGAAATGCAATACGTGGCCACTTTTCCTAGAGCTGCTTTTAAAAGCAGAAAGTGTCTGCTACAACTACATGTACACTGTGTATCTGCTGAACAAAAATAAGCAGGATACCAGTCATACATGTAGGTGGTACGTGACATGGTATTTTGGCTGGTAATCTTATTCAGGTAAAAGACATTATTTTGTTGTGCTTTATTTGTGACTTAATTAGGCCCAGATGAAATAATTTCCAGTCCTGTGACTTGTCAGGAGTTTTCTTGATTTCAGGATCGTTCATTGATTTCAGGATCGTTCATTGATTTCAGGATTGTTCATTGATCTCAGGATTGTTCATTGATCTCTCTTGAAAGAGATGAAGATTTATACATTGCTCTTGTTATGACCAATCCTGTAATTTTCTATTTAAGGTGATGTAGCTTGGTTGGAGTCTGTAAAGCTCTACAAAAAACATCCAGAATACTCAGAGGGGGTTAACTTCAGACCAGAGGATGCTGCTACACATTTGTAAGCCCTACTCTCTAGAAATATGGCCATATGCAAGTTAAATGAGCTATAACCCTTCAAAATCCTCCCCCCCCAAAAAAAAGAAAAAAAAAGAAAAAGAAAAGCCAATCGCTTTTCACAGACCTGCAACCAAACTGTTTAATAAGAATATTTTTCTAAACCAATAAGCGGCAGTTAGTGATCATTTCAGCAAATTGTTCTCCATTTCAGAAAGTGGTCTTTAGAAAAAGGTTTGAAGTGTGTTCCAACTCCAGTTAAACCCAACTTAACAAAACCTCCGGGTGATCTCAACATCTTCCAAAGAAGAATGGGAGTTGCAATCCTTGTATCAACCACATTGACCTAGACCTTGCAATCAACCAATGCTGACCAAAATAGAATGGTATGAAACATGTACTCTGGAAGATTTCCCTAATTCTCCGTTCATTTGCGTTTACAAAGACCGAAACCTTCGGGAAAACTATTTGGAGCTGAACTCAATCAAAGTCCACTCGACTCAGCTCCCCCCAGTCCGGATAACCACCTTTTGGCAAAGGTCCTGTTGAAGCACCAGAAACCCTTTTCTACTATTTGGAAGAATAAGTCACACACAATCAAGGAGCTCACTCAAACCGTCCCCAAACAGACTACAACCTCGAACCGAAGCCACCTTATCGAACCCTATACCGTCTACATTATTTAAAGACACGATACATACCTCTTTTAGAATCAACTATTTGCAACTGATGATTACCGATATGAAGCCTGAAAACATGTTATTGCTACCTGAGAATCTGAAAACAAAATCTCAGTCTCATTACCCCAGTTACAGTATAACCACTGACTAAATAGTCATGTTTGTTCCAAGTTAAATTATGCTCACCAATAACCCCAGTCAATATGAAACAATATTATATATGAATATAAAGCCCTGACATGAACCTCATCCATAAATTATGTAATCGTAATTTTACGGTTTAATATTATTCAAGTCAACTAGTCGTGGAGTGTCACTGAATTGGACAGCACCATCATTTATCAATCAATAAGCTGCGCAGAAATTTAAAACCAAACTCTACGGTCCCCCACGACCCCCAGGTGCCCTCCCTCCACCCACCTGAAATCTGGACTTTTTAGATTAAAAATCACCAGGGTAAAATGTTATTTTATAAGCTTTAAATGTGATATTTTCAATGTTTTTAACACTTTTTCCCATTGCATGCAGACATTGTATTTGTTTTTACATTCGCGTCAGATTATCTTATTAAAAAATTGTAAATGGAACAAGAGCGCTGAAAAGGGGCTTGTTAAAGAGAAATGCAAACAAAAACTACAGTTTTAACTGGCAAGAAGTGCCCCTAGAAAAAATGGTGCACCCCCTTGCGCCCTTGCATATTGTGCCCAAGCTATTTCCAGGTAATGGTCAATATTTACATACAACTGAAAGGGTACATTACATTGTATATATCAGCCCCCTCCTAGCAATAGTAAATGGTTTGTACGCTTATGAAAAATGTTGAATGACCCCTGAGAAAGCACAAACTATAGCACAATGGAGTAGGCCTACTGTATGATTTTAAATTTTAATGCATTTTCTCTGCTATGCTGACACGTCAGATGGACAGTGTGATGACAAAGGTCGTGCTTTGATCTGCATATTAGTGCCATGTTCAATTAGAACTTTGCTGATGCAAAAAAGAAAAAGGAATTCATACAGTATTTATGCATTGATGATGAGATGTTGATTATGAAAAATACATCATTGCACTTGGCAAATGGCGAATGATTTGCTGTCACATTTAATGGCTCAGAAGGTTGTGTGTATGTGTTTGTGGTGTTGATAAACGCTACAATACATGTAGCATGACAGACTCGGTAACAATTTTTACCTCCACACAATAGCTATTAACATAGCCTGAGGTTTGATAGTCATTCTAAGAGCGTGCATGCATTATGTGCCTAATAAATTGATTGCATTTACTAAAATGCAGCCTGATCAAAAGGAACAGTCTTATTACTTTCCATCAAATCATGGTGAATTCTTCACTTGAAATGGGTATGTTTCAGAGCAGTTTGATTTGATTTGATTTATTTGGCAAACTGCAAAGAGAATACAAATAGACACAAGTGTTGACATCCCAAGATGAAAATAAGAAAGAAGCAATAAAATGCAAGAAAACAGTGTGAAAAGATAGTGTTTACCGATGATAACAGACACAAACAGTCACTTACTTCCATTGTGGTCCTCTGAACAAAATCAAAAAGGGGCATCCAGTTAAATCCATGGTCAAAACAGTAAACTTGAAAGACAAGAGTAAAACACTTAATTAAACATACAAGCAAATACAGATCAGGAATTCCCTTAATTTAGGATCTTTGAGGGTCTGGTACTGTTGGGGTTAAAGGGGGGCTCCAAGTCCAATGTCAAATTCAGTTTTGTGATTCACTTATATTCCAATAGATAGTCCTTATGAAACAACTACATATGTGTGTCTATTACCTCACGTTAAAATAGTGTACCGGTAATACACCACTGTGTTTGATACCCTTCAAAATGTTTGAAGATGTCACAGTTCAAATATATGTCCTGTACTTTTTTTTGCATAGAATTTTTAGTTTCTTCCTGAATTTTGTTATTTTTTGCATATGTTGGGATACACCAAGTGAGGATACTGGTCGTTGACAACTACCAAACGTATACACTGTCTTTATTTCATGCAAACTAAACATTATAATGTATATTTATTTCACTACAAAGTTCATGTACTCTTAGATCAATGTTTTGTTCTTTGGTTAATCTGAAAATGGAAAACCAACCAAATTATTTTGACATACTGCAACATTTTTATTAATATTTAAAAACATATTTGTTTAACCTGTAGATGTTTAAAAGGGCAAAAGACATCGAAGAGAATAATCAATGGGTTACTCGTGAAAAATCAGACTTGATTTGAATGTACAATTTCCACTACAGAATAAAGGGAATCAAATAACATTTATTCTGCTTGGTAATTTCATTGTGTAGTCCAAATTTTATAG
This sequence comes from Leptasterias polaris, assembly GCA_037783415.1. Classification (NCBI taxonomy): domain Eukaryota; kingdom Metazoa; phylum Echinodermata; class Asteroidea; order Forcipulatida; family Asteriidae; genus Leptasterias; species Leptasterias polaris. Next base: position 217,333 of record JAZGTN010000285.1, on the reverse strand, counting down.
AAAAACATACAAAAACATACAAGAGAATATTCAATGAGCCATTTATAGCAACGTAATTAAAAAAACAAATAAAAACTTACAATTAGCCAGTTGCTATGACAACAGAGAATAGCAAGCTGTGATACTGGCGGAATGTCATTCATCATGTCCATTCTACACAGACATCTATCATTCCCCAAATCATTAAATAAGTTCATCTACATGTAGATTGTCAGTTAATCATGAAGTAAACATGACCATGTGATCTCCTCTCAACCAATCAGAATGGACAAACTGTCTTGGGTACATGTATTTATGTATGTATAGTTAATAGGATTGGAGTTGGTGTCAGATAAATGTACATGTAGTCAGCGATGACAAAAATGTACGTGTGGTCAGGGATGACAAAATTGCATGTGTGGTCAGCGGTGAAAATGTATGTGTGGTCAGCGGTGACAAAAATGTACATGTGGTCAGCGGTGACAACAGAGCGACGACAAAAATAAAAAGCAAGGGAATGATTCCTGAAAGGCAATCAAATGGAATTATGAACTCTCACCAAGTCACTGCACGCACCCGTGCGCTGGCCGTCACATCAAGATGTAATAGATAATAATGCCGCTGTTTGTGATGTTCATAATTCCATGTACATGTATAGCCACAGAACATTCCCGCTTTAAATTGTCCTAAATTGTTATAAAAAAACATAATAATTATATAATGAACCAAAATTGTAGGTTTTTTATTGTGTATTTCATACAACATCCAACAGTGCAAGCGCCAATTACAGGATGGATAAAGCAGGCCTCGAATGACACAATTTTTAGGGCGAGGCCACTTTGACCTTGGAGCAGGCCAAATTTTGTAGGGCACCAAGGCCAGTAGATAGATAGGGCAACAGGGCCACAAATTTAACAAATAGAAAAGGCATGAGTTGTACATCAAAATAAAACCATAATGCATGACTTTGTTTTTTATTATTAATTAAAATAATACTATCTTTATTGAAGAAGTTTAGTTACCCTTACAAAAAAAATTAATAGTAATAATATTAAACAATTTGAAAATTGGCCAGAGGCTCCCCTATGGGTTGTAAACCCGATGAAATAATTTGCATGAATAAGATATTGATAAATCATATCTAATATTCATAAACAAAACGTAAAACTATAAGCCAGCACATGTCAACACACTTTCCAGGTTTAAAAGAACACAACACCCACTCCTAAGGGTCACAAAACCAGGGCATCATAAACCACAAAGACACTGCACAGGCTTGTCTTAAGTGAAGCAAGAGTATTACAAACTAAAACAATGTATAACAGAGGATTAAGATAAGAAGTAATTGGATCTCAATAGAAGTGTCAATCAATCTCCCAGGACAGGTCTGGATAGTGTCTGGGGCTTAAGAAAAGGATTGCCAGATTTTCTTTATTTTTTTTTGTACTGTCAGTGGGACATTTTCAGGAAGTTTGACACACATTTTCACCATTAAAGCAGCGTTTTTGTGAGCAATAAGTATTTTTTAATTCAAAGCCGGGTACCTTTGTATCACTGTGGGCTTGTAAAATTATTTAACGTTGAAGTTTTACCTTGAGAATAATTAGTTTACGATCTTTTCGTGAATCCAAGAAAAGTTTCAGACGTAATGCACACAAAGAAACTAGTTCCAGTCGGCTGTCCCAAGATGCATCGGTGTAAATGCTTGGGGAAGTTGGTTCAATTAGCTCATGTCAGGGGCGCACCCGGATGAGCACACCAGGGTCGACCCGGGGAAGCTAATCGAACGCACCCATTATCAGTTACATGTAACTGCACTGTATGATATGGCAGTCTAAATTGCTTCAGTTGTTCACAGTTTCTATAAAACACACTTGTATTTCTGAATTTGCACGCTGGTTTAGGTGAACCTCTTGTCAGCTTGTGCTCACTAACCCAATCTTCTCTCTCTCTCTTTCTCTTGATCTTTCTAGTGTAAAGTCAACTCTAGTTCCTCACACTGATTATGGATACCATTGAGCAAGACTCCATTCTGTACATCACTGCTGCTCTTTGTACCTTCGTAGCTATCTTAGTGTCCTACCATTGGTTCGTAAGACATTCTGCTGTCAAAGCCAAAGATGACGGTGACAAAAAGGATGCGGTTGCTAAGGAGACGGAGGAGACAGAAGATGAAGAAGAAGTAAAGACGGTAAGGAAAATTCATTTCCCTGTCTTTCAAGAGAGATTAATAATAATGATAATATATGTTTATACTGCGCTTAGTAGTGCATTTCTAAGCACAGCACTCACCCAGAAATCCTAGTTTGTTTAGTTATTGCACTTTCCCCAATTAAAAGATCAATTTGGTCTTGCATTTTAAGAAATACAAGGAAATCCTTCAACCACTCTCTGAATTAGGGAGAAAGAATTCTTTGCACTCCTTTCAGAACCAAACTTCACACAAAAAGTTAAATTAAAACTCAAGTGTGAAACCAATATGGGTTTTTTGGTGATGGAGTTGAAATTCCTGGGGATTTGTTTCCTGGAAATTGGCTTGGTAGTGTGAAATTGGCTTTAGGTTATCTCATTAGTTTCAAGTATGAAAAACAATCTGGGCAGTTCACAATACAGTGGGCCCTCCACATTAACCCCTGGAGAGGCCATTTCCCTAAACAGGGTAGACAAACAAAATTGAGCAGTTTGGACCTTGAGAATTAGGATGTATTATAATGTTTGTTTTCCATTTGTTTGTTTGTTTTGGGGTTTTTTTGTCGATCACCAGCCACTAAGTTGCCCCTTTGGGTTTGGCTCGGCACCAAGCCCATCCAAGGAAGTTGAAGATGATGTAGATGGTGACATTGACAACATCAACGACCTCTTGATAAAAAGCTCAGATATCAAACCTCTGGATGAGGAAGAGAAGAAGCGTCTTGAGGAGATAGCGGCGATGGAGAACCAGGAGAAATTGGATCGTAGGAAGATCAAGGAGTTGGAGGAAGAAGTAGTGAAGTCCATGTCAGATCAACAGCTTGATGATGAACGAAAGTAAGTTAAGAAAATATTTGCAATGAAATAGATGCGGGATTCTCCTAATATTGTGGAATGGCACAAGCTTAGCCTGTGGGATGTAGTCAAATATGCAGTCTTCCCAACATGTACGATTTTGGCACATTTCTACAATTTTGTACCCAATTTGGGCTTTTACAATTTTATTTTTCATTTTCGAAATTTCTTACAATGCCGTTTTAAAGAAGTTTTCACTTCAAAACTATTGCTACGTGGCAGATTGTTCACCGATTAATCATGCAAGGACTTCGATAAAACTACTGCGTTAACCACTTCAAGTCGCTATTGTTAAAGATTTTCCGTGTGCACCTGCAGTGTTGTTTTTGAGAACCTTTTGGAAATTCTTTAGTAATTGTTTTTCTTTTAAGATATCGTTGCCACAAGGAAACCCTGACTTGACAACATTGGTTCTCATAATTAGTTCCGGGGTTTGATGCTGTAAAGTGAAAAAAATATGAGCAGGCACTCACCGTGATTCGCAGAACCACGGTTGTGAGGCGCGGCTGAAAATCTGCCATGGTACAAATTTATGCTGGACTCTCGGAATGCTCAGACTCACCTCCCATAGAGCCGAATGTAGTGATGTGCAATTGTGGCAGCCTGTCCATTCTTGTGTGCCACATTTGTACAATAACAGAACAAAGGTCTGGAATCGAGGGTTACACAATAACCCCTGGAAAGGGACTTTACAAGGCATGTTTTCCAGAACATGTTGTCACTCTTTTTACGGGAGAAAATAAGCATAACACGGAGGGTGCCTGCACAATGGAAAGTCCAGGTGGATATAAACATAGGCCCTCCAGCTGTCAGCAAAAAATTGAGGAGAAGCCAAAGTTGTTGAGGGCGTTAAAAAAAACGCCAGCCGTAAGTCTGTTCAAAATAAATTTACGAAAAAACACGTCATCCGACGTGAAGTGGTTGATCGACTTCAACTCAGTGGCTAATTGAATACTGAGCTTTGTGGTTTCTCACTCTCATTTGGTGATGTATGACCATTTAATGGTCTATTCCTGACAATTTTTCATCCAAAATCTTCCTCCCATTTTTGTTTTATTTGATGCAGAACTCGTCGGGCCCAGCTGGAAGCCATCTTTTCCCTGATGAAGGAGAATGATGATCGTTTTGGTATTGACTCTGTGGATGATGTACAGAAGCAATACAAACTGTACGTGTGACACTGAAAACTATCATCATGTTTATTTTTATGTGTTAGTCTTCATTATTTTTATCACTGTGTTCATAACACCTTTAATGTACTAAACACACTCAGGGCTTGAATTTAGAGAAAAAAATGCGCAAGAAGTTCACAATGTTTCCTGGATCAGAACATCTGTTACAAAACCAGAATCACAAGAGGAACTTTATCTCATTTGTCTTATGGGTAATACTTTCACACTCAACAGAATTGACAGATATTTATCGAACTCAAAGTCAACATTTGAAAAATAAAATTAAAATTAAAGATGAGGTGAGATTTTATATTAAAAAACACACAAGACCGACAGACTTGTACGGTCGTAAGTTTACTGGCCCAACACTTAAAACACTGGCCTCGGGCGTGTGATCTAGTGTAAATTTCAAGCCCTGCACTCGCAGATGCAGTCAGAATTTACTAATTTGTTTGTACTGTTACTAATACGTCTTGTTGAAACCACTCGCACAATATAAAATATTTATACATTTTTCATAAAATAAGAGAAGAAATTTTAATACACAGCTCAATAATGCCAGAGGGTTACATGGAAATGCGTGGAGGAAACGGATTAAAAATACCAAGGGAAACATAACCGTATTCATCCATCAGCACTTTTTTTTTATGTTGAATGTTCATATAAAAAATGTCTTCTCGTGAAATATCACAGCTCACTTGATCAACAATATAGATGTATTTCTTACAGTGGTGATTTGTCTGGTAATGTATAAACTTACAAAGATAATTTGTAAAATGTTTCTGTGGTGAATCGTTTGGCACATTTTGACTGACAATTGACACAGGATTGAATGTCACTTTTGGTAACCCCAACCACCAACAACAAAAAACCTGAAAGGGTGTATTGAATTCACCCCAAAATATATAGAGGACTCCAGGGATTTAAGCACAGAGTTTCCAGGGTAAATGCCTTGAGTTAAGGCCTAATGTAATTTGCAGCGTGTTGAGTAGGACCTTAATGAATAGACCATTAAACACAATGCTCAGTAAACATCGGAGAACTAATTTGCATGCCGATAACATGCCGGTGTTGTACATTGGTAGAAAATGGTGTCTCAAGCTACATAATTTTTTCGAACAGGTAAAGGTCAGATTTCAAGCTAATGGTACTGAATTTAACCTGTACATATATATGAGCGACTTCAGACATGAAGTGAGGGCCCTAGAAGCCTAGCTTTGCATCAGATCATCTGTGGAATTATATTTTCAAATTTGTTTATATGAGAATGTTTCCATAGTTTAATTGGTAAAGGTGGCATACAGTCATTGACTTTAATCATCTTTATAACAAAGTGCAATAAAGTTTTGGTAGACTTTGGTAGCCAACTGAATATGGAGAGTTCCTGACCAGACTATTTTTGGGTTGTTTGAGGTAAGACCTAAAGCTATAATACAAGTATAGTACTGAATACCTTATTGTTGTTAAAAACATTGAGTACCATATTGAGTAGAAAGGTCAATACTTACGACAACATAATTTGCCCAAATAAAGTTTCACTGCATTTTGCACTTAAGGGGATAGTTATTTAATGTTTGTTGGTAGTGTCTAACTTTGTTAAACTACATTTTGTGAAGATACAGAATTGTACACACGTAAAACTTAATATGGTATGGACCAACTTGGGTCAAATAGGAGCGAGACTTTCACAGTCTATTTTCATTGTTTTAAATCACTGTTTTATGTTTCATACACTTCAAGTTAAGTATTTGTGACCCATCACCTGAACAAAGTTGTAATCTTTCAATTTGATATTTTGATATTTTAAAATCCTCCAGTTCATCAGCTTTTCAATGATTGAATTGTGTTGGTAACCTTCCTATTAATCCACTGTACTGGGCCCAGTTTCATGGCTGCGCTTACGGAAGCAGGGAATTTCATTGAGCATAATTCACAGGTTAGGGAAATTTTGCTTGTGCATGTGTGTACTCCATGTTACTAGGCATTCTTCGCTTACGAAGTTAGCAAAATGTAGCACAAGAATGGTCTGTGAGTGCATAAGTCAGTGAGGATTCAAAATGGAGGTACATCCAAATAGACTGGTGCTGTTTGTAATAGATAAGTGTAGATTCACAAGTAGGAAATGAGAGTTGGACAAATCAAATATTTGAGTGTGTAAAGGTTTTTCAATGACTATAGACTGTAGGTATTGTATTCATACTGTATAATTGTACATATGTTTTGTTTTTTCTTCCATACATTTATTTCAATGCTGCCATAAATCACAAGAATAATACAAAGTGTTACATAATCAAATTGAAAGTACATGTACTTTTTTTACATTCATTATCTTCAATCTTTTATGGAGAATTGGGTTTATGAACCCCATTGTTAACTTGGAAGTTTCCTAATTCAAGCAGAAACCATTGAAACTCAGACAGTAGCTTCTGATAAAATTGATAAGTCTGGCTTCCTGCTATTAGGTGGTTTGGTTACAGTACTGAATCCATCAAAGCACTGCATAACCTTTCTATGGATGTGTAGTAGCAGGGTTTACAAGTAATTTGATTTTCAACGTTAGGATAATGGGCCCACAAACATTAGCTGAGCACAACAAAATTATGCTTATCAGAATAAGGTTACCATTCAAAATACCATGTCCCATTTTGACTGGTATCCTGCTCATTTCTACCTAGCACAACATTTAAGCAGCATTATCTGCTTAAGCAGCTCTAAGTAATCGGGCCCAGGGCCCAATTTCATAGAGTTGCTTAAGCACAAAAATAAGCTTAGCACAACAAAACTATGCTTACCAGAATAAGGTTACGAGTCAAACTACCATGTCACATGTGCAATTTGTAACTGGTATCCTGCTCATTTCTGCTAAGCAACTCTATGAAATTGGGCCCTGGTCATAGAGTTGCTTACACACAAAAAGACCAGAATGATACCAGCCAACATGCCATGTCACATGTACCACCTGTGACTGGTATCCTGCTTATTTGCACTTGTTAAGCAATATTTTCTGCTAAGGCAGCTCTATGAAATTGGACCCTTGATGCTAAGAAAAATCTAAGCAAATTTGATGTAACTGGCATTAAAAAGTATACAAAAGTATAATACAAAAAGAGGAAGTTACATAATTAACATAAGGCCCTTTTGCGAATTATAAAGTCAGTCTTGCCCCTTCTCAACAACAACTCAACTCTTTTGAGAATTTGTTGTAATATATGTACACATCAATTCCATGAATACATGGCAAAAGTGAGTTCGTAAAAATTCAAATCATTTTTAATGTTGCTCATTTTTCAAACAAGTTGAGGAACAAAATAAACTTTTATAGCAACAGTTATTTTGTTGGTTCACCTTCACTGATATTATACTATCACTTTTTGTTTGTATTGTGCTACTTTTTATTTTGGATGTTGGGTTATGGGTGCAATAAACATGTGTGTTCAAAGTAAAGATATATGCACTGAATTTTAGGCTTCCAAGTCGTGTTTTTATTCATTTCTCACAATGTTCTGTTGCTCAAATCTCTGATCTGTAAGAGAGAAAAACAAGAGTTTCTGTTATTTTGTTCTAGACAGCAGTGTCATAACTCTTGAGTTAAATCGGAAGACTAGCTTCAGGTGGAAGACATGACAAACCACCTTCCAGATCATGTAATATTTCCGTACAGTACATTCAGAGGAATTTGTCATTGACCAATGGCTCAGGAAGTTATCAGAGAACACACATGAAAGGATATGCCAAATGGACAGCATGTCTACACAAAGGAAAATTCAAGTGAATAATATGTATTTTTATTAGCATTGCAGCTTCACACTGCAGGGGCCATACCATCAATGACTGCTCATACTCCCTTCCAAGTTCTAATGCTATATCAATGGTGGTTAGCACGTCATGCAAACAAGCCATTGACAGCTTTTTGCAAGCAATCTCCCACTTGTATTGGTCTCTCTGTCCCAAATCAAAGGCTGTTTTGTCCTCAAAAAAGGACTCGCCTATTCTCAAACCTGGAGCTATTCAATGTATCGAACCATTCACTCGTGCATTGTTTAAATATCTCATTTGGGGCGAAAAAGTTCCGAGCAGGTGTTCCTGTCACAGTCCCCACCCCTTCCCCCTACTATGCTACAATGTTCAAGCATGTCAGTATAAATTATTAAAGTCAACAGTAGGAAATGCACATAGTGAATATTTGGAGCCCACAAAAAATGTAACCACAAAAGATCTGAATGTTTTTTGCCTTGCTCAGCTGCATCCATGGCCTAACTGTTGAGTCATTCTTTGGCATTATGCAAGAGATCATTAACAAGAAACTTAACAAGAATCTCTAGAAGTGTCGGTTTCTCTCATCCCCTGTGAGCCTCAAGTGTAACATCTGATCTTTAGGGTATGTGATAGCTTCACTTGGTAGCTTGGCCTCAAACAAGTGCAGTTGATGGTTAGGAAATCACTGGCGTGTCAAAGTTCTCCGACCTGGCTGCCTTCTGCACGTTTCCAAGGGAATGTTCAGATGGAATCAAGGTACAGCTATTATGCGTTGACATCGATGTCATTTTGTGTCTGTATTCAATTCCTGCAATAAAAAAATGAATTATAATAATAACTAGTTTTATATAGTGCTTTATCTACACTATCTATTTATTGAGACTGACACTGTCTATCTCTCTCTAGCTCTATGCTTGAAGAGTCAGATAGGCACAACTCATCAAGTCATCACGGTAGTGAATGAATAACAACCCATACTACACTTTTTGTACTAACACAGCTTTAAATTCCACATCACTTCTTTTATCAAGTAGTGCACATGCAGTCTCAAAGCACTTATCACTATTTATTTCCAGACAGGATTTTGAAGTAATTGATTTTTTATTTTGATTTGTTTACAAGGTGCTGCGTCGCATTTAGCAGCCATTGTAAGAAACATTGGGGCAAACCCCCTTTTCTTAACGGTAGGTGTAATGGTTAAGTGTCTTGCTTAAAGTGTCAAGACCGGGACTCGAACCCACACTCTGCTGATCAGCGAAACACCAGAGCTTGAGTTCAGTGCGCTTGACCTTGACACGCCAGTATGAATTTACCTATACCCTGCTTTCTGAACAGAGATAGATGTTTATGTATGTCATAATGTGGCTTCATCGTCAAGAGGTTAAACAACAAAGCTTGCAATCACTACAATGTTGATTTTGTAATGATGCCTTGTTCAATCAGAGAGTCTTGTTTTTAAGAGCAAAGGACAAAAGTTTCTGAATAGACTTCCATGTTTTTTTCAGAGCAAAGAGTCGTACTCCTTACAAGTCATTACAAAATTTAATCTTTGGAACAGGTCTAATATATTACAGTTGTGAATAAGAGGATTTTAATTCTTGCAACTTTGTCTGCATATCAAGCAGTACATATGCAGTTGGCACAACTGTACATGTACATGATCCGACTCTTAAAATAGTAATTGTGTGATGCATCATTGAGGTTCAATATTTCCTACCTCATAATAGAGCTGTTTAATTATACTAATGCATTAAAACCCGTACAGTCATGTCCTTCTCTGGAAGCTTGATGCCCCTCATCGTAGAGGGCATTCCAATATGACCTTGAAATCATATATCCTCTCTAACACTTTGCTTGATAGAGTCAGATGGGCACAACTTGTCAAGTCGTCACAGTAGTGAATGCACAAATCAATTAATGACAACCCTTACTGTACTTTCTGTACTATCGTAGCTTCAAATTCTACATCACTGAAATTATTGAAAATGTCATATTAAAGTACAGTATGGGTTGTCATTCATTACCGTGACGACTTGACAAGTCGTGCCCATCTGACTCTATCAAGCATATTGTTTGAGAAGATGGACCGCTTAGACCAGTGTCAGCCTCGATGGATGATTTCAAGGTCATGTTTGGAATGCCCTCTACAATGAGGGGCATCAGGCTTCCAGAGAAGGACATGAACAGAACTGTAGAAGCCGACAAGCAACGCTGATATTTCCTGCAAATCCTTACCTTTTTAACAACTGACCCAAGGATCATCAGAGTTTGAGTTGCTAGTCCTCTACACTCTACACTCGGATCTTGTCCAATAATATCTACAATCAACAAATAAAAACGAATTTAATTTATATTTTGAAACCCTAACCCCTAAGGTTATCTAAAATGACCCTTCCTCACTCAACAAAACCCAACATGCTCAAGCTGTTAAACTCTGATTATGGTGGTATGCCTGATCCCATGTAAAGCATTATCAGTTTACTAGTGCAGTCCTCAGTCCAATACCATACAGTAGGTCAGCACCCAAACTGTTGGACTCTGATTATGGTTGCTCAGTTAGTTTACCCCCCAAAAAGCCCAATACTATAACGGCTTTAGTCTTACCTTCGAGCCAGAGTTTACATTCCAGCATATCATCCTGAAGCTCAGAGACTAGCAGGTGACTGGGCACGCTCAGTATCACCATAGAGAGGGCAAACAGTAGAGCCTGTCGCACAAACCTGACAACAAAGACATCAACAACAAAAATAATAATAATTAAAAACATATTTGCATTGATCGTTGATCATTATTTATCTGTATGTATGAAAGTATGAATGGAAATAAAATTTAAAAAAAACAAACAAAAAAAACATTTGTACATTCCCAATATGTACATTTCGGACTACAACAGCAATGCAAACCATGAATATGGTCAGTTTGTCTACCATAAAGAGTTGGTTTGGTCACATGAATCGACATGGAGGTGGAATAACAACATGGCCTCATTCTTGTTATAAAAGTCAATTGACTATACATGAAAATGCTATTTCAATTTGACAACTAAATTCTGTACAATTTGTCATTATGAGGTAACTGTAATTCACAATCCATGGTATGCAGGCATGGAGAAAAAGGGCATGATATTCTTCTGGCTTTAGTCTTACTTTCGATTTATTTTGTTTTGCCCTCAGAAAGGGCAGCAAAATAGTCATCACAAGAAAACTATATAAAACCCTATACTGTAGGCCAGCCCTGGTACAACATGGACTTTGTCAATACTTACACCTCTGTATGATATCTCAGCACCCAGACTAGTTCTAGTAGACTCCCTGCCATCTGGCGGCATATCTGTGGGGGTTCAATTGTTCACATGACATTGTAACTACATGTACTATGTATGTTCATGTCATGTTTTATTAGAGCATGAATGTAGATGTGGCCCATGTTGCTTATTTTAGCTTAGTATTTATACTAGCAGACTATGACACTACCAGTATTACATAGGTCCTAGGCATTAGTGTTCCATATGCCCCAATGCACCAGTGTTTCATAGGCCCTAGGCACCAGTGTTTCGTATACCCCAATGCACCAGTGTTTCATAGGCCCTAGTGTTTTGTATACCCCAATGCACCAGTGTTCCATAGGCCCTACAGGCACCTGTACTCCATAGGCCCTACAGGCACCTGTACTCCATAGGACCTAGGCACCTGTACTCCATAGGACCTAGGCACCAGTGTGTCATAGGACCTAGGCACCAGTGTTCTGTAAGCCCTAGGCACCAGTGTTCTGTAGGCCCTAGGCACCAGTGTTCCGTAGGTCCTGTGCACCCAATACCCAAGGCCCTAGGCACCTATTTTCCATGGGCCCTACGCACCAATATTTCATAGGCCTCTTTATGAAGCTCCAGGACCAATTTCATAGTTCTTATTAAGTGCCAATTTTTATTACAATGACTTTTGCACGTATAATTAGGTTTGCGGTAAATTTTGAACTACATGTAGATACAAAATTTCTTGTGCGCTTTAAGTACTTTTAAAAAAAATTATTTTTTACAAAGGCTCTCTATTTTTTTCTAACTAGAGTTCCAACTGTACCCATTGAATAATCCAATCCTACTGAAATTAGTTTTAGAGATTGATGTACTAACCGGTGAATGCTGAGCGCTGTATACAACAATACCCAATGTATATAGCATTCTACCAAGGAGTAGAAAGTCATCACCTAACATGTCCATGGTGTTCATCTTACTGTAAGAGACAGAAATACACACATTTGTTATATAAATGGAAACCGACAACTTATAGCATGTCCTCTACTCTCACGATAAGTGTTTTGGGGTTCTTTTACATTGACTACCAATTCTAGTACACAGGATCTGCGGCCTAATGCCCCATATGGTAAAGTATCTTGCTCAGAAACACAAGTGCTACACTCTGCTGATCAGAAACACCAGAGCATGACTGGTGACATTTCATTATTGGTAGTATTTTGGAGAAGTTGTTTTGCAATTTTTTAATCAGCCGAGTAAAGCTTTTGTGTGCTAAGCAATTTTGTGCTTACTCTTAGAGATTTAGTTTCCTGATCTTACCTGTCGTATTGTCTGAGTAGAGGGAAGAAGAAGTGTCCTGCGACTGGTGCAAATCTACTGGCTACTGGATTAGGAGCTGGTGTACTTCTACCCTGTATTAACCAAACCATAACTACCATTGACTTATGTATTGTTACTTTCATATTAGGGAGGAGTGCAGAATTAAACAGGCAGTAACTTGAGGTTAACCTCAAGGTTTTATGAGGTTATCCGGGGTTCAACCTTGAGTTACAGCTGGTTTAATTCTGTATTTCTCCCTTACCTCTCTAGCTGTTGACTACACTTTTTGAAATTGTAGTGATTGTTGAATTGATGGATGGGGATCCAGATGTGGATTGGGAGTTGGGAGGAAGGAAGCAGGCAAGGGTCTGCTCAGTTGTAATTGTTTTAAAATATCAATAGCCGAGAAGTACAGAAACTGCATGAGGAGTTTCTACATGCTATTTTTCTTGAACTTGAAATATTTCATTAAACCTTTATCATATATCACCGTTTTAGGGGATCAGATTGGCTCAGAGGTTTCTTTCCCTGCCTTTTGCCTCTGTTGACCTCAGTTCCAATCGGTTCCAATGCCACCTCAGACTGGAGCCTTGCATTTGGATTGGGTTTTCAGTCCCTACCTGATTGCATGGGTTTTACCCCCACATCTAAACTGAACATTCTTCATCGTCTCTTATTCAGGTGTTGCGCTATTGGATGTGTAATAATATATTATTAAAAAATCTTTCTAAATAACTCTCTAAACCCATGTAACCAACAAAGATTGACATTGGGCACCAGTGACGATGATAGCTAAATTGAGGCATATACTGCCCTCACCTTGACAAATCGTCTTGTTTTACTCTCTATCCTCCTCTGAACAATTTCCTTCCAATGCTCCGCCTCCATGGAGGGGTTAAGTGCCGATGAGGTCAAAGGTCTTGACTGCTTCTGAAGACTGCTAGAGGGCACTGTTTCTTGAACAGGAAGGGCAAGTTCTTGAGCTGCGGCAGCTAGCACCTAGTAAATGTACCGTAATATGTAATACATGTGGCCTGTGCTGAATTTCACATTGATTATCTACTACTTTGAGTTTCCACTTTCTGCACACTGCTTAAAGCCAAAGTAAACCTTTGGTTTTTGGAACCATTCGATTGTTTTGGTCCTTTATAAATGTAGATATGTACAATAAAAATAACCAGAAGAAATTTCATTTCAAAAGGTGCTCGCGTTTTTGAGATATCGCTGAAAATCCAGAGCGAATATGTCCATGCAGGAAGAATAATCCCTTATAGGAATACACAATCTGAAAAACGTATCTGACAGTAACGTTTCTCGGATTCAAATTTTAGGGCATAAAAACTAATAACTTTTTACATAACCACATTACTTCAAAGCGAAGTGTTTCTCAAAATGCTTGATACCATCGAAAGCTGCTGTACTTCCAACCAATAAGTTTTTATTGCCATTAATTTTAAAAGTGATTACCAAACGTATACCTTCCATGTAACACACATTGGTGTAAGGGCAAAAACATTGATGTAAAGGTAAATTATGATTTGGATGATTTGAAAACAGTATCATGACCAGGGCAATCATCTGACAAACTAAACATCCCAAGTAAATATTAAACTATCACTTCCCCAAATATTAAGATCACAAACCTCAAGCATATCTAGCCGCTGTCTGATGTTGTAATTCCGATCATAGAACTCTGTCGTCAAATACTCAGAAACCTACACAGTTCATAAGTAGAAAGTCATAAAAGCCCTGATAATGTATTTGCCATCCTCCTTAACTAACACAAAATACCGGTGCAATTCTTATAAGATTTCCTCTTTAAGATTATGTTACAGCTTTAGTACATAAAGCATGTTGTGGCAGAGTGGTCAAGTGCACTGGGCTCAAGCTCTGGGCCAATTTCATAAAGTTGTTTATCAGTTAGCAAATTTTGTGTGCTTACTAAAGCAGAAAAAAACATGCGTAAGCAAAAGTTTATTTCATAAGCAATCAAGAAGATTTGAGAGAGCATGTGTGCGTTCACAGTGGATTTGCATCGTTATGTCGCTCATCTGGGCCTCATGGAATGTTGTATTATGGTTGCTTCATCTCATCAAATATATTCTTGTGAAACTCCATCCGATTTGAGAACTCGGCACCAGGAGTGTCATTTTTGACAGGTATGAGGCATTATAAATGTGGTGAATGAACTTTACAGTTAAGTATGCTTACGGTCACCAGAGGGCGTCGTTGAAGTAAACATACTATTGACAACGGAAGGTCAAAGGGTACAAGGATTGGGCTGGAAAAAGGTTCTAGACATTGGAAGCGGGAGAGAGAGAGGATAGAAATAAACTCGACTTGTAAGATGAAGGAACCCAGACAAAATGTGTCTTGAGTGAGCTCCATATGTTGTGTCACTTATCCTTTAGAAACCTCAGTACGTCCCACGGCGTCAGAACACTATATAAATGTTCACTATTATTAATTTTTTAAGAGGCAGAGTGTTTTTGTGTCCAGCTTCACTTTGGTCACATGGATTCGTATAGAAAAGAAACAAATAAATACATCTATCCTGGGCTACTCCTCTGATCTCCAACAGTTGTGATGGAGAAATGTGATTGAGGTACAGGGCTCAATTTCAAAGAGCTGCGTTACCACCAAATATTGACTGTTAAGCAAAAATAAGCAGGACACCAGTCAAAGATGCTAAATATTACATGGTATTTTTGCTGGTAACCTTATTCTGGTGAGCAAAATGTTCTTGTGCTTTGCTACTAGACCCAGGTCTCAAATTGGCAAACAATTGATGTTTTTCAGGCCTTTTCAAACCCCTCCTTTGACTAAGAGTACCGGCTAAGGCAGTGTCCATTACCTTTTGTAATGGGCAGTGTCCATTACATAGGCAGTGTCTAGCTTTGATTTAGCAACAGACCACACACAGAGCATTTAGATGGAGCTAAAGCCAACACTTTTATTTTGAAAACATTTGTTTATAAAGTCCCGCAGACTATCCAGACACAACACATTTAACAAGGGCTTTATTTCTTACCGTTACAGGACAGTACACGGTAGCAGCAACCATCGCTGAGTGTCGTAAGATTGAAAAATCATCCATCTCATATGTATCTTCTAGGTGTAGAAGAACCTTTACAAAGTCAACGCAAACCTGCCCCGAAAAAAATATTATTTAGAATACAACAAAATTAATCAATGTATACACAGAATTGCTAACTGGGGACAAATTAACGATTTTTAGTTCAACATTAACCCATCCAGAAAAATGTACGGTAAAAATTCACATCCACTCAAGGTCATCCCTCTGCTGCCGCTTCCCAGGTTGTATTGTAAACTTGGGTGTGATCCCTGGCTACACGTCAGTTAACGGTTGTCCGGCTTCTGACTGGCACCCCCAACAATTATATTGACAAATTAGGGAGACTGCCAACATTGGGGCTGGATAGCTCAGTTAGTAGAGTGCCAGCTTGTTAATCTGGAGGTCACATATTAAAGTACCACTTAGTCAATGTTTTCTTTGTTCAACCCCTAAAACTTGTTTTAGAAACAAACGCACATCTAATTGAGAATAATCTGAGAGTCCAACTATCTAATTAATTACATTTTGGTCAGATTTAGAAGATGCCCTTACCTCCTTCAAGTCATCTGGCCTGGCTCTAACAAGCTTCTCAGCAACTTTTAGACTGGCCTCAGTCAGTTCACGATTCTCCTTTGTAGTTAAACCTTCAAAATACACATTTCACAACAAAAATACAATCAAATGAGCTGAAACTAAACAAATTTGACTAAGTCATAAAACATGAACTGAGGGGAACATCATTATCAGCAGAATTGAGTCAACAACAAGACCCAGCTCTGGTGTTTCTGATCAGCAGAGTGTGGGTTCGGGTCCCAGTTCTAGCACTTGTGTCCTTGAGCAAGATACTTGACCATAATTGCTTTGTCCTTCGGATGGGACATTAAGTTGTAGGTCCCTTGGACTAGGATTGGTTGTGCATGTAAAAGAACCCAGAACACGCATCATGGAAGAGTAGGTGTTTCTGGTTCATGTAGCAAGCACCCTTGTTTACAGATTTCCTCAGGCTTACAAGCAACAGTAATTAAGTTCACTAATATAAGGCATCCTTGGTTTCATTACCAGAAATATATAACAATAATTATTTGTAACATTGAGCCAGCAACAAGATCCATTTCTCACATGTTTTGTCCAAACCATCCATGTCCACTTCTGAGTCGGTTTGTCATCCTGTCTTTACCAGCAGGAAATTTCCCAACGAAAAATGGTTAGAAATAAAGTATGCGCTAAGCTTGAGAATAACTCCTGAACTAGGCATGCTAGAGGGATACACCCATGATACTCAGATTTGTACTAACAGTTTGGTTGACGGTGATAAAGTGAATGCTTTTGGGCTAAAAAACATACAACTGATGCTAAACAGAGAACCCTGATTGGTTAAAATTGTTACCTAATTGCAATGAACACCATCCGTTTTTACAACCCATATCACATGATAACACCAATTATGTTAAATAAGTTTGGGCTGAACAAAGAAAAATGAACTAGAGCGGGACTTGAACCTGCAACCTCCAGATTAACGTGACGGCGCTCTACCAACTTAGCCATCCAGCCTTATGTAAATTGCAAGATGTGTTGTGCAATGTCGTACTGACCCAGAGGTCAAGAAAAAATGTACACCGCTGTTCGATCTGCAACCACAGACACGAAAGTTAGACTGTGTTATGACGCTCATCCTTTGGCTGCAGAGCAGGCGACAACAAGCTTCTTCCAATTACAGCAATCTTGGGCATGTTTTGCGCATTTGTTCTACATGCAGCATGCCTTCACCATCTCCAAGCACGCATTGTCAGGAACAATGTGCGTTGCCTTCCTGGTCTCCTTTTCCCATAGGTCGGTGTATATAAAGCGTATATCTTGACAGGTTCATCGTCTGGCAATCAGAGTACATGCCTTAAGAACTTGAGCTGTCAAGTTCTTACATGCTCCACAAGACGGTTTGAGTTAGTCATAGTGTAGATCGTGGTATTGGACACATTGGATCGTGGTATTGGACACATTGAATGGTGGCATTGGTTGGTAGCGTATGACACTATAAATCAGAAACAACAAGCGTGTGCACAGTCACAAAACTGAGAGTCCAGCTTGTGGCTGTTTGCTGAGCATAAGACATTTTATAATTTAGGTTGATAAAAATGAATGTATGAACACACCTTCTATACAATCTCTGATGTACATTGGAGTCTTAACCTGGCTCATTTGAACATCTTGTGACATATCATAGGGCTCCAGATCATCATCACTAGAAATAAACATGATAAACATACAGATACTTTAAATAATGCATTGGCCATCACAAACAAAAACAGTCCTTCTCTGTACAGAATCAACAATTCACACAAGTTTACCCTGGCAGTGAGGTTTAAGTTTTGAGACACTGTATGGTGGAGTTTCTATATGGTTTTGAATTTGGTTAACACCATGTAACACCATATAATACTTTCTCTATACAGTAGATTTAGTGTTGACAAGAACTAGTCTACTTAGTTCTAAAAGAAATTGTCTTAAAAATGTGTCCACTGCCACGAAGTAGTGGAGGGGGGGGAGGGGGGGGGTTGTTTTGCGTGAAACAACATGTCAGGAAATGACATGTCAGGAGGTGGACAACCACTTCACGTCAGATGATGTATATACATGTCAAATTTTTCTGAACTGACTATAACGGCGGACAGTTTATTATGAATGAAACAACTTGAGATCAACAGGTCACCACCATTGCTTATCATTGTATTCTGCTCAATTGGAGGTAAGTCTGAGCATTCGGAGACTGCATCATATCACTGCAGATTATTGGCCTTGGCTCACGGCTGAAGTTCTGTGAATCACGGCGAGTGACTACTCATATTTTCTCACACGACAACATCAAATCCCAGTGCTTATTGTGAGAACCTGTGTTGTCTTTCCTTTGTCAAGTCAAGGTTTCACTGTCGCAATGATATTTTCAAAAAGACATGATTACTCATGAAGCTCCAAAAGTTCTGAAGTGGTACAGCATTTACATGCAATGAGTAGGTGAATGCCATATCCATAGCTTGCAAATGGCATCCCATATTGCATGCTTAGCCATCCTCTAGCATGCAAAGTCAATCCCATCGCATGTGAATAATAATAATGTGAATGCCATCCCAAATACCAGGTGAATGCAATCCAATATATCATGCAAACTGGAAAGTGGCCACAATGTTGTAGAAGAGGAAGTGCAGCCAAAGTCCCAGCTAAACAATACCTACTATCTGATACATCTGAACACAGCATTGTTCACTAAGGTGCTGTGTTAGTTCAGCTTATAAGAGAGGAACAAGTACCTGTCGAGGTCAGTCTCTTGATTTGAAGATGATGCCGTTTCTTCAGGTTTGACTTTGTCCAGAGAAGGGCCTTCCTCCTTGGTATCATCCGTAAGAGAAATCGCCACTAAATCTCTGAGAAATAAAAAGTCATAATAACTGTCAAATCACAAATTTTCAGTATGGAAATTGATTTTATTTTTAAGAAATTAATTTTCCTTTGAAAGCCTTGGGTGAAAGCTTCTCTGGAACTCTAGTATGAACAAAACAAATAAAGAACCCAGTCAAAGGCTGTGTCATACATAATGGCTATGACTATTGCCTCTAGTAGCAAAATGCTGTGCAGAGATTTAGTGGCAGCCAAGGCCATAAGTATCCAACCTAGCTAAAATGGGCAGTTCGTCATATCATACCTAATTAAAATGTGCCTGGCAAATGTACCGACATAATTTAATTAACTAATACCAGGGGTATATGAGCGAGCAGCGTATGCTCTGTGGACCCTGCAGTGGTTCTAATCCTACCCACACCAGAGCCTTGCATGTGGATTGGGTGTTCAACCCCAACCTGATTGCAGGGGTTTTTCCCAGTTGGGTTTTCCTCTCACATCTAAAACTGGGCATTCATCTTCTCTACACAGGTTCACTTTCAATTCAGGCAATTGGGTTGCAGTGCTAGGTACTTTTTTGAGGGTTCATTTGTTTCAAGCTATAATAAAAAATATGCCTTTGATTACTTTGTGATCCAGTCCATCCCTGGGTCTTGAGGAGGTTCTAGTAGCGACCACAGTCTTCTACTCTCATCATCTGCCTCATATTCAAACCTAAGCTGAGGCCCTTCTACATCTAGTGTTTTAGCTACAGCCTCAGCTGTAATCATACCCAGACGGCGAAGCTTGGGTACCGGACTATTGAGATGACTCTGCATTCCTGATAGCAACTTCTGCATGAGACCTTTATAAAGAAATAGGATACATGTTAAATTTGCATCAGAGATACAGAACATCATTTGCTTTTACCCATACACCGATGTATGTAAAGCACTGTAAACTCAGTACTTTCCCAAGTCCTATTATATATAGTTGCGGTACTCGCTGCTAAAATGTAGGTTTCAAACCCTCTTTAGCTACCGGGCAAGCTCAGTGGTCTAGTCGTAAGACATCTCCTCTAGAATGGCAAAGGTCGTGGGTTTGAATCACACCCAAGTAAAATGCCTGTGGATTTTTTTTAAAGGACTCGGGAAATTACTGAGTATACAGTGTTTAATACAAACCGGGTAAGGGTAAAATCAAATAATAAGAAGTTGTCAGGTTGCCATCTCAAGAGGTTCGCTGGTAAACTTTGATAAACTTTGGTACAGCAACTTCCGAATAACTGTTGTAAGAGCTGTTTAGGCCATACGGTAAAAATGAAAAGACGCCTGAAAAGAGAGTTTCGTTCCAACCCCCGTGGATCTTTTTTAAAGGTATATTTTGTTAGTTGTAGACATATTAAACACTATACTAAAAGTTCTCCAAAAAATATCCAGTCAAATTTGCACAACACACAAAGTTTGCTAAAAACGTTGTTGGGCGCAATCTGTGAAAATGCGCGAACTGAAGTCTGCTGACACACACAAATCAAATTGCGCGGCTGAGACACGGAATTGACCATGGGCAGCGCGCCATAACGATTCCTCTCATTGGTGTGTGCGCCGTAATTTTTTTTTATATATTTTTTAAAAATTAAAAATTGATATCACTGTTATTGCAAATTCTTTTTTCATAAGGCCTAAGGTAAAATATTTATATAAAAAACAAGAATAAAAAAATTAAAAAAGGGGGAAATGTTTGAAAAAATAAAAAAAATAATCGCCTGCCCCCCAAAAGGGTTAGAAGAATAATTCCTTTTACAGGCCTGCCCCTAACATTTGTTTTTGTCTCCCCCACCCCTCTTTAGAACTGTAGCATATATGATGACGCCTCAAATTTCTTCAAGCTTGCCTTTCAATACATGATTCTCACTCGACACGGGGAGAAGCTATACATTTAATAATTTACAAACTTTAAGCCTTATGAACATTGGCTTAAACAAGTGCGTTCCGGTCCTATTTCCTTTGCATGTCCTTGAAAAAATGTTCTCTAATAAAAATTATAAAAACATTCTTATGTATGGGACTATAGCGCATGAGGTCCTTATGCACTGTATGCTGCATAGGCCTATATCGAGTAGGGGCCTACTATCAAAAGATGCTGTGTTTTTCGTGATCTCACACACATGATCTCATCATGACGACGCGCTTGAACACGGCCTCATGCATGATTTTACTCTTCCCTAAAAATATTGTGCTTTCTCAGCTTTGACAGATTTTAGGTGAACAAAACACTTCGGATTTATCACTTCGGATTTCTCACTCGACCGAGGCATGGGCGCCGCCATGTTTGTTTTGGGGTGTCACATGACGTATGACCTATGATTTGGATCACATGGTGTCTGTGCGCAGGTATTTCAAATAAAATGTAACGAGCCGACGTATCACAACCGTAAACAGTGTTCGATCGCTGTCGATTATCTAGTGCAATGTTTGGTCGATAATTTCTCAAATTTGACTGGCGTTTTTGTGGAGAACTTTTCGGAATCGGAATCTCCAGCAATTACTCTGTTAAAAACTGCAGAGTTCTTCTAGTCCCACAGGGGTCGGAACGGGACGACAAGATACAGTTTACCCCGTATGGCCTAGTTGTGGGGTAAATCCATCATGTGTTCTCCTCGAGACTACTTCTTGACCATTATAAACTACTGACCCTTGTACAATGCTACCATTTCCACCATTTTGGGAGTCAAATCTTTGGGGTATGTTTTGACTCCCAAAATGGAGGCAGGGTAGTCAGATGTAAGTGTACTGCCTGTTGTGCAAGGGGTCAATAAAGAAAAATTCACCTTACCAGACTTATGCAGCGCCCTCTCTTGGTCATTGAGATGGCTCAGACAAACGAGGATACACTTGGTAAGATAGGCATGCTGTGAATATGATGTATGCTTCACTGCACTACTATCTCCCCATACATCTAACAGTGTCTTCAAGGTCTGTTGGGAAATCAATTATTTACAAAAATATATTAACCTTTAAATTTTAAGTTCATGAAATCTTCCTTACTTAAGTCACTCTGCTTGATTTTAATGAAGTACTGCATAGCAAAAACAGTATCATGCCTTACATACAGTGCCAGATTATCCAATAGGAACAGTAGGCACTGGTGCCTAGGGCCTAGGGAACACTGGTGCCTGGGACTTATGGAAAACTGGTGCCTGGGGCCTATGGAACACTGGAGCCTGGAGACAACTGGTGCCTAGGGCCTAGGGAACACTGGTGACTTGTGCTTACAGAACACTTGGGCTTTGCATACAAATCTTGTATACATGTAGTGACCGAAGTGTTTGATTTACCATGCCATGAGTTCCTGGAGAGCTCTTTTAAAAAATACCCAAGGAGTTTGGGTCAAGTGGCAATTGCTAATTAGAGAGCAGTTTCCCAAATGAAACAAACTGTGTTTGTTATTTACTTCATACTTACTTTTACAACAAGGGGCCTCCTATTTGGAGAGTCTGCTAAATATCCAATGATGTTCTGTGGCACCAACTCCTGATAAAAAAATATATATAAAATATTTGTCAATTAGTACTTATTTCATGTAGGCCTAGAATTACCGAAAGGCCAGAGGCCATGGGGCCTTAGAAGAATTCTTATAGAAATGTTGATACTCTAATTGAATTGTGCCTCAAGGGGAAGGTATACTTTTGGTAATCATTCTTAAAATCTCCTGACGATGACTAGAGCAAGCTAGTCCAACCGTTGAGACCAATTAAGAACTCACTCCGCGGCAGTGTAGTTAGTAACGAGAAGTCCCCTCGATCCACATAGCGAAAGTAGTAGTCCCGGCAGATTTCCTACCTCCCGCCCACCTCCTGCCCAAGCAGGACAGTTCTTTTCAGAACTGAGAAGTCTCCCAAAGTCTCTCGAATTCCGAATAATCTACTCCGCGGCAGTAGAATAAATAGCAAGACAGGTTCTCAAAGAACAAAATCTACCTATGAAAAACCTATTGGTTAGAAGCCTACAGCAGCTTTCAGGCTTGTTTTCATTAAAGGTATTATACAGGATTGGCAGAGCTGACAAAATAGTCGCAGACATTGATCATGTTTTGTGTGATCAACCATATACATGAAATAACAAACCTGTGAAAATGTGGGCTTAATTCATTGTATGAGTCAGGGGAAAATAGTTAAAAACCATGCACAATTTTCAGCATGTATAAATACATTGTCCTTTCCTGCTGCTAACCTGTGAAATACACTTGACATAAGTGCAGAATTCCCTGCTTTCCATAAGGGCCAACTCTTTGCTTATGGTAAGCAGAGCCATGAAATTGGGCCACAGTCTACAAGCAACTATGTGTATACTATTTGTGTTTTACCCATACACTGATTTGTGATCAGCACGGTACTCAGTGCTTTTTCTATGTCCTATGAACAAATTCCACAGGCATACTCTGATGGGTTTCAATTCCACTTTGCCATTGAAGAGCAGGGGTGCCTTCCACTTGCGTAACGTTTGCGCACGTTTGCCACTCATTTTGAGTGAAACAAGTTGCGTGCCAACAACATTGGCGAACTTAGCAACCTTAGGCGACTGTATTTCGGAGGTGTTGGTGGGTGGTTTTTAAAATGGCAGACAACAAAATGTAAGCAGATAATATTATTTTCTTGTCATGAAAAAACTATTATGTGTTTTCAGTGGTTGATAACGCAGTCAGTTGGAGTTGAAATAACAACATAATTAGTTGAAGTCTTGATGTACAAACGAGGCCTAAAATATACCTACAATACAGCTAAAAACCAAGTTACAAAAAATGAAATACAACGGTGTCGCCATTTTCATTACAGAGCACCACCATCTTGACATCACGAATGCGATCTGTTTGCGCAAGTGGAACGCACCCCTATGTCTTTTCACCAGACCAGCGAGCTCTAGCCAGATGCAGTTCAAATTCTATATCTTAAAAGCCGGCACCGCAACAATTTTATTAGATGTAAATTTGCCTGTTAAGGAGAGGCTGTAAGCTCACCTGATCGTAGCATCTGAGCAACAGAAACTTATTGGTTAAGAGAAAGTTCAGCTTGTTGTTACTAAGCACTGCATCCCCCAAGATTCTTGACATGACACCATACCTGTTGAAGTAAAACAACATCATCAAATCCAATTTAAACATTACTGCAGTGATAGGCCTTAAAGATTAAAGGCACCTGGCAGTGGTATTTTTTCAAAATAAAGCCTATGTCATTAATATATACATTTTTATGAGTGGAATGTGAATAAACAATTTACTAAGGTTAAAAAATGGTATTTTTCTTTTAATTACAAATAAAAAAATAGGCCCCCCTTTACATGGCGCTGTTCGTGACGTCAATCGAGGCAGGAGAAAATGTGTAGTCTGGCCCCGTACATTACGTCTGGGTACCTGATCAGTATGATGCGTTTTCGTATTCGGACGTCACCACCCAATGCAATCCTAGGACAGTGTACAGTCGACTAATACGAGACGCCAGTTTATACGAGGTTTTTCACCGGTCCCGAACTGTCCCATGCGCGTTTCAATGTCTTAAAAACGGAAGATACGAGCATGGTCATAACGAGAACACGGATAATACGAGGTATTGTTTTTCCACCAGAAACATTTCGCTGGTAACCTAAGCTTCACTGCAACTTCCCTTGCACAATACTACCAACGAAAAAAATCCCCGGGCTATCCAAGTATAGCGCTGAAAACGACGTCGGA
This sequence comes from Leptasterias polaris, assembly GCA_037783415.1. Classification (NCBI taxonomy): domain Eukaryota; kingdom Metazoa; phylum Echinodermata; class Asteroidea; order Forcipulatida; family Asteriidae; genus Leptasterias; species Leptasterias polaris. The sequence continues at coordinate 192,639 of JAZGTN010000285.1, read as the reverse complement.
CCGGACCACTTTGCCCTCGTTAGCCTAACTTTCGATGCCCGTAACTGCCTATATTTGGGATCTGCAGGGAAAAAATACTGGCTGACCCCATCTTTAGAGTCGTTTTGCTGCATCCAGCAGCAATTTTCGCTGGAAAAATGCAAGAAAAAACCCCCTTTTGGATAACCAAACGAAACGTACAATCTCACTACTTGCACGTGTATATACAACGTAAATGCAGGCAAGTTCGAGTGGGCTCGATTTTCAATCGAGGCGAAGTCTTCCTCGATTGACGTCACAAAAGGGGATGGGCGGAGTCGCCCCCAAACAACTTTATCTATTTTTTAACATATAAATACTGACAAACAATTACTCAAAAAATTGTTTTATTGTTAATATACATATACTCTTATATTTAAAACAAAAAAAATTCTATTTCCAGGTGACTTTAAAATACATGTTGCTATGAGGTAGCCATAGATGATCAAAGGTAGTCTGAGCATATTGGTTGACACAAAGGTAACCGCTCAATGTCAGAAAAAGGAGAATTTAATTTGTTTGACATTACAAGAAAAGAACAGATTAAGTAGTGTTAGATTTGGTGCTGTGGCAACCAAAACCTGGAAAGAGAAGCAGAGGAAGGCCAAGCAAAACATACATCGACCAGCTATGTGACTACTCCAACCTGACCTGTGAAAACATGGGCAGCTGCATGCTAGACAGGAACATTTGCAGGGCCAAACAAACAAACAAAAAACAAGGTAATTAGGATCTATAATGTAAGTGTTTCTCAACATTAGAATGTGACATCACATCACATTAACATCTACCTACGGCCAGGCTCATGCCACCGGGTCCAGAGACGCTTCTGGCGGCAGTGCTGCCTTCCCCGCACGGGGGAGGAAAACTGGAGGGCCTGGAGAATAACCCTCAATCCTTAGGAGAGAACGAACGCACAACTGTACTCACCATGGTATTTTCTTGAGGAGACATTCCATAATACTCTCCATGGATCTCTCCGGGCAGCCAATGATGATTCTCCAGCAGATACGACACCAGATGAAGTCATTCACTGTCAGCTTCACAAAGTGGGGCAGTAAGACAGTGAACAAAGTGTCTGTAATACAGAAAATTATATTTCAAAAAGGTGCTTGTTATTGTTTTTTGTTAAAGGTATTACACAGGAGTAGTTAGGATAAATAAACAAAAAAATATCATTTTAGTCTGAAAGCTTACTGATTATGAGGTTCACACTAACACAAATTTTTCTGCAAAATATTTCTCTCTGAAATGAAGTCATATTCGATAAAACTGTATCTGAAAACCTTTTAAAAATGGCAACAGCTTTGGTTGTTCGAACCAAAGTTCAGAACAATCGTTTTCTTATTTTCTCCTGACTCACACAATGGATAGATCATTAAGCAGTAGGTCCCGTGTACTAGAGTTAGTAGTACATGCAAAAGAACCAAGAACAGTGGAAGAGTAGGGGTTATTTTAACCCCCGTGTTTCTGGATCACATAGCAAGCATCCTTGTTAACAGGTTTCCTCAAGCTACAGTGATTAAGTTTATTTATAAGGCATGTCTAGTTACAGCACAGGAGAATAAATGATGAACAACTTTTGAATACCATGTAATAAACCACAAGGGAAACTGACTGGGTAAACTTTAAATCATTTTGGGTTGAAATGAAAACTTGCATCCCCTTAAGGGGATCCCTCTGCTGCCACTTCCCAGGTTGTATCACACTTGGGTGTGATCCCTGGCTATACAGCAGTTACACTTGATTGGCCTACACTGTAGCACCCCCGAACAAAGATATCGACAAAGTAGGGAGACCGCCAACATTAGGGCCAGTCAGTAAGCTCAGTTGGTAGAGCACCAGCATGCTAATCCAGAGGTGAAAGGTTCAAATCCTGCTCTAGTAAATTGTTCATTGTTTAACCCAAAACTTTTTGAATACATACATCATTGGTTTTTGAGTAGCATTGATGTTTATAAGATAACTGTGTATTAATTACCTGCATGTCCATTCACACAGATTCTGCCAATTAACTGACTCACAAATTGAAGGGAACAGGTTTTGGTCGCTGTGGAAGAAGCAAGAACACAGATGAATTATTTTCACTTGATAAGTATTGCATTTGATCGAATGATCTACAGTACAAGTAAACAAAAAACTATACACTTTTAAAGTTACCCACTGTTTTATTGTGTAGCAATAAAGATAAGATATTTTCATATGTACTTGTAATATTCATTTGGTGCCAGTTTCACTGGATTAGTTTTTGTGCTTGACTGCACTGGAGGCATTTGAGGGTGTCAGATGAAATTTGAGTTTTGAGATGCACTCATTTTCCATTAGATAGAGTCCTTATGAGAGTTGGGAAAAAGTGACAAGCTTCTAACCTCACTTTGAAACAGTGTCAATTATTTGATTTGATACCCTTTCAGAGAAAAATTTGAAATCTGTTTGAAACGTGACATCATCGGACAGCAAAAAGAATCGGGTCTGTACATTCCGAAAAGGAATTTCTGCGCCATTCATAAGCTAAAACTGCTTTGACATAATATCATTAGAATTCATGAATAAACTGAAAATTCTCTGTACAAAAATGTACAGACCATATTTTTTAAATGTGACGCCATGGAATGTTTTTGGATTTTGACAAAAATTGCACTTGAAGGGTATCAGAAACAATTGCATCTTACACCATTTCAACGTGATGTTAGAGACTTGTATATTTTTCCCCATTTTGATAAGGACTTTATCTATAGGAAAATGAGTGGATCAAAAAACTGTATTTGACCATGTATCCCCTCTTTAACCACATCGTGTAAAACTGTTTTTAGAAATCTGAGTGGGTAAATTTGTTCCCGTTTTTTCTGCCATTAATTGGTAGTTTGAAAACTGAATTCAGTAATATTAATAGTAATTCAACATGGTAGAGGGACAGTGGCGCTGTGACTGCTGATGATGGAACAGGACACATGACCAGTGCAGTATCTTGCCTGCCAGAAAATGCCCTGGAATGAACAAGGTCACAGTTTTTGTAAACAAGGTGACAACAGAGGGTAACATATCCCACATTGGCTTAAACACACAATAGATAAATTGCAATATGATGCAAATCGGCCATCTTTACGGGCAATTTGGAACACACAGTCATGCATTTCATATGTGAACAGCTTGCAGCAGGCGCACATTTCACAAAACTCATTGCACGATTGGTTAGTGAACAACGCGGCTGCATTAATAATTTGAGCGCTTGAAGCCCCTGCAAGCCGAAATGCAATTTGCCTGTAAAGATGGCGTCTTTTGGGAACCATACACGAAGATTACCTTTGAGATGGTTGTACACTTTATGAAATACACTGAGAAGATCCTTGGCAAGATTTGTGAAATATTCCCTTGGAAGGAATGTGGAACTGAAACCAGAAATATATGCAAGGTTAGATTATATCATATCTCAACACAGACTTAATGATATTTTGGACAAGGAACCCTACAACCAGTCAAATCTTCAGCATAGGGTAACTCACCCTCAAATCAAGATTGAGGTTCTGTGAATCACGGTGAGTGCCTACTCAATTTGCTCACACGACAACATCAAATCCCGGAGGCAATATGGGAACCTTAGTTGTCTTTCCTTTATCAAGTCCGGGTTTCATTGTGGCAACAATATTTTCAAAGAAAATGATTACTCAACAAAACAAAGTTCAAAAAAGTTCTGAAAAACAATACCCCGGGTGGGCACAGAAATTTTTCAAAATACTGCCAAGAAGTGATTAAAAACATACAACTGGGATGGACAAACAAAAGTGCACCTCCTGATGCAAGTGAAGGGTTCTGCCCAGGATTTGTTTAGTGCCGGAAATTTTTTTTTTCCTAGTACAGTCAAGTCAATTTCCTTTCGATCGTGCACGGAGTGGTTACACACGGACGTGCGCCCTGCAACTGTGCCTTGAATAGGCCCTCAGTGCGCGCACGCCTTTACCGCCATGGGAAAACAATTTACAGCATCTATAGCATGGTGCTTACTCTGCAGTTCATTTCCGTTGTATTAAACGCTGTAGAATAGGGTTCGCAACATGATGAAACTGGTATCATGTTATTCCAAGCGTAAAGCTATAATCAGCGTGACTGGAAACCATTGCAAAATCAATGCGGGTTTCGTGCGTTGGATATATTGTACATCGTACAGGCGGGAGGAATGCTCGATCCTGGATCATTAAAATAGACTCAAACCAAAGAAGTAGGCTACTCGAAATTTTGGATAAAACTGTTTACTGGTAAATAATTTGTTTTACACGTTGTTCAAAATATTTTGAAGGAAATGGGCAAAAAAAAGGGAAAATGTGTGGTGGTCGGAAAAAGAAAAAATTCTGCGAGTGCCGGTCGGGGAATCATGAGTGCCGGTCGGGTTTTCCGGCACGACCACCGTGGGCAGAACCCTGCAAGTGTTACATCCTAGAGATTGTGTCAGACTGTGAAAATTTTAATACACGTGTACTTCTCCAAATGTATTTAAGCATATCAAACAGGTTCAATGAGTCAATGAGTTCAATGAGTTGCTATTTCCAATTTCAAAACCAAGGTGATATCTCTTCTAAAAAAATATATATATATGAATTTAATCAAGGGCAATCAGGTTGACTCAGGAGGTTTCTTCCCTGCATTTCACCTCTGTGGACTTGTGGAGTGGGTTTCAGTACCTACTTGTGTGGGTTTCCGCCTTTGGGCTTTTTCCTCCCACATTAAAAACACACTACTTATCTTCATCTTCTCTACATGGTCATCTTCAGGCCTACGGGTTACAGTGCTAGTCACTTCTGAGGGCAATTTGGTTTTATTACCAAAAAGATAAATTAAAACTTTTTTTTAAAATGAGATAAAACCTAACATCACAAGGCCAAATGGCCACTCCAAGGTGAGGGCTACTCTGATTTTGGCTGTCGGCCCAAATCAAATGTCACCAGGAGCACATTGCCATACTCCTTGGGCTGAAACAGGGTTACCCCCTTCACAGTCTAAGAATGTAGGCATGGGTATCATCCACTAGGAGCCTGGCTGGTAGAGCAGAATGCACTACCTTACCAACTTTTTACAAAGCAATTATGGTTTAGTGCCTTGTTCAAGGGCACAAGTGTCATGACCATGATTCCAACCCACAACACCAGAGCTTGGGTCTGGTGAACTAGACTGCTCGACCACGACACGCCACACATAATAAACAAACTAATCAAAATAAAATATTAATTCTGTTGTTTTAAATGACTGGTGTTTCATTCAACATGATAAAATACCTGCACTTGTCTTGTAGTTTGTTTGCAATCCTATCTGGTAGAGTGACAATAGCCGTCATAAGCTGCTCCCACAAGATTCTATGCTTAGCTGAATGCATAGATTCAGTGTGGTCTGAGGACATTACTATACACTGGTTCCAAATGAGATCAGACATCCTGCCACAATGAAGGAAGACTTCAAGAAGAGAGAGACACTTGTTCTGCTTGAAGCTCGGGCTGTAGAATGGAAGAGAGTATTAATTATTAATAATCATAATAATAACTAGTTTTTATATAGTGCTTTATCTACGGGCGTCTCAAAGCACTTATCATGATTTATTTTCGGACAGGTTTTTGAATTTTTTGATTTATGAGACCAATTTTTGTAACACCTTGTAAGGGTTTACTAGGTGCTTAGGTGCCAGAAACACCAGGCGGGCAAACCCCTTCTCTACACACAGGACCAATGGCATTAAGTCCCATCCGAAGGACAGAGCAATAATGGTTTTGTATCTTGCTTAAGAACACAAGTGTCAAGACCGGGAATCGAACCCATGCTCTACTGATCAGAAACACCAGAGCTTTAGTCCAGTGCGCTTGACCCCTCGGCAGAGACAAGCCGAATTATAGGTATGTACTTGTAGCAAGAGTAGACAGGGTGTTATTACACAGACAGAGTGCTGAAGAAAGGTTGACTCAGCGGTCTTTTTCCTTTCATTTCACCTCTGTGAACCTTGGTTCGAATCCCACCTCACACCTCCGGTTTAACATGCCGGCACTCAACCATCTGAGCTATCTAACCCTATATTGGTGGTCTCCCTATTGTTCGGGGGGTCTTTCATTCTCTCATTTTTCTTTGTTTTGTGAACTTTTTACTGTGTGGAGAAGACTGAAACAGGAACTTGTTTTTCCTCTTTCTTGCAACTCTTTATTCTTTGTACCAACCTGCTTTGCGTAATGGCACTGCACAAAACCAAGAATGAATGATGATGTTCACCATCTAAGAAAAAGACTTCAAACAATCGACTCCTCTCGTCACTTGAAAAGCGTCCATACCACTCCAAGCTCAGCTGGTCAACAAGAAACTCGATAAAGTGAACATAGTGACCTCCTTGGATGAACTCATCATGTTCTGATATCTCGGGAGACAATGTTGAGGTTTCTGCATTTCTTTTCTTTGGCAATAAGGCTGAGATTTTCTCCAAAGTGACTGAGAGCTCCTGAGGGTCTCTAGATGTTGCAAGGGTGTGCTGGGATTCTCGTGTGAATAACTGTACTCGAGATTTGACCTCAGTCATGATGGCTGTTGGCATCCTTGTAAGAGGTCTCTGTAATAATAATAATAATAATAATACAAACTTATAAAGCGCACTTTCTAATAAAAAATTACTCAAGGCGCTACTGAAAAGATACTACAAAAGTATCAAGCTCTCTACAGAAATTTACACAAAAAACAGGAATGTTAATAACTTTTTGTAGACAGAAGTTTCTTGATATGAGTTTGAAATGTGTTCAGAGAGTGAGTGTTTCTGATGTCGTTGGGTAGCTTCAAGTTCCAGAAGACTGGTGCAATGTGAAAAAAAGCACGGTCGCCATAGTTGGTTGTATGAGATTTAGGTACAACGAGTTCGGTAGGCTCATGTCAGTCAATACACTGTCTTTGATAAGAAAAGAAAAAAATCTTTAAAATTAAAGTTTGAACAATCCCTAACAAATTTAAGAGAATGAGCATAATGACCCCTAAATAAATCACGAACCTCTTGTCCCCTGAAAATAGGGTCATACTTTGGTAATGACCTCAAACACAACATTGTGTAATTTCTATCCGAAAGCTTACTTGCTATAAAGATGGTAATGGTAGTAAGCATCCTGTAAAACTATTTTGTCTGAAATGCCCCTTTTGATCATGATTACAAATCAATAAAAACCTTTGAATATGAGAAACAACTAGGCATGAACAGTTTCTCAGATTTCTGAGGGTTGTTGTCTATTCGCAAATATGTGCCCAGACGTATGCAATGTCGTGAAATTAACTGCAAATATGTGCGCATATAAATTATGCGAATATACTTGCGATGTCGTGAATTTTATTGCTCACTTTGATACATACCATGTTTAAGTTATGACCATGGAGGTGACTGAGGTTACAAAAATACAATATTTACATCCACAAAAAAAGTGACCAAAATAAAGAAACAAAGCCAAGAAAAGCACCGTAACAATTTATTTTCAGGCTATTTTGTGGTTGAAATTACCCATAAACCAAACGACAATATTAATCGAATCCCTGTTGTGTTACTCTACCAACTAAAATGTATTACACTTACAGTCATTTGACCAGTTTGGGATCATTGACCAGTTCGGGATCACTTCAACTTTGCAATAACCAATATTACTTCTCACATTACCAATTTCTGTTGATACATGTGAAGAATAACATCCATTAAACCATGTCCTTGCTCTATGATTAAACCAACAAACCCAAAATAAGGTGCCAAACATCATCAGCAAATAAATTATGGCAATTCTCCTGAAGTTTGTCTGCGATATTATTGATCATTATTTTGTTTTAAAATGTTGGTTGAAAAACACTGTTAAAACTTCTCACCTTTCGAATTTGAACGCCAGGGCGAAAAACATTTGTGTAAAATGCTAAGAATGTGTAAACAATATTTCACGTAAATATTGAGCCGTCGTCTTGTTTTTTTGAGGAGACGAAATTACCAAAATCGGCTTTGGGGGGGCACTGTACCCTTGACCAGTTCGGGATCACTCAACATCTCATTGCAATTTTTGCATCAAATGGTGCCGCACTAACTTACTAAGACTAGTAAGAGTGAGGTAAAATCATACTGCTGCTGTAGACAGTTTATTTATTTATTTGAGATATATTACTTGAACAAATTCTTGTACATTGTTTTTTGTGTGTGAGAAAATTAAACTTGAAGGGGTCGTCAATGTTGCTTTAGGTGCACTTCACTTTTTCAATTGCCTTTGCTGTTGTTTTGTGTTTTTGTCGCTGGGTTTTTGCGCTGCTGTTGAAGACACTTCTATGACATTCACTAAAGAAAGGAAGTCCAAGTTCATGCCAACACACTTCTGAAGTTTCGTGTCCTTGAGAGACAGTTTTATGAATGGGAGTATGGGTTTGCAATAGTAAATAGAGGGCACGCTACTGATTCAGAATAGAATCAACTGATCCTGAACTGGTCAAACAGCTGACGATACTTTTCTCAAAGCCTCTTCAAATGTACTAATCTTTTTTTGTCAGTGACTACTTGGCGAGTTTTATGACATGTTTAGGTAAACTGATCAACATTTTTGTTGCCTTTTGTTAAAGCTGTCATTGCAATAAAAAACAACGTGAATTCAAAAAGTGATCCAGAACTGGTCAAACGACTGTACTTACATCCCAATTAGGCAGTAATTTTCTGGTCCAAATTGAAAACACTGCATGCTGCTGCGTGCGGAGCAAGTCCAACGGCTGTTTGAATAAAATTCTTTGAACAAATGAACAGCCGTCTGCTTAAATAATAGTGTCTCTTGGTGGCACTGCACAACACAACTCGTCCTTGGGGGGGGGGGGGGGGGGGGGGGGTGAAAATTCGTTCACGAAGCGAGCGAAGAGAGAGACGCACCGTCGCGACGCGTCGAGTTGTCCCACCTGTCAATTAGTCCGAGGGTCGAGTTGTCTAGACTCAACGTGTACACGGCGGGACACACCACCGGGCAACGCGCGACGATGCAACACGTACAAAACAAAAGTAGAAAAACAACTTGAACACGTCACATGGGTATTTTGCTCCACCACAGGATCAGGACACCGCAATTTCTGTAAATTTATAAAATAAAAAATATCAATTGAATTCGTTGTCCTTTATTAATATTATCACTATCAGCAGAGTAAAGAATGGATGATAGTAAGGAATTAGAGGATAAGGTTCGGGAGGCAGCCAGTATTGGAGATCAGAATACGCTAGAAAAATTGTTGAAACTCGGTGCAAATGTGAACGCAAAACACCGCATAAACGGGTGGTAAGTTGAAAAATTGAAATATTTCTTTTTTTTAGTTGACTACAAAAACGTGATAAACGAAAGTACATTTCGAAAATATTATTAAATCGATCATAATTTTTCGAAACTCAGACAGAGTGGTGATAACACTACAGTGGAAGATAATTTATTGGGGAAAAAATGGAAATGTACCCGAAAGGATCAAGGAAGAATGGGTATCAAAAACGGGATGCATTTGACTTGTCTTTCAAACGAATTGTCAAATTTGTTTTTCTAGTATTGTAAAGAAAAAAGTTTATCAACAAGTTGCAGCGTAGTTTATTTATCACACAGGAATCTGCCAGCTTGATTGTCCTATTTTATGACACAAGAAGTTCGTGAGCAGACCCGTTTCCCGACATTTTTCCCAAGTTTTTGAACAAAAGTATCACTTCAGACAGAAGTTTAGATCGGGCCGAACACTACTTTGAACTTACCCCTTTAACCTTTGGATATGTAATTCCCTTCAAACAGCATATATTTCATGACAGTGTCAGTGTGGTGGGTATGGTTGAACGGTAGACCCAGTAACTGGGGCGCTGTACTCGTTTTTTGACATCTAGTATGACCGCAGAGGTCAAAATTTCGAAAAAACAAGTACAGCGCCCCAGTTACTGGGTCTAGTTGAACGACAAAGATCGCGCACCATTCAACCATAAGTCCCAACCCATTGTCGTGAAATGCGCAAATTTTAAAATCATGCAAGGAAACAAAGTTTGCGCCGTCACAAACAGGCACACTGTGCGAATTTAAAAAAAGGATTGCACCCAACAGATACACTGAGTTGATAGTGATAGGCCTACTATTAAGGGAATAAAAGGGTAGCGACGAGTTCTTAAACGGCCGTTTAAAACCGGCAGGGTCGTGGCCGTGCGATAAAGGCCCGAGCCGAAGGCGAGGGCCTTTATCGCACGGCCACGACCCTGCAAGGTTTTAAACGGCCGTTTAAGAACGAGTCGCTACCCTTTTATTCCCATTCATAAATTTATGCCCTTTTGGTTAAAAGGCGTAATAAAGTAGGAAACTCTGTAAAAACTTATCTGTTTTCCGACGTCCTTGAGCTCTGTACGTGAGACAGTTTTCGGATATGCATTGTGCGCGTAGTAACGCACCCTCGTGTCCATGGACTAAAATGGCGCGGCGAGATCGATCTCCCCTGAGAATGGGGTTGTGGGCTAACCCGCACAAATGCTATCCGAAAACAACCGGTCTTAAACAGCTCCAGCTATGTCTTTATCAGCCGTTTAAACACCCCCACGTGACGTGCTCTCCACCAATAGGAATAGCGAAACTGTCTGGGGTATTTATGAATACTAATTAATAAATCGATTCGTCACGGAGTTGTTACTTAGTACTTAATTTTGAACTTTAAAAGTTAAAAACTATGTACTATGTATTTGTGTTGCCATTAAATTTTTGTAAACTCCCCAACCACCCCCCTTGACTGGCCCCCCCCCCCCCAGGTATGCTTAGTGTAACAGAAACAGTCAGATGGAAAGAAGTAAAAAGGGAGTGCGGCAGAAAGTACGCAGTAAAAGTAAAGGCAGAAATTAGTTATTGGCCTGTTGTTTCAACCCTAGCAGAGTCTTTCTCGAAGGCTAAATGACAACACAACACACATAAACATGGGACATACAAGAGCAGTCAAGTGGAAATACATGAATAGAGAGAGAGAAGCAGAAAGCATTCAGAAAAAGCAGGGGGTAAACAGGAATTATGGAGACAAAGGGGGGGGGGGTTATGGTGGGAAGTGGCTGGCTAGACCACAAGAAGTTGGAAACACAAAGGACAAAATGGAAGGTTGGATTTAAGGGAGAAAAGGTAAATAATTAGTAAATAAGGCAGACTAAAAATGTGGATATCTGTGGGGGAAAATGAGAAGGCAAAGACAAAAGAGAGAGAGAAGCAGAAAGCATTCAGAAAAAGCAGGGGTAAACAACGATTATGGAGACAAATGGGGGGGGGGGGGGGTTGTGAAGGGAAGGGACTGGTTTGACCACAAGAAGTAAAGGATGAACAGTGAAGGAAGGCAGAGGGGGCTGGTTAACATTTAAAAAAACTTTTTAAAAGTTCATCAGGAAAATTGTATTGTAATTCTTGTATTTAATCAGATGAACTCACATTGTGATGATGATCAATTAACTTTCAGGACAGCGCTACACTGGGCCAGTAAACGAGGGCATCCGACTATTGTGAGATTCCTTCTGGAAAATGGAGCAGACCCAACGCTGACCAATGGCAAAGGGGAAACTGCCGCTCAGCTCACAGACAAAGAAGACATCCACTCAATACTTGGAGGTCAATAATCTATTAGTATTAACCCTTTACTCCCTTTGCCCACACAGGCGACTACAATCCTCCACTTTTAAGTCTCTCCACACTAAAATAGATTGTATGCCTTGCCCAGTGAGAAGCAATAGACCCTTCCAATGAAATATGTAAGTTACACATCAGGCGCTCAACCATGCACGCTGAAACTACTGGTTGGCAAAATGACCGAACATCACACCTTTTTGTAAGGGGAAGGGTGTTTGTGCGTCTAACTTTCATTCATTTCATTTATTAATTTCACAGATAAAAACATTGCAATTACATTACAACTGTACAAGTGCAGAACTCTATGAGTGAATGTAATTAGCATACATGAGAAGGGCAAATTTTTATATTGTCTAGTCTTCAAGCCTCCATAATTAATTTCCTGAAGAGGATTTTGGAAGGTTAAGGCTACAGTAAAGCCATTTGATAGTTAAATAGTATGTAATAAGTGCATCAAGTATAAAGAATATTATTTTGTTTTTACCCTAAACTGGTGTGTGATAAGAACTATATACCCAGTTGTTTTACTGAAAGCAGAAACAAATCTAAAGGCATAGTACTCCAGTGGCATTCAAAATTCAAACTCAAGACCCCGTCGTAGATAATTATAGCCAATGTCTTTTACCACTAGACCACCAAGTGGACCAATGACAAGACAAGAGGCCAATTTGAATCCTATATTAAGTGGCAGATACCATTTGAGAGCCATGTAGAAGGATGTCTGGTACGAGACTTTTGGGTCACAAGTGAATCAGAGCTCCCAACTCTCCCTCATTACTGCAGAAAGTTCCCTGAAAATAAACCAATCTTTCCATGTTCTGATGAACAAGTTTGAAAATCTCCCTGTTTTCCCTGTTATGTTGAATGTAATTCTAAATATCTTCCTAATTCACATGTGACCAAGAAGGCTTTTTTTCTAAATCTAGAAATGCTCCTTTAAAAACTGTGATGTTAAGTTGCTATAAATTTTCTGAATTTAACTTATTTCAGGCAAACCAGAAGTCCTAGCAAACGCTTCTCCGTTACCAATCACGCCTAACTACATCCAGAACCCGCCTTTTCCTTACTTATCCACGACAAATGGAATAGTCCCAAGCCCAGCAAGTCACACGAGCAACAAGCAACCAATCACAGACAGGGTTACAAACTTACCCCAGTTTAGTCCCTCAGAAGGTGGGTTTTCTTTATTTTAAAACAAACCTTTCGATTGGTTGCTGGTTGTGTTCATTGATCTGTTCATGAGACCTATAAAATAATAATTGTTACAGAATAATAAAAAAAAAGTGATTGAAATGATTATGCACTGTATCGATCTCTTGTCACTGTTTATTGGCGCCATTTGCTACATAAACGGGGTCACTTGGGTCCATTCTACAACTGCAACTAGCTTAGGTTCAGAAATAAGAGTAACACTAAAAGAGTAAATCTTATTTCTGAACCTGAGCTAGTTGCATTACAGCTGCTGGAAATATTAAGCAAATGAACCAAACTTGTGTATAAAATTAATTGCTAAAAACATCGACATATGCATGAAAATCCTCCTACTGTCGGACCATTCGGTATACTCCACTGTGGTCTTGAATGATGTGCCAACCTACCAAGTACGACTTTTTTTCTCTTCATGTCATAAATATTTGGTGTCTACATAAGTACACCCGTGAACCATTCTCTATGTGTTTACACAGTTCTGTACACAGTAGTCCCAACCCACACAGCCAATGCAGTTGAATGGTTTAAAGGTGTCTTCATGATTGAAACAGGGCTGTGGCTGTACATGGAATTCTGTACTCTCACCCAATTACAGCACATGAGCCCTCCAAGGAATCCCATGTACAGCCACATGCCTGCTTTGGTCATGATGACACAGCCCCTTTAAAATGGTTGATCAACCTGCTGAATCTTGTTACAGGACTGACTGGGATTGGATGAAGTAACTCGAGACTGCATTTTTTACATGCAGGTCAGCAAATTCAAGATGCAAGTCTTGATGAATCACTGAATACATGTCTATAGTTACTACATGTAGTTCCTACAGCCATTCAAATCGGCTAACTACAGAATTAAAACTCAAGTTTTGCTGCTCTTAAGATGGTATTTTGAGTGTTTTTGAGATTTCTTTTAATAGCAACATTCATTAATCTCTTTTATTTTGATATTTTCTTCTTCAGAGCTGGTCCTCAAGGTACGGGTAGCCAATTCATCAGAGACAGATTTCATCGAGATTGAGCTTGACCGCAATGAGAGAACCTTGTCTAACCTTGTCCTCACGTGCTGCCGAGAGCTGAACTGTGAACCGCAATCCATTGTCAAGCTCCGCAAACTTCCAAACACCATCATCCGTAAAGACAAAGACGTATGGAGATTAACAGATTTCCAAGAGCTGGAGTTGGTACTTCAGAAGTTCTCGGGAAATACGCGAATTCAAAATGCCTTCCAAACACTGCTTTACTGATACTGGAATGTGCTGTGACAACGTGATTGTCTCTGGTTTGTAGACTGACCACCCCCTTAGTGTATTGACCAGTCACAATCAATAGTGTGTGACCAGAAACCAGAAGTCTGACATTTGTTAAAATCTCATATCAAAATATAACCATGTTTTCACCATTTGGATTGTTGTATGTACTACCCATGGGTGGCAGTTGATAGACAGTAGCTGTGGTGGGCGGCGCTTAGTGGATTGGTACACTTATACAACGAATGTTTTTAAAGACCAATTTGAACAAAATTAACATTATTGTTCTTTGGTATACAAAGGTAAACTATTGTGTAATGTTTACATATAATTGAGTAATGAAAACCAAAACACATTTTGATCAGTGTCATGCTGGGCGAATATGCAGAGTTTCCCGAAAAACCCCTAGGAATCAAACGGCACTGTGACATTACACTACAGACTCGATCCAAACAAGACAATGGTCTGGAAAATGCATAGCAACGAAGATAAACAACCTTCATCCAGTCGATATTGTGACGTACTTTACATCACAACATGGATTTGATTTACGCTAGTTACGTGAGGCACTTCAGAGTTGATTTCACTGTTCATTTTTATAGGTCTTTGCTTGGAACCATGCAGAGAGGGGGGAGAAACTAGTTCAAAAATAAAGGGGGGGTTCTGATCAAATTTCAGCAAAATTACAAGGAGGAAAAACTTCGCACTTATGATCAAATAATAAGTAAACACAAAATAAAGAAAGGATAAATAGTCAAATTAGTTTGAGTGTTTTCCTTCAAGTTGATCTTTAAGATTGAAAAGGAAATGAATGTGCATTTTGTATGGTGCCTGCTAGAGAACACAAAAATCCTAGAGGCCTTCCATGATTTGTTATTAATAATCGATTTATTTATTGCCGATGAGTTTCGAACAAAAACCTGGATTCAACTTGTGCTACTTAAAGACTTTTTTTCATAACTTGTTGATGACTTACTGGTTGAAGGTTTTGCTATGTGTAGGTCTTTGTGCCTTCCCACATTCAGTTTCATATTTTTGAGGTGCTATTATCCGAGAATGAACAATGAGGAATCAAGATTTTGGATGAGTTTTTGACTCTTATCGGGTCTAAGATGGTTGAAATTCTAAAATGGTTTCTCAATTATATTTTGCATGTATTTTGTTTTCTACAAGGCTTGTGATAGCTTACTGTACAGTTTGCAAATAGGTTGCATTTAGGAAGGAACACCTTGGCAGTTTAGAATGTATGTCTTCTAATATGGAGGACGCATTCTTTAGACAATTTAAATGTATTTTCTTTTTCTATTTTTTGCATGTTTTCACTGTCTGCATCAAAAGTAAAATAATAGGTATGTCACGTAGATATGATTCATCAAAAATTAAGCAATAGAAATCCCAAATATTTTTAATTAATTATTTTGTAGCAATTAGCTGCAGATGTTTGTTCATTTCCAGTGCCTTGCAGCTAATAAGAGTTATTTATCACCTGGTGGATGAGTTGGGAAATGTCACTATAAACCAAACCCACTTTGCACAAACTTGCCTCAACCACAACCTGGGCCCAACTGTTCAACCCTTAGCAAAACAATGATGCTTACTGTAGCAGAAAAATCCATGCTTAGTGTTTTAGCAAGGAATGTTTGCTTGTGTGTGTACAAACTTCAAAGTTACTATTAAGCATTCTTCGCTTACACATCTAGCAAAAAAATTGCTAAACCCTTTAAGAGGAGAATGGTGGCTGGAAGCTCAGAATTCCACAATAAGCACAATCATGAAAAGTAGCGATCAAGGTTTTCCATTTATGTATGAAGCTTTAGCACCTCCAATACTTGCTTTTCACAAATTAAATGTGTTTTGCAGCCAATGTCAATTTCTATCATGGGATTAACAAGGGATTTCAGCTTGAGTAACACACAATTTTACTCAAGTTTTTAAAGTGGATAAAACCTTGTGAATGCAACAAAAGTGTATGCACAAGACTTGCCAATCAGAGGTGAGTCGCATGGATATCCTGTGCATTGTGAGGAGGGGAGCATTTTAATAAGTAACTTTGTCAACAAAAATGATTCAAGGTCAGGATCAATACTTGCCTTTCAATTTGTAATATAGTTTTCATAAATTAATATTCTACAACTCATTTCTCTGAAACGAAAGAAGAGTACAATCAAGTTTTGTCACTATAAAATAATGCTTCAAATCTAATAAAATTGTTGTCAGATAGTGGATTTTTTTGACAGATGACGAAGGTAATGGTATGCACAAATATTTGACAACCCTTCTCTTGGAATTCTCATTTTGAATAATGTAACCATATCAAGGCCAACATGGAAAATAGTCTGGCCCCTTCTTTGGTAGTTGAGAAGCAGACTACAAGATGCGGGAAACAAGACAAAGATGGTTGATTGAGTTCTATTATACAAAATTTCCTTGTCTTCCTTTTTTAGATTTGTACATATAAGGTTTAACAATTCAGAACTCAAGTGAAATGCTTTCATTAATGCAATACAATACAATAATGCAGTGCAGGACACAATGATAAAGCTCGATGAGTTGAGAGTATTTTATTGTGAAATGCACCAACAAAGCATCGAGTGTTAACTCAATGACACTTTATAATATACAGATCAAGTCATCAAACTGGAAAGGCATTGCAATCATCATGAACTGCATGCACAAATCTGACCATGTTTTGTATAGTATTCAAAATTATTTGTAGAATCGATCACAATTTGTTAAAGGGAGGGTATACCTTTGGTAATTACTCTAAAAATAATGCTCATAAGAAGCACTGCAGCTGTTGATAATGTATAACGTTTAGAGAAATAATTCCCTTTAAAGAAATGTGGTTTTAGAGAGAGTGACTCAAAAACATTTCAGTCTGAGAAACGGTTCTCAGATTGTGTATTTCAATTATGGAGTATTCTTCCTACATGGACATAACCGCTCCAGATTGTTGGTAATATCTAAACAGTGCTACCACCTATTTGAAATTAAATTTTCACAGGTTAGTTTTATTGTACAATTATAAAGGATTAAAACAGTCAAATGGTTCCAAAAATCAAAGGTATGCCAAGCCTTATAGGAAGATTACCTAAATCGCTCTGTTTCTTTCAAACAAAGTCACTTAGATTTTATAAATTTACAAAGTCAACTGGGATTGCATGGAAAAAGTTACAAATGTATTTTTACGTTGAGTTATTGGTCAAACTTGCTACGTCAAAGTCAAAAGTCATATTTATGTAGAGCAGAAAGTTTTTATTTTTACCCCAAGAATGAGAAAACATGTATACAGGTTCATCTAAAATTGACAGTAAATTTATTTAAAATCTAAACCAAATACTACGTTCCTTTGTATTATATAGTCTATACCCAACAGTGTACATGAAATGTGGAAATAAGATAGTCATTAAATCAGAAAGAAATCTGAAGGTGTTTGCTTGTTAAAAATTCGCATGGTGCTGTACAAACCTAATATTAATTTCTTGAAGAAATTCTTGGAAAAGACATAAAATTGCATTAAAACCTTCCGACTGACCCCCTTGCAGTGCCTAAAATCCGTGCTATAATGTATAACACACGGCTACCAAGGTTATTGTGATGAGGAGGACATGTGAATTGGTGCAGATTTCAAGATGACTCAAAATCTCCCATAATGCTTTGCACATCGATCAATGCTACAGATTGCCACTGCAGCAATTGACTATGGTTGAGAACCATACACCCTTATAAAATGGCCAAAGTTTCATTGTAATTCACAGTATTTTTGACTTTGTGAGGGTGTTTCTTGTGAACCAAATTTACGTGATGCAAAACAAGTAAAATGAACTGTGTTTTTGATTGTTATTATTATAATCTTTTTCATTTTAATAATCATAACCATCTATTTTGCCATTGATGAAAACAAAATACAGGCATTCAAAATGAGATAAAACTTTATTTGTTATGCAAGGAAATTCTTCAATGAAAGTGCCCTCAAGCTGTCAAAAATACAATCAATTGAGCACAGCTGATGCAGGACTGATGGTCTCCAGCCTCATTAAAGCACTTTGAGAAACACACTGAAAGTTCAGTTGTTTGGATGCTGTGTTTAGGACAACGGGTTGGGAAAGAATATGCTTTCCAAAGAAATGATTTAACACATAGCTGATATCATATCAAAATTCCAAATAGTACCAAAAAAGCATGGCCTGACAGTGCATTTGACAAGTATCAAATTTAATATACCTCTGGATATTTCTTCTCAAATGAGAACCAGGGTTGTCCTTAACTTTGTCAGTGACTAGCCAGCAGGGCCAGTCAGCATGTAACTTGGCTGCTCCCCAGCTTTTTTACTAGTCCATATTTTGGGGATTCCTTTCAACATTGTCAATAACATGGGGCGATTTTGAAGCAATCAGTGGTATACATGTAGCTGTGGGAAGCAATAAACTAGCCAGCTGGAATAGTTGGCAAAATTCTGACAGGTCCTTGGGTGTTTTGACTGGCATTTTGCCAGCGGACCACTACTTGAGGGAGAACACTAAGAACATGATGATGCAAACAGAAGACAGTTGTTTGATCAGTTACTTCTTTATTTTTGAATAAAAACATGTACTGGTAAAATTGTACTGGTAAAATTGTTATGAGTTTTCTTAATTATATTTTACCAAAGACACGAGAATTCAAATGAGTTTAATTTTACAAAAACATGAAATGTATAGTCAAGTCTCATTATTACTGTGGTAGCAGATAATTCAATTTTTGCGGTGCAAATAATTTTATGTGGTCCTGTGATTTGGTAACCAATAGGCCTAACCTTCTAAAAAAAAAAAATCTGAAATGTCAAGGAATTTTATTAAATATAAATTATTTTGAAAAAGACTGTTATTTTTCCGACGGGACAAATTTCTCGCTGACCATGTCTGTCAAAAGTGCCATTTTATCACTTAATCTTTTACCTCTAATGTTCTGTCCATTGAAATAATCAGTTTCCAGATCCTGTTTTACTTTTAAAAGATTCACGCGGAAAGTACCTCAAGGATCACTCCGGGCGCATGCACACTAACAGAGAATGTGTATTTTTGTAATGTAATACTACAACAACAATAGTTATCGAAAAACATGCTTAGTACCACGGTAATAGGGTATTCCACCCTATGTTTTGGTTATGTACTTTTACATTAGCTTTAATTGGTGGACTTTTGAACTTATTGTAAACAACTCAAAAAAACTAAAAAACTTTTAAAAAGGGGGGGGAAATTGGCTGTTGCAGACTGCTAACCAACCAAAATCACCTTTGGTATAGATGCAAGTTTTAATGGCTTCACGTTTCAACTCTCAAATTCAAACAATTATGAAAATAGTTTCTCAATCTGGTTTAAAAGTCAGGATTATTAAGTTTTAGAAGAGTGGGCATCTTTTGAACTCTTAAGTATCTACTTTCTTTTCGCCTTTGTAGCTGAGAAGCTTTTGGCCGGTAGTTTACCTGGCGTGAACATCTTGCTTGCTCTAGTCTTCCTCAAAGATGTTGCTGCTTTTCTGGGCTTTTCTTTGAGGTTGCTTTTCGCGGGTGTGGCAACATCCTCTAGATCTTCTTCCTCCTCCTCTGGTGGAGCCTTGCGTTTTGTTGCCATTTTCTGCCCAGTGATGTCGTCAGATTCGATGGCCATCTCTTTGTTTTTCTTTGCAGCAGCTCTCTTCTCTCTGCGTGAGAGCAACTTCGTTGACTCTGCTACTTGCTCAGCTGTTGGAAGGACCTTCTCTCCCTTAGGAGACAACCCTTTGGTGACCTGCATCTGTTTCTTTACTGTTAGTGAACAAAAATAAAATAATTTTGCTTATTTTAACCCTCACGACACTAAGTTTACCACAATCATATCATTGGAAAGGACAGGGGCTTCTGGTTAACATAATAAAAACAGTTCTTGATCAAAAGTTTTCTCAGCTTGTTTTTCAGTTTTTTCATTGACATTTACAATAGTAGGAAACCTAAGTCATACAAAACTTCGAGCTTCATGTACAGGTAAGGAATACATTCTTCACAAAACACTGTTGGGTCAGTGAAGGAATATTGGGTCTCTTCACTAGGGTTATGCATCTACAATTAAAGCATGCAATTCTATGCAACAAGGGAGTTTTTCTTTCATTATTTTATTGCAACTTAGATGACCAATTCAGCCCCAAATTTAACAGGTTTGTTATTTTATTCATATGTTGGGACACACCAAGTGAAGATACCGGTCTTTGACAATTACCCTGCCTTCAATTATCCCAACCCTACAGAACTCTTCATAATCGTTTCTATTCGTACATCCTGGATACTTGTTAATGTGTGTCTTGTCAAGGCTAATTTTGGTGATACAATATTTCTTTGCACAAATACACTTAAACAATAAAACTTACATCGCCAAATGTCGCTGCTATTAATCCCGGTTTTCGTCTCCCATTCCTTGAAGACCAAGGAGGTGTGCACTGGGAGAGAGACAGACTCATCAGTGCGGATGTACAGGGCCTTGATGTTGTTCCAGCCCATTGGGATTTTGGCCGTGATGCCCTGGACTGCGGCCATAATGTTCTCCACAATCTGGTCCTGTGACATATGGGTGTGAGCGACAGTCATGTGGCTGATGGATAAAAGTAAAAGAGTCTGTTATCAAAGGATCTTTAACCCTTTTAACCCCAGTTCACCTCACGTCACAGGGTTTGCTCTTAACTGTTTTAGCGACTAGCCAGCAGGACCAATGTGCTTGCTGTTTCCCTAGTCCACCAGCTTTTTCACCAGTTCATATTTCGAGTTCATATTTCACAATAATTAGGGATGCTTTTTTCAACGCTGAAGTAGTAAGTTGGACCACTTGGAGAGAAATTCACTGGTCAGTAGGCTTTTTAACAAGCATTTGGCCAGTGGACAACTGTTAAGGGAGAGAACTGCGCCATACCCCAAGATGAATTTTTGGTGTATCATTTTGGGAGACCGATTCCCGTGAATTATTGTAAAGTGTGTCTTTTAACCCTCCTACTGTTCGCAACATTTTCAAGTGAGTTGACCAACCATTTCAAACCATTCAACTGCCAAAGTTGTGTATGGTGGCACAACTGTGCACAGAACTAACTGTGTACTGTGTACATGCATTCCCTCATGGTATCATATTGCAAGGCTGGCATAGCTTATCTATCATTCAAAACCACAGTGAATGGTATTGAATGGTCAGACAGCAAGAGGGTTATTACAAAGTGCATGCGATTACACGTGCACCAAATCACTACATGTACATGCAATTTGACTCCCAAAATGTCAGACCATGGGCAGACAGTACAAGGAGTCTCTTAAAAGAAAATGAGTTTATGTACAATCATTGTAATATGCCTACACATGACTGATTCTGCAAAAATGGTAACCTACATTTTTCAAGTGAGGGGGGCTCTGTCTGAATAAGGAAATTATATTTATGGGGGATATTTTCAGTTGCTGTTTGCAGCTGGAATAGGCATTTTGGGTAAGGGTTTAATAAGTAGGCCTGAATTTTATCTTAGATGGCCGATAATTTCCTTTTGGGAAAAAAGAGTTAATGTGAATAAATTGCATGTAAACCCTGACCAACTCCAGGGGCAAGAGAGGCCCTGGCCTCGGTGTAATTCCAGGCCTGTAAAGACACATTAAAATGTGGCAACAATTGGTGTGTTTTTTTCCACAAAACTATCAAAAGAAAAACATATAAAATGTTCCATATTGCACAGTAGGGCTTTTAAAACCAATATAAACACCAAGTAGAAAACATTTCAAAGACCTGGTTTCAATTTGGCCTGCTTCTGCCAAACATCCAAACATTTGGGTCCAGAATGCCCCACAGTTGTGAAAAATCCTGAGGAGAACCCTGAGAGATGACCTACAGTAAAGTTACAAATACTTCACCCTTATTATACATTTAAGAAGTATCCGGCTTCTAATGAATTTGAAAATTACAAAACAAAGATTAATTTCTACACCATATACATAGTATACATTGTCTATGGCAAATATATACTTACTTTGTGTTTCCCCGATTTGTAAGAATAAACCTTGTGGTGTCAATTGCCTTCAGAATCTCCTTTTTCATATTTTTCTTGGTCAGATCAACCTGCACTGGGTACCTGGAGAGAAAATAAATTAATTTTATTACTTACAAAACAAAAATAATCTGTTGCATTTGGCGCTGAGATGTCATTCTTTGACTGAATTTGTTGCATTTAGCAGTCAAGTGACTTCATATTGGTGTTGCATTTTGTTGTATTTGGCAGGGTTCATGGTCCCACATATTAGCTAAGTCACCACTACACTTATGTGCATACTGTTGCATTTAGCAGGGCAAACACCCTTGCTCAGTCCTAACACAAACAACATGCCTGCACAATGCAACAAAATCCCTTGTTGCATTTTGTTGCATATGGCATGGTTCTCATTTCAACTGTGTTGCATTCTGTTGTATTTGGCAGGGTATGTAGAGGGACCCTAATAGGGGTTAGGGTAGCCCCAGCAACTATCCAGGATTGACATCCCTTTTGTTGGTGAAGTATAATACATTGTTTTCAATTCCCTACAACTAGTTAAACATTTGGCTCCTTTGCCACCCCACCATGATTTGTGGCTTTGTGACTGTAAATACTGTGTTATAGTGTTCTATTTTTAAAAATTTTAAAGAGTGTTGACATCTGTTCCTTTTACAGATGGGCTCATAGTTCTGATTGAAGTCAGTTAAATGGTCAAACAGAAGTCACAAGTTTCATTTAACTGTTTAGGAAAATAAACGTTAATGCACAACCCTAGGTTAGAGTATGGCAACAATGGTCAATAAAATGCAAATCACTAACTAGGCATACCAATGTTATCCTAGCCTAAACATTTCAGGTGAGTTACTGTAGAGTGGACGATATTGGAGGATTCAGGAGGGTCTGTAACCAAAGATAGAAGAGGATCAGTGCCGACAGTGGACAGACTGCAACTTACTTTTTCCTTTTGTAGAATTCCTTGCCAAGATGTACGTGGAGTAACCGGAAGATTCTATCATCAGCGAGGAAGATGTCATATCTCTTGGAGAGCTGCCGTCTCGAGTTAAACCCCTTGAACTCCTTCTTGAGAACCTCCAGAGGCATCACCTGCAGGGAAGGGAATATTTAACTTTATTATTATACGGAGTGAGAGTCAGTGCTGACAAAAAAGGTCTGAAACGAGGATCAAAATTTAAGGAGGTACATGTAGGACGACATTTCCCCCTTAAGTAACCCCTCTCGCCCATAGCAAAGTCGCCCCAAACAAAGTCTCCCCATTGCAAAGTTGACCCCCCCCCCTCAACCACGGTGGCCCCCGTCTCTTTTTCCATGCAGCATACATGTATGACTATCAGTAGTAAAGTTCATCATTAATTCCTTGTGCCCCTTAGTTCAGAATCATGTATTAAATCTTATTAAATAAACAGCCTCTCCTTTTTCCATCAGAAAAAACATTAAAAGACATCAGTGATCGAGTTAAAATCAAAATATTATGAAGTGAAATCACGAAGTACAAAATGCAACAACAAATTGAATAACATTTTTAAATTTTGACCTTTTTTACCACACCTGGGTTAAAACAAAAAGTGAACATTTTACAAAAAGAATTACAAAATGGTACACCAAAACCATTTTTGTGTGTGGAGTTTAACATATATTTCAACCAAGCCCATAAACTCTCCGAGGTATTCATAAATTAATATTAATGGCACAGAAACAAGGGGTTGCTTTAGATGCACACAGCTAATGAACTAATCATTTATTAAAGCCAAGTCCCTTAGTTACGTTGACTAATCAAAACACTAATGCGCACACAAAATTCTGGTTCATAAATATACAATTACAACAAAGTAAACAAGTTTCACAAGAAAATTACAACACCAGGAATTTTATTTTATTTTTTTCTGCACCAGTAATTTTTGACAATCAGTCCAGAGGTTTCTCAATCACATCCACATAGAATCAACAGGCCATTACGTAGACATTTCTAAAGTAAAAATTCCAGACAGAGAGAGATGCACGATACTTCCCAGGAGTCTATGACACGGTGTTGGGATCACGTGTCCGTAAGGCCACGGATGCTACATCCGGGTCATCCTGCTGATGAAGACCGGAGTTTCGGTTGAAAATTACACCTCTAGGTTCATTTTCAATCTGCGTCGGGTATGCATGGTTTCATACGCACACTGTTGTTTGGGTTCTCCACACCCTGGCAGTGTGAAATGGTTGCACAATACATGGATCAAAAGTTATTCAGGTAACCCACAAGCTGATTTTGCGCAGAGGTAATTTGTTAAAGCAGAGCAGATTTAAACCATGTTGAAATTTTACCGAGTCAACACGGAGTTGTCCCGTGTAGAATTCGACATAGATCGAAGGTCCATAGTTTGAAAAGGCCTATAGACCGTATCGAATATGACGTTACCTTTCAATAATACCTACAACATGGCGTCTGTGAGCGTGTGCGTGTGCCATAGACATCAAACCAGGAAAGCTAAGACGCGTTTAGACGCGCATACGGCCTGTCCTATGATATGGCCGCTTTCATGCACTCTGCATTCCTGGTTTGATTCCTATGGCACACGCACACACGCTCACAGACGCCATGTTGTGGGGCATTTGAAAGGTAACGTCATATTCGATACGGTCTATAGCACTCTATGATTTTTTTTCACCACTGGAAAGATTGGATCTGTCTCTTTCCAACCATTGTACACCAGCTTGGCTACGGACGCTGAACATAAACAAACCTATGCAGCTTTATCAAAAAAAAGGCTGTGATTTGCTGTGTGATCTTGTCGACTAAACTCAGCAATTATGATAAAGCAAGAGTTGGTATGAGCCCTTTCGACCAGAGTCACCTCAGGTAGAGAAAAGGTTAAATTATGGGTAATTCAAGCCCTGCCATGTGTTTACTTAATGGGAAACATGTACGCAATTACAATAAAAAAAAGTTATATTAAACATTCCGCAATTCAAAACACTTTCAACTGAATCAAACAATTTCAAAAGTGATCCCTTGTTTGGTTTACATTACAGGAATAAGTAAACTTTGAGGTATTTTTTCATTTATCACAATCCTATGCATTGTAGTCATCAAGCCGCCATCTCAGAGGTAAACTGATGCTACATGTAAAACAATGAAAAATGCACATCTATGTTCGCACAGTACAGAGGATGGACCAATGAGCAACATTTTTTACCTCTAGCCGAGGGCGCCCAACTCAAATGACATCATTCATAAAGGTCTATAGACAAGGTTGGCGCTAAGCACTAATTGAGGCCAGCATTTACACAAAATAGATAAGTAATGCACTTTCAAGTATTAAAAAGCTCATAAATAATACTTGGAACTTCATTAGTTACTATTTCTGCTTTTCCCTCCTTAATCTCCTTAATCCCCTTAATCCCCTTTGAAAGTATAATACCTTAAGCTCATCAATTAGCAATACAAACAAAAAGCTCTTTTGCATATTTGAAGGCTGATTGATGGAAATACGTTTCTACGACTTACATGTGTTTGTTGTTTGTGCAGAATTTATGTTCTCTGTTCAGTTACATGCTGGCTAAACCAGCTGAGTTCTCTCACTAGTAAAATTGGTCAATCAATCAATTCACTGTATTGCCTCATGTACATACCATCTGATATTTTTAAAGTATAATATCTTGCAATTTTATAGCTATAATAGCATTTGTATTTCTTAGGCCTACACTAAAAGTCATCACTTTGATGTGTCAAACTAAAATGGTTTTTCGCACAGCAAAAGTGCACATGTACGGCGAGTGGCGTTCATTGTCTTTTTTATAGTGTCAAATAAAATCAATTAGTTTAATAATTATTCTGAAATCTACAGAATACATTTATTCCACTCAGAATTTGTTTCCCACCCCATCCCAGAATACCCCCAGCTACGGTACTAACAAGGAGAGCATTCACATTGTGCATTTAAACATTAAAGGTTTCTGTGAGGATTGTGATAATTTCAACGTTTGAAGCTGATTTTCAAAAGCTTTGTGCATGTGTATTTCCAAAAAGCCTTGTCTGACTACATGTAGGAGCAAGTTTGAGTGTGCACCATGGTTGACTAAAGGTCAACTATTTTGGCTTGAACCCAGGCTGGTCGACCATTGGTTGACTACTGTGGTCGACCATTTGGAACCAGCCTCAGGACCATGGTTTCTTCCGAGGTCTCCAATAGCCTTGTTCTATGCTAACATGTGTAAAGCTCGGAAGGGAACCAGTGACACTATAGCAAAAAAGCGAAGAGGGCAATGGAAATGTTGAATACTGTGTCAATGGTTGACTAGACTTCCAAACAAGTCGTTCGCGTGAGTACGTCACTGCGCATGTATGTTGCTAGTCGGTTGTCAATCCAGGTCGACTAAATGTGCACACTCGAACTTGCTCTAGAAATTCAATTCGTTTCAACACGGCAGGAAAGCGACAATTGTCACCACGTTGTGTAACTACCGTGTAGCACATGTAGCGCAGCAGAGCTTGCCACGCTACACAGCAGTGTCGAACTTAAATAAAAACGTTTCAACGACCAAACCTCAGACCCTTGTCACCTTACCACTTTATACTTTGTTTTTTTCTTCAATGTTGCACTTATTTATAGGCAAAATTGTCAAAAAATACAATAAAAGTCACCTGTGAAAGTGTCAGTTGATTACATCCCAACTACTTACTGAGAAAACAGCAAACTTCCATTGTATTTTCATAAAGAATGTCAAATCCATCCATGTTTAGCGAGATGAAAATTAATGCGCTCATTCACAGCGGGTACCAACCTCATCTCTGGCTGTATTGAGGGCAGCATGGACACCATGAAAATTTCAAAAAGTCGCCTGCTGGCAATATTTTGAGATTAAAATTTTTCAAGATACATTTATTGATTTCTAATCTACCATCTTTATATAGTCAGCTTTTTGATAAAAAATACACGATTTCTTCTAAGGTTATTACCAAAGTATGACCCTACCTTTAACCTCAGGCTTCAGTGACCTACATAATTAACCTCCGACCCAAATAACCTACCTCATTGACTTCTGTGACACCTTTATCTTGAAGCAGTTCCTTGTAGTGTCTGGCAGTGTCCTCACTGTCCATCTTGTTATCATCTTTGGTGAAGAGGCAAATCTCTGTTTCTGGAGCCCGCAATGGATGAGGGACATTTCTGTGGGAAAACAAGTGGAAACAACAAGAACATTCTGCATGATTATTTGGACTGCGGCAATTAAAATAAGCAGTATAATGCAGCCCTGATACTTCACGACGGCAACGACGGCAATTGCCGTCGTTGCCCCTACCTATTGCCGCAATGCCCTTCAAAAATCCCACTTTTCACGGCAATTTTTGCCGTGCCCTTTTCTTGTCATTGCCGTCGTGCCCTTTCTCCTGAAAAAACCCAATATAATTAACGATATCCCAAGTTCGACATTCATCTCTAAAAATGACAGAGAATTAGCCGAAATAGCAACTGTCCAAAGTCGCGATGTCTGTGTGATACGTTTAATAAAAATTTAACGCAACGAACAACACGCACAGAACACACACGGAAACATCGTACATACATTGTACATGTACATGTACAACGATCATCACAAACCAATAGTATGTTGCAGTCAGCTTCACACTACGACGTGTATGCAGCAATGCACGTGTGCACCTATCCGAGTCGGTACCCAGACTGTGAAACACGCACAATAAACACGTGCACATCGTTTCAACCTCGTACGCGCTGAAATATTCGCTCAGCCCCAGTAGGTGGGACCGTTCGAAAAAGAAAAACTACTGAGAAGAAGTTGTTATGCAGCTTGCTTGCTTTGCTTGGCTTAGGTGAAGATGCGTCCAACCATGGAGGAACCAACGTTGGTTGCTTTTTTGGTTCTTCAGAAGCTTTCAAAATGCCGTATCAGGAAAGAACCAAGCAAACGAAATTGGCTCAACTAAATGTTTCAGCATTAAAATGCTGCAAATTGGACACCTTTTTCAGGTAATTTTTTTTTTATGTAATTTTTTTCTTTCTCATGACATCGTAGGACGTCCTTTATACGAGGCGAATCTTTTACCTCACTGCGCGCAACGTAAACAGTCCCTAGATACAATTTTGTTGTTTTAACTTGCCAAACATCGAGTCTCCTCTCCTTTGACCAAAACATAGAAACATGTATTGTAAGGCTCCACTTGTTAGTTGCACTTGTAAATACAAACAAGTTGTGGTATTTAGGCATTTCTACCTCATATTAATCCCATCCTATGTCATGAAAAAAAAAACTTACATAAAAAAAATAAATTACCTAAAAAAGGTGTCCAATTTGCATACATGTATGTCATGAAGGAAACAAGCAGAACAGAATAACTGAGTGATGTGCATTTTTTATCGTGTAAGATTGAATAATTTATTAAATATGTGTTTTTTCCAATATTGCCTTGGTGCCCTTCGCAACTTTTTACGATTGCCTTGATGCCCTTTGAAATTTCTGAAAATTGCCTTGGTGCCCTAAATTTTTACAAAAAGTCAAGGCAAAACTGCCTTGCCCCTTCAGAGCCGAAGTATCAGGGCTGATAATGTTGTTGTTTTTATGTCAAAATTTCAAATATTCCCTTGACTTTGACAGTATTTAAGAAGGGAGAGGAAATACTGCTTCTGGTACTGGGGAATAACATTTATCCGCAATCAGATTGAAATGAATTCCTTTCCCCCACCAGCTCTGACTTCCGATATGGTACATTGTCTTTAAACCCCCATTGAACAGAACCAAGTAAAAGGTTTTCTACAGTAATCCAGTAATCTGAATTATCTCTGCAACCAGATTTAAACCTGAAAGGACATCTTTGTACCAGCATTGTAATCGGGTCCACAAATATGTAGACCAAGACTGAGACCTCGCCCCCGAGACCAAGGTTGTATCAGAACTGGCAGCTACAGCTAAGGCTACGACTGTTACCAGGGTGTTGCTAAGGACCTTGTATACTCTTGATGATGCGAAAATTTAGCCGCTAATTCAAACACGGTCCAAGCTTCATGACCAAGACTGAGACCTCAAAGTCTGAGACCTCAATGTCCGAGACCTCCCCATCAGAACCAAGACTGAGGAGTCCTGAGATGTGATCAGGTAATGGTTGCTGTTGTTAATGTGTTAATCATTGATACATGTATTTGCTATCCTTTATCACTCCTATTGTCTGCATGGTTTTGAATGATAGATACACTACAACATAAGTAGCCTGCAATTATGATGATGCAGGCCTGGAATTACACTGAGGCCACAGAGGCCATGGTCTCTGGTCTTGACCTTGGTGCCCCTTCAATTGTTTCCCAAAGACTTTAAGATTTCCCAGTGGAATGGAAGTGCCTGTTGCAAATTAAAAAAGGCCTTGCCCTCTCAAGGATGAAATTCCAGGCCTGATGATGTAGTGAATGCAGACACAGTCCACAAATACTTCTGTGCTCAGTTGTTCCACCACACTCATCCCCCTAAATGGTTCAGAGTGGATGGTCACAGCAAAGTACAGTAGGAGGGTTAAAACTCTGTTTAGAGCATGATGATGCAGAAACATCCATAACCAATGAAGCAATAAATGAAGCAAT
Source organism: Leptasterias polaris (assembly GCA_037783415.1). Lineage (NCBI taxonomy): Eukaryota > Metazoa > Echinodermata > Asteroidea > Forcipulatida > Asteriidae > Leptasterias > Leptasterias polaris. Next base: position 162,952 of record JAZGTN010000285.1, on the reverse strand, counting down.
ATTCCATCCAGGTTTGAAACAATTATTAGCAATATACTAACGACAATGAACTTTAGTCTGTGGTCACACCAGTGTTTGCCCTGCCCATCCAAGCGTGAGTTGGTCAACCTTGCTACTTTCACTATCTGGTGTCTTTTAGTGATCACCATGGTGGTGCACCAGGCACATTTTTGGCCAATATCACCACCTCGCTGTGCATTTTTGTGAGCGCTCCATTCTTGTCAATTTGTGTAAATTCTGATCTGATTCGTTCTTTAATTTTACAATCTCGCTCAGTTCATTACACAGGGAAACCACTGAATCACAAAGTCAAAAACAGTTTGTAAAATGTCATCTTAAAATTAATAAAAACCAATTTCTTACACTTGAAATGTCCTGGCCTTCTTGCCGACAATCTTCCAGACAGAGATGATGATATTGATCTGACTGGATTCATTGAGAAGCAAGGCCTGTGATGCCTTATCACCCTCATCACGCTTCTTGTGGAAAGCCAACAGGGCGGCTGCAGCTTCTCTCACCTGAAACCAACACAGATTTAGGGTCACATACTGTGCAACTGCAAGTCTCGCGCATATTCAAACTTCTGGGACCAGAACTTCTGGGACCAGGTTGGTCTCAACTAAATTTATATGTGGACAACTCTGCTTTTTTCAAATACTTTTACAGTACAGTTTAACAATAACATAGTTTACGTCTATAAAACATTACATAATTTTGTTTGGAAAATAACCCTCCATCCTCCTGATGATCAGAACGTGGCAGACCGCCAGGAGGATGAAGGGTTACGTTTATCGTAGACCCAGTAACTGGGGCGCTGTACTCGGTTTTTTCTCTCAAAATGTTGACATCTGCGGTCGTACTCGCGCCCAGAGAATTATTGAGGAACAATTGGGAAACCTCAATTTACTATGATTCCTCACACCAAGCCACAAAAAATGCCTCAGAATGACAAAATACCCAACAAAATAGCTTGGAAACCTCCTACTGGCTTCTTGATACATGTACATGTATGTCTAAGATGCAACATCAGGCATTTAATTGTACTCACGATCATTGTTTTTGCTCCAAATCGATAATTTGGTGTGGCTGTGGGAAAAATCATAGTAAATTGAGGTTTCCCATCCTTAATAATTCTCACGGGCACTAGTACATGTACGACCGCAGAAGTCAAAATTTTGAGAAAAAAACGAGTACAGCGCCCAAGTTACTGGGTCTACATTTATCGCAGCTTCAAATAAGTTAGTACGACGACTAAGTACGACTGTCAAAATTTCACCCGTGTTTCACTGGTTACACGCTGTATGCTCCATGCTGCTGTGATTGCCAACGTGTTGGTAATGCATTCGCTTGGTCTTCCAGCGCCTCGTTCCTTTGTACTCGTTGTATTTTTAGATTCTCGCATTCTCCATTTTAATCGTTGTAATCGTAATTTCAAATAAATCAGCTGGTATTTTGTTTGGTTTTAAAAATCACAAAGAACAAAAACAAACATTGTGCCGAGTGTAAATTGTGTTCGAAAATGTTATCGGAAACATGCGGAACAACTTCGGCCTTCACACACCACCTGAAACGCATACATAAGCAGAGATAAGTTTAGTTCAAATTCAAACATCTATACCCCATGTCATGAGACCATGTTTTTTATGAAATTTAGTTAATTTCAATCAGAATGAAAAATGGCGGTGTTGGAAGTGGATTTTCTCCAAAAAGTTGTTTACCCATTTACTATAGTATGGAATTCCATATCTGTCATCGTGCGTCGCCCGTCGTGCGTCGCCAGGAATAACATGTTTATGTGTATGTATATCTCCCGTCGCCCGTCGCCAGTCGTGTCTCACGTTGCGCGTTGTGTGTCGTCCCTTTGCACTCCCTAACACGTGAATGCGCAATATACACCGTTGTCATTTATTTCATGCTTTGCTTTGTACTTTATGTGTGCATGCAATCCAAGAAATAATGGATCCAAGAAAAAATGGAGCATCTGGAGGCTACGTCTTAGAAGAATATAACGTTAATAACATGACATGGCTTCGCTTTGCGTTTTTTTTTTTCATGAGCACAATGTCTGTACTGACTGTTGTATCTACAGTATAACTGTAGATGTTGGATGAGTTTAATTAAACAAGGAGTAATTTCCATACACAATAATTTAACACAATACTACACTGAAAAATATACCATAATAATAGTTGGGGGAAAGAGATATTGTTCCTGGTATGTTGGGTTCCATGGTGGTGCTGGAGAAGATAACATATTTATCTAGACTGTACGGGTCGTGTGAACCTTACAATACATTGTGCTACACTGTGCTGTTATCATCGTGCTTCACTCACTGTTGTGGCCGTGGCCACATTTGTACTACAGGAGTATGACCGTCATACAGGACACGAATGCAAGCAAAACAATGGCACTGCGCACGCGTGATAAGACCTATAACAACACACGAGGGGCGACGCACGATGCACGACGGGCGACGCACGATGGGCGACGCACGATAGGCGACGCACGACAGGCGACGCACGACGAACGACGCACAATGGCAGATATGGAATTCCATACAATAACGTGATGTGTGATCTAAACAGATTGATCAGCATACTGAAAACGAGATGTCACAGCCTGGACTTCCTGCCAGCATGATTTGCTATGTAAATCAATAAAAAATGATGCCTTGAAATAAAAAGTGTAAAGTTTTGACGGAAACTAAAATGTGATTGTGTATTTTCTAAATCTTTACCAGTGCTTATTTTTATTAGCTTGCATACTCGGTATTTTTTAAAGCTGATATCACCTTAATTCTTTTTACACAATTGTATGTACGCGTGGGGTAGGTCTCGATCTCTGTCTTGGTCTCGGACACCTTGGTCTCGGTCTTGGTCTGGTCTCAGTAGGGCTGGTCTCGGTCTCGGATGGGGAGGTCTCGGTCTTGGTCTCGGACTTCCAGGTCTCGACTACAACACTGATATTGGGTATACTTTTACTTAGGTAGCCCTGGTAGGACGTCAGTGTCTGTTGCACTGCACTGACGTCCTGGGTATAAACCTTCTCTACAATGCAAACAAAATTTAGACTAAAATGTTTTCATATTTTTACCTTATTTGAGAAGCTGAAATTCCGTTCATATATTTGTGGTGTCCTTAACTACACTATTGATGAGTTCACAACTAGCCCTGGTAGGACGTCAGTCAGTGCCACTGCACTGACGTCCTGGGTATAAAGATCATGTACAATACGAACACAATTTTAGGTACAAATTTTTCATATTTTTACCTGATTTGAGAAGCTGAAACTCCATTCATATATTCTTGGTGTCCATAACTACACTTTTTATGAGTTCACAATTGACAAATACATCCATGGATGATATTAATTCCGAAAATAAGTATGAGTTGTGCACTAGCGATGTGACCGTCGTGTACCAATTGACTGTTAAGGCTCATGTGCGCATGCGCGATATGCATAGCATCTACAAAGAACGCGCATGCGCGTATAAAGCATTCTAAAGCGGTTCACAAGCTGTCAGTTTTATTAGGCTGTCGCAACGAATGCGTCAATTTCCATTTTATTTTCACAATAATTTCATCCAAGGATAAAATTTACAATTCTGAATAGAGCAGGATAAAGTTCAGGACACAAGGAATATGTGAGTCAAGTTTCAGCTTCCTCAAAAAGGTAAAAATATGAAAAAAATTGTTATAAATTTTTTCGCAATAGCAGAGGACCTTTATACCCTGGACTCCGTCGCATTGTATGCAACGGAGGAGTCCAACCTGGGCTAAGTTCACAACTAACAAATACATCCATGGATGACATTATTTCCGAAAATAAGTCGGAGTTCTGCACTGGCGTTGTGATCATCATGTACCATGGCCAATTGACCGTCTTAATGTCATGAGCGCATGCCCCCTAAGTTTGACTGCGCCCTCTACCGTGGTTGCTATGCGTCTACAAATTAAGTATGCACATGCGCGTCAGTCTTCACAAACAAGTCAGTTCAGGATGTCACAACGGAGGCGTCAATTTCCATTTTATTTTCACAAATAATGTCATCCAAGGATAAAATTAACAATTTTGAACCCAGCAGGCTGACAAGGAATATGTTAACGAAGTTTCAACTTCCTCCATCAGGTAAAATATAAAAATGTTTGTTATAAACAAATTTGCAATGGTACGGGACCTTTATAATAGTACCCTGGACTCTGTCGTCGCGTTGTATACATTCATTGGTGGAGGAGTCCAACCTGGGCTAACTTTTACTTGTTTTAGGGTACTTTACTGTACTGGCAGATGGGGTGGGGGACAAACTACTGCCACTGGTTTTCAATGCTACGTACTGATTGACAAATTTTGGATCGAGAGGAAAAAATAATGGTTTAAAACTTAGTCGCTACCTCCATTCTCAAACTCAAAGTCACAAAGACGAGAACGTCACTGTTTGTACTGAACTAGAACTTAGATTATTATTAATATTAGAAGGATCATGTTGTATAGCAATAATAGGCCCTATTGTAAGCATTAAATTGTAAGTAAAGTGGATCAATCTATCTAGGGTCACACTTTAATAAATTTTCAATTAGAATTCAATCAATCAAGAAGACGAACCTTTTTCTCATCCAGGTGACTCCGGTTATTATATTTCTTCGATGAATATTTCTTTTTCTTGAGGTCCATTTTAATATTGATCAGGGAAAACTTCCAACGATAGCTATAAACGTCTCTGCAAAGCAACTTTCTGCTCACATACATAGATGTAACCGTCATATGCTACACAACGTACAACACGTGTTTCATCAATAGTGTAGTTTGGCTTCCGAAACAAAGCTGAAAATGTATGTTGCATTTACGTACAGGGCGTCTAGGTTTCGATCACAATGCGATTACGCTTGCGCCCTCTGTAGTTTTGACTGGTCTGTGGGCTTTTTCCGAGACATCAGGGGGTGTTCCACTTGCGCAAAAAGACACGACCGTTCGCGAAAACGTTTCTGACTGTTTGCGACCCGACTGGAACGATTGCACGCGCACATTGATGTCAATAATTATGGCAGCGCTCTGTAATGAAGATGGCGACACCATATTATGAATTATATTTTTTTGTATCTTGGGTTTTGCTGTATTGGGTAAATTGTTGTCCTCGTTTGTACATCACGTCTTCAGCTAAGTTGTTATTTTAGCTCCACCTGACTGCGTTGCCAACCACTGAAAACACATTATAACTATTTTCGTGACAAGAAAATATTATCGTCTGCTTACGTTTTGTTGTCCGCCATTTTAAAAACCACCCACCAACACCTCAGAAATACGTTCGCCTGTGGTTGCGAACGTTCGCCAACGTTGTTGGCGCACGTCTCGTTCCACTCAAAATTGTTGGCAAACGTTTGCAAACGTTGGCAACGTTTGCGCAAGTGGAACGCACCCCAGCCAGGTGCGGATACAGGGGGGCGTGGGGGAACACGCCCCCCCCCCTTTTGCTTGAGAAAAAAAAAAAAAAAAAAACATCAAGGGGAAAAATGAGGGAGAGACAAAGTTAATGACATAGGCCCTACCTATTTTTTTTCTTCAAAAAAGCTACTAATAATCCGTACCTCGTACACTTTGTTTCATTTGTGGACCACTATTAAATTCACTGACTGATGAGGAATCTGTGTGTGTGGACATCGTGTTTTTCTCACACACTGAACAAAGCGCGAAACACCTCCTGCAAATGCCTGGCGCAGGGTCTGGGCGGGGGCGTGAAGATCATACACTACCGCAGCGTGAGTCGACCATGCCACCTGTGTGTGCACATGTGCAAAGAAGTTTCTGGCTGGAGGTCAGCACGCGCGCGCGCTAAATACAATGTGACTTTTACAATACGAACATCGGAAACTAGTTTTATTAAGAAAACAAAAGGTATAGCCTTGGCTCTAGCACCATTGCATTCCTATTTTTGTGCCCGATTTAATTTTTAATCCAGTTATGAAACTTACTGATCGAATGAATGCTACTGTACTTGTAGAAAGCCCTAATGCTTAATTGTTTTTTAAAAACATCACAGATCTTTTGGGAAAATTGTTTGCTTTTCGAATCGCGAGTGTGATTTTTTCCCACATAATATTAACTTGCGCGAAAACCATTGTCAGGTTCCCTCAACAAACCACAACAGCTTATACTATCAACTGCTGATATTTAATGAGGACCAGACTGATTCACTCGGCGCACCATCAAGGTTTTGTGAAATACGTGTAATGCGGTGCGCATATTAAGCCCGTCTGCGCAAAAGGTATTATGCTCAGAGCGTTATGTAAATCAGTCTGGTCCCCATTAGATCGTATAAATGTTGTGAAATTGTTCAGGGAACCCAGCTAGTATGGTTCTCGCGCAAGTTGTTAATACGTGATCAAAAAGTTCACTCTCGCGACTCGAAAGGCAATCAATTTTCCCCAAAAATCCGTGATGTTTTAAAACAAAAGTTTAGCATTAGGGCTTTCTACAAGTAGGCTATACAGTAGCATTCGATCGGTAAGTTTTATAACCGGGATTAAAAATTACATCGGGCACAAAAATAGGATTGCAATGGTGCTAGGGCCAATTGGCAAGAACGAAGTGGATTGGCCCTATGGGGCTAGTGAAGACATAGCATCGTCATTTACTCATGGTGTCTCACTCTGTTCAGAAAATAACATATTTTTTTCGTATTCAAGAAAGAGGGTTAATATCTGTTGTGCTTCTTTCAAACTGGTAATTATCAATAGTTCAGATAAAACATCGATGTTTTTTCCCCCCTGAATAAGTATTAATTGTAGCCTGCATTTTGATTTTTATAACTCAGGATGGCTGATTCAAATCAATGACTCCCAGAGTCCCAACTCGAAAATAAAGTTTTAATAATGATCTTGCTAAAACAAAAGTGGTCAGATATATTGCATGAGGTCGCACCACAGAGCATCTAGAATCCTAACTGTTTCAGAGCATTTAAGCGGGCCCCGGAACCGGCCCATGCCGTAAGGGCTTCGCGTTACGTGCTCGAAGCAGCCACAAATTGCATTCACCATTTGCTGCTTGGTAAATTTTCACGCCCCCCCGTTTGGAAAATCCTGGATCCGCCCCTGCCAGCTTCCGCTTTAGACTGGTCCGCTGCCTTATCCGCAAGGATAAGGACAGGCACCGGTCTACTTCTATTGGACAGACATGCAGTGACGTAAGCTTTCCATATCTGCGTTATGATTGGTATGTGGTTGTCGGCTGGTTGTCGGCTGAACGGGATGCGAGGTCAAAGGTGTGTTTGTCAGGTTTCCTCGAAGCCGGTCTCTGGCGTAAAACACGAGCCTCGAAGTGTGACGTCAGATGTTCGGGCTACTTCCGCTTTAGACTTGATTGGCGACGCTGTTTTTTGTACTAGCCACCAATAGAGGGCGCTACATTGACTGTTTGGGAGGCTGACTCAGAAGGACTGGGCAAGTCTATAAATCTGGATCGAGGTTCGTTTTGATCCAGATGTTCGTGTGATACAGATATCTCTTCTCCAGTAATTCGTGTTGCGGACAGTAATTCGTGTTGCGATATCGCACCACGTTAAACAAAATGAACGTCGCCAATCAAGACTACTTCCGCTTCGGCTCGAGCTCCACTTGATCATGTCAAAGGAGAACTGGGCAGGGACTCTGGTCAAAGCATAGAGCAAGCTTGCTCTATTGTCAAAGCCAGGGGCGGATCCAGGATTTTCCAAACGGGGGGGGGGGGGCGTGAAAATTTACCAAGCAGCAAATGGTGAATGCAATTTGTGGCTGCTTCGAGCACGTAACGCGAAGCCCTTACGGCATGGGCCGGTTCCGGGGGGGCCCGCTTAAATGCTCTGAAACAGTTAGGATTCTAGATGCTCTGTGGTGCGACCTCATGCAATATATCTGACCACTTTTGTTTTAGCAAGATCATTATTAAAACTTTATTTTCGAGTTGGGAGTCATTGATTTGAATCAGCCATCCTGAGTTATAAAAATCAAAATGCAGGCTACAATTAATACTTATTCAGGGGGAAAAAAACATCGATGTTTTATCTGAACTATTGATAACTACCAGTTTGAAAGAAGCACAACAGATATTAACCCTCTTTCTTGAATACGAAAAAAATATGTGATTTTCTGAACAGAGTGAGACACCATGACGATGCTTTGTCTTCACTAGCCCCATAGGGCCAATCCACTTCGTTCTTGCCAATTGGCCCTAGCAGTTGCAATCCTATTTTTGTGCCCGATGTAATTTTTAATCCCGGTTATAAAACTTACCGATCGAATGCTACTGTATATAAGCAACAAACATTCTTGCAAATTGGAAGGCTTACAAAGGTTATATTTATTCAGATCTTAATTGTTGAATCGGATATTTTGGTCAGTAAAAGTAATGATAGTTTTCCCCGTTTTCCCCACTTTCCCCCTACTACAGTTTCGTTACGGGACGCCACTGAAGTCTCCACTTGAAGTTCATTTTAATTATTACAAACACACAATGTACAGTACTGTGGCGGAATTGCATTTGTTAGGGGCAAATTACAATCTGATCCTGGGCCTACTTATACCGCAGGCTTCAGATCACTCGATGATCTAAAGGCAAAGGGACAAGGTCCGTTTGGAGGAAATATACCGCCGATTGCGTAATGATCGTCTAGTCCTATTGCTACACAGTTACCCAAATACATGGACACCTTGACGAGAGAACTGTCGGTGAACTGATCACAAGATCGTTTATTGCATCAATCAACAAATTAATTGACAGTGTACAAAATTGGGCAGGGGTTTCTTTATTTCAACCTGTTTCTTTGGGCCAATGAACATGTAATATCACGTTGTCATCCTAATATTCTGAGTCCCTAGACACAGCCCGGTATCATCTCTAACATTAGCAGATAACCATAGTGACCCTAGGATGTAATCACTTCCATGTAATCACTACTAGCCGTCTATAAAAACACTGGCTGTAGTAAGCAACACAGGCCGTAGTCAGCAATACACAGGCCGTATGTAAACAATACTAGCCGTAGTAAGCAATACAGACCGTAGTAAGCAATACAGGCCGTAGTAAGCAACACAGGCCGTAGTAAGCAACACAGGCCGTATGTAAACAATACTAGCCGTAGTAAGCAATACAGACCGTAGTAAGCAACACAGGCCGTATGTAAGCAATACAGGCTGTAGTAAGCAACACAGGCCGTAGTAAGCAACACAGGCCGTAGTAAGCAATACAGACCGTAGTAAGCAACACAGGCCGTAGTAAGCAACACAGGCCGTAGTAAGCAACACAGGCCGTAGTAAGCAACACAGGCCGTAGTCAGCAATACACAGGCCCTATGTAAGCAACCTTGCACTCGTGTACCCGCGAACAGTGTGGTCTAAGAAGACCCCTACTGTGCACGGAACACTAAATACCGGTCACGGTTGCAGACAATGATTGCTTAATAACCCTCAATGGACGCGACTCTCGCTGTCCAAGTGTGCCTTTACTTAATTATGTAACCTAACTATCTCCCACACTTCTAGAAGGTGCGTTTTCCCCTAGTCACAAGCCACCGCTTTTGTGACCGGCAACTACACTCCTCTAGCGTGTCTAATAGACCAAACACAATAAATTATATATACAGCAATCTTCCTCAATTTCTTGCAACGATCATCTTGCAAGAGGGCTCCTAGCCCATTATACAAAATGCAACGATAAACTTGTCTGAAGGCTCCTAGCCTATCACACAAAATACAAGATAAACACAATATAATAAACACCAGTTGAGTCCAACTTACGATCTTCCCTGCTTCTCGATTTACCACTGCCGCTGGAACCCCGTCTCCTATCCTACAAACACTAATATTTTACCGTCGTCGCCCAACACTAACTATTCACCGTATTGTGGGACTATCTTTACTTAATACTAGAAACTCCGACTGCCTTACTCCACAACTAATCTGCAACCGCTTTTCTTAACAACTAATCTCCAAGTGCTCGCAATCTCGCCAGCCCCGCTCTGCCTGGCCCAGACATGCGGTCCTACACCGCCACTGCGCACGCTCACCCTGCCAGACCGGGTCACTGCAAGCGCTAAGCTCCGCCCACTTGCACTGCCAAGTCGTCACGCAGCAAACCCTATATTCACAACCTAAAAATAGCACAATCACATGTCCTTCACATGCATTTCCGTCACAAAGGCCCAAGCAATGGCCGAGTCGTCCCCGACTCGCCAGCCATGACTAACAAAAATAAAAAAGGAAATGCATTAGTTCTTAAGTGTTTCTTTACAAAACAATACAACACTTAAAAAAGGGGGGGGGGTCTGCTTTGACCTCAAAACTATTTTACCCCATTTATACAGTTTGAAAAAGGACTCGTTTTTAAGAAATACAATTTGCACCATGATCCGCCTAAATCTCAAGTTGAACACATAATCACAAAATGTATACAGATTTAAGGACGTCTCTGAAAATCACTAAAATCACACTAGCACCTTTTCTTAAATACAAAAATACAACTTTCAAAGAGTTACTTCTCTCTTTGACAAAATCTATGGAGGTAGTTCGGCAAAACTTATTTGCATAAACCTGGCAGGAAGAAAATACAAAAATACAGTTGGTTGTCACCCGTTTCCTTTATACAACTTTAAGATTGGCAAGGTTATTATTTATTACAATTGAGAACACCGACAATAAGAAACTTTGGATAAATGCAAACAAAAAGATATAGGAATACCACAACCAAGAAAACACTAGTTACCCAACGCAGAACCCTGGATATAACGTCCCTCGTCGTCCACCTCCACTTGAATCACTCTGATCTCGTTGTGGTCACGGCGACTCACCACTTCTCCGTCCATAATGGTTGTGACGGTAAGGTGGCGGATCTCCCGCGCAGTTCTGGTGCGTCTTCTTGGTGGGGGTTGCTCCGGGGTTTGTGGTGTGAAGGGTACCTGGGTCGGGGGCACAACATCACCCTCATATCTGCCTGTCACCACCGGACCTTGTGGTCTCGGTACCTCTGCATCCTCTTGGGGTGCGGTCATGCCTTGGCGGGGGTTGCTCCGGGGTTTGTGGTGTGAAGGGTACCTGGGTCGGGGGCACAACATCACCCTCATATCTGCCTGTCACCACCGGACCTTGTGGTCTCGGTACCTCTGCATCCTCTTGGGGTGCGGTCATGCCTTGGCCTTGGGGTCGTTCCACCTCTTCCAAGGTTGGCATCGAAGAAGATGAGGATGTAGGAGAAGAAGGAGCAACTTGCCTCATAAGCTCCAACATGGCTCTGGGCTTACCGGTTAGGCCGACCGGGGCCACTGGGGAACTTGGGTACGCCATGAGTGGGGACATAGGCGTGGGGGACAAAGACAGCACTGGCTGGTCCGTCTCTTCCAACTCTATCTCAGGGTGGACCCCCTGTGAAGCACTAGCGGTGGGTGGGCCAGTTTCTCCAACTAAACGGGCCACCGTCGCCTCTCTTCGCTGATGCAGATGCACTGAAGTAATGTGAGCATCCAAAACGCTCTGTTGACCCGCCAAGTAGTTGCAGGAGGGGCATTGTAGACTCTGCTCCCTGTGGTGGTCTACCTCTATGTGCCTCCACAAGCTCTGTCGGTGCAGAAAGAACTGGTCACATTGGAGACAACGGAACCTCCGCGGCTTTGACGTCTTCGGCATCCTAGCCACTGGTCACTTCCCTGCAAGTAACCACAAGAACAAACGGTCAACCTCTCAACAACAACTTAACACCTCAGAAGGACTGATTTCCTCCTAACTTAAACCGAAACTTCCCTGCCTAGCGAAACCGCAGGGGTACTCTATGTTTCCTCCCTCGGTACCGCCTCGGCAGTGTTTCACCATTGACCTCTGGTGAATTACCCAGCTGACCTTCGACCTCAGGGTCGCCGTCGATGGTGTCAACCATCACGGGACCGTCACTACCTTCCTCCCTAGGGGTTTCCTCTTGAGATTCAATAATCTCTACCTCTTGAACCTCAAACTGTGGACCAGTCGCTACTTCGACGAGAGGGCTTTCTGTCACCCCCTCGCTGAGCTGACTGACCCAAGGTTCCAACTCCCCACCGACATATGGTTTGAGTCGGTCGACGTGGACTACCTTTAGTTTGCCTCCTCGCCGAAGCTGGATGCGCACCACCACATCCGACAACCTCTTCACAATAAGCCATGGTCCTTCCCAACGCAATTGAAGCTTGGGGGACACATGCTTTTTCCTTGCAGGATTATGCAGCCACACAAATTGACCTTCCCGCAGTCCATGAGTCGATGCATGTCGGTCGTAGTTTCGCTTCTGTCTGCGGGCACTTTTCCCCAGGCAGACCTTTGCTCTCTCATGAGCTTGTTGCATATTGCCTCGCAACTTCTCAGCAAAGTCGGTACTGGCGTCATTCTCGACCTCAGGACTCCCAGTCACCAGATCCACCGGAATGCTAACTTCACGACCCAACATCATCATGTGGGGGGTCTCCCCAGTCGACTCTTGCGGTGTGCATCGATAAGCAAAGGTGGCATAAGGGAGGAATTCGTCCCAATCCCTTTGCCTCTTCTTTGGATCAATGAACATCGCGACAATGTTTACCAACGTCTTGTTGAATCTCTCGACCATACCATCCGACTTAGGATTGTATGCGGTCGTTCGAGTCTTGGTAATGCCAAGGAGATGGCACATTTCCACAAACACCTCAGACTCGAAATTTCTACCCTGATCTGAGTGCAGTTCTTGGGGCACTCCAAATCGACACACAAACTCGTTCACCAACTTAAGAGCAACAGTCCTCGCAGTGGAATCAGGAAGGGGATACGCTTCCATCCACTTGGTGCAGTAATCGCCAACTACCAAAATCCACTTATTGCCACTGTCCGATGTGGGCAGTGGCCCAAGCAAATCTATGGCCACCCGTTCCATTGGAACGCCGACCCTGTACTGCCTTAGAGGGGCGAGCCTTCTCTTAGCAGCAGATTTCCTTCTGGCGCAGAGGTCGCAAACCCGCAGGGACGACCGTACATCTGCCGACATACCTGCCCAGAAGTACCTGAACTTCGTCTTAGCCAACGTCTTACTGACACCCAAATGACCACTGAGTTGTCCACCATGCAACTGTTCGATGACACCTTTCCTCAACTTTTGTGGCAAAACCAACAGCCACCTCACCGACTTCCCATCGTCGGACTCCCAGCGCCGACACAACAGTCCTTCCCTGACCTCCAATTGGTCCCATTGAGACCAATAGGTTTTGGAGGCCGTGGAAGAGTGGGACAGAGTCTTCCACTCAGGCCGATCATTTCCCTCCTCTTTGGACTTGATAAGCCAACCCATCGTCCCATCCTCCAGTTGAGCCGCCCTCATCTCCTCTCCAGGAATCATTGGTTGGGCCACCAGACCCCTCACCAAAGACTCTCTACCCTGAGTTTCCACCTCGGGCACCTGGTGACCTGACTCGTCACTTGTTGGCTCCTCCCGGCCACACTGCTTACACTGTCTCCTAGACAAGCCATCAGCATTTCCATGCTTTTTCCCTGGCCTGTGTTCTATGATCAAGTCGTACTGCGATATCACCTCCATCCATCGGGCCAGCTGACCTTCTGGGTTCTTGAAGTTGAGAACCCATTTCAACGCAGCATGGTCAGTTCTGACTGTAACCCTGCGACCATACAAGTACTGCTTGAAATTCTTCAAGTAGACAACCACAGCCAACAACTCCCTTCGGGTTACACAATAATTCCGCTCAGGTCTGCTGAGTTTTCGACTCGCATAAGCCACAACTCTTTCTACACCATCTTGGACCTGGGATAAGACTGCCCCGATGCCCTCCCCACTGGCATCCGTGTCCAAAATGAAATCGCCTTCGGGGTTGGGGTACGACAGAATCGGGGCAGACTGAAGTCTGTCCTTCAATTCGTCGAACGCCCTTTGACATGACTCAGTCCACCCAAACACCCTCGATTTCTCTGTCAAGGCATGAAGTGGACTCGCAATCTCTGCGAAACCCTGGATGAATTTCCGGTAGTACGAGGCGAGGCCCAAAAAGCTTCGGACGTCTCGTACACACCTCGGAACAGGCCAGTCAGAAACTGCCTTGACCTTTTCCGGATCTGTAGCAACCCCTTCTGCGGACACAATGTGCCCCAGATAAGCCACCGACTTCTGAAACAAGTGACACTTGCTTGGCTTAAGCTTAAGCCCAGCGTGCCGGAGCCTACTCAACACTACTTTGAGACGCTCTAGGGTCTCCATTACGGTTTGCCCAAACACAATGATGTCATCCAGGTAGATTAACAAAATCTCCCACTGCAACCCAGCCATGACCTTCTCCATCAACCGTTCAAAGGTGGCTGGAGCGTTGCATAGCCCAAACGGCATGCACTTCCAACGGTAAAGTCCGTTCCTGACAACAAACGAAGACTTCTGGCTAGCATCCTCATCTAGGGCAACCTGCCAATACCCCGATGCTAAGTCAAGCGTCGCAAACCACTTGGCCCCATTCAAGGCATCAAACGTCTCATCAATCCGGGGTACCGGATAAGCATCCTTGATGGTGACCGCGTTTAACCTCCTGTAATCAACACAGAAACGCTTAGTCCCATCCTTCTTGCCAACCAAAACAACATTCGCCGCCCAAGGACTATCAGAGGGTTCAATAACTCCTCTCTTCAACAAATCACCGACCTGCCTTTGAATCTCTTCCTGGTTGCAGTAGGGATGCCGCCTTGGTCTTTCCTTGACCGGCGGAGATTCCCCTGTCTTAATATGATGTTGCACCATATCAGTCCTACCAATATCATGATCTCCTTTCGAGAAAACATCCTGGAAGTTAGCCAAGCACTTCCGGACCTCTCCCTGGTACTTAGCCTCCACATTGGCTGTCCCCCGACTAAACAGATCATGCAAATGCATGGGCAAGCCCTGCTTTGCCCCTGACGTCTGTTCAGTGTCACCAATGACCGCCTCATCCTCCACCTGAGAGACTACACCCACCGTCGTTCCTGCCCGAGCAACTCTCTTTTCTCGCCCTGGGTTAAACAGTCTCAATGGAATTACTTCCGACTCCATGTTGACTAGGGACCTGGCTAATACCAGCCCTTTCTGAGCCAACTCACCACCACCCTCTAAAGGTTCAACAATAGCCAGACCGGCTACATCAACCTTTCCTCTGGAAAGCACACCAGGGACGACTGCCTCGTGGCCTGAAGGAATGACTGTGGTCCTTGACACTACCACTCGCCCAATGAAGGGTTCACCAGCTATACTGGTGCACTTGATTCGCTCTCCACTGAGCCGAAGTTCCTTCAACTGGAAATCCAAATTTCCTCCGGTGGGCACCAGAAAATCCATTCCCAGGATGCCTGGGTACTTCATTTCGGTAAACGTCGCCTTCACCAACCTAGCCGTCCGACCAACTTGTACCTCAACCAAAGCACTGCCCAACACTGCCAAAGGGCTACCATCAATCTGTTTAACCTGGACACCCTCCGTCTCCAAGACGGGTCTACACTCTTTTGGTATTTGGTAGTATATGGCACTACTTATTAAAGTATCGGTGGACCCCGTGTCAATTAAAAACCGACACTTGGTAGCCCTTACCAATCCATCAACAAATAGTCCATAGCGGGGACTCAGACTTGACATGGGCAGTGTAATTACTCGCCCTTCTCCCTGTCTTGACCTTTTCCCTTTACTACCACTACTGCCGTTGTTTTGTCTTTTGGACCCTCTTGTAAAACCAGCCTGTCCGTGGGTCCCTCTTGAGGCTGGTTGTCGTTTCCCTGCTTCGGGGTAAACTGTCTACGAGGTTGCTGACACTCGCGGGCGAAATGCCCCAAGCCTCCACAATTGAAGCACCTCCTCTGACCGGGTTCCGTCCCCTGGGGCTTGTGCTTCTTCAATGATGAAGACACACCCTCAGTGGAACTCCGATTCCCCAGCGACTTCAACATCTCCGCCATCGTCTGTAAAGTACGGGCCTGCTCACTGAGGTTCGTTTCCAAACTCCCCAGTCTCTGCTCCGTACCCACAGCGTCTGCAGCCCTTGCCAACTTGGCGGGCTGTCGATCTAGTAACCTTTGTCGTTCGACCCTGTCAAAGTTCTCAGTTTCTAAAGCTGCCTGAATAGCCTCGTCCAAATTCGTTGGACGGGCCCTGTTGATGCCTTCCCGGATGGAATGATTATCCACCGCATCAATGAAATGGTTCTTGGCCAACCGGTCACGAGCAACTTCCTCAATTTCAGGGTATGCTCGAGCCGTCAGCTCCTGAATGGCCTGGCCCAACTCTTGCAGGGTTTCCTTCGTCCCCTGCCGTCTGTGTCGCAATTCAACCAGATAGTTCTCACTTTGACGACCAGAGCCAAATCTCCGTTCCAACAACTTGACAAGGGCACTGTACTCATAGGTTTGCCCTGTCTCGCCCAACAATCGGAGTGCATTACCCTGCAGGCTTGCGGTCAAAAACCTTGCAGCCTGTGTGTCACTCCAGCCGTTGACCTCACGGCACGACTCAAAATGGCGGTAGTACTCCTTCCAAAGCACCTTACCACCATACCGATCAGGGTTTATGTATGGCCGTCGATTCACCCGATCCACCAATCCCCTCTGATCTCCTTCGTCACTACTACCCAACAAACTCCCTCCCGGTGGCTGGGGCTTCACCGGGGGGTCAACTATCTCTACAGCTGAGCTGCTGTTACATGCCTTCTGCACTGGGCAGGTCATGTCACTTAACAGTTCGCTGTTGGTCCGTTTGGGTCGAACTGCCTCGTGATCATCCAGGAACGGGTTGGTACTGCGTCTACCCTGTTCCGCAACACCCTGACCCGATAGGAACAACGACAAATCATCGATCCCTGGTCTGATCGATGACTTAGCTATGGGAGTAACCTCTGGTGCCCGGGAAAATATCCCTGAGCCCCCACGCCTAAGAGGTGTACTTTCCTCGAAGCTAACCTCCTTCCTCACCCTGGGTGCTTCATCAAGTACAGAGCTTCGGTTTTCCAACGAGGGAGAGACATACCCAGATGTCTCTTCTCTCAACCGAAAGTCCACCTCCGAATCTACCTGATGCCTCACATGCCCATCCTCACTTGGCATGTCCCCTTGGAACGACCCCTTCATGGCAGCTTCCAACTTCTTTGCAAGGAGATCCTTCTCCCATTGCAGAAATTGGGCTTCCATGCGGAGCCTCTGCACCTCTACCTCAACACCCGAGGTGCCCATCCTCCTCTTCGCTTCTTCGGTCATACTGTTGTCTCATACACTTTGGGGGTTGCCCCAGTGTAGCCGAAGCCACCCACGAACACCCCGCCTCTGATCTTGGATCAAGCGCCAACCGCAAAAGTACAGCACAATCACCAGACCCAGACAAGCCAGTATAAGACACAACAGGACAAATCTACCACACCAACATAAAGTTTGCTAGAACTTACAAAGTTGCTACACTCGGCCACGGACCACTAGGTGACTGAGTCACTTCTAGCATCGCAGTCTGTGTCGCACTTCTCTGTAATTCCAAACTTTGCGAAACCCTGGTACTGCCAATTTGACCAGACAGACTGTTAATTCTCAGCAGTATCAAGTTCTGATCCCTTGCAATTCGTCGTAACCGCCTCAACTCCAAACGAGTCTTAGCAAACTGACAAGTCGCAATCAGAACCACAATGACAACAATCACTAACAGAAGCACAACAATCCACAATCTCATCGCCAACCTTGGTAACTTGTGTACTCGCCTTTCCACAGAAGGAGGCGTTACCTTAACAGGAGCTAGACTTAATCATTCGCAATCATCCCACTTCTGACACCATTTGTGGCGGAATTGCATTTGTTAGGGGCAAATTACAATCTGATCCTGGGCCTACTTATACCGCAGGCTTCAGATCACTCGATGATCTAAAGGCAAAGGGACAAGGTCCGTTTGGAGGAAATATACCGCCGATTGCGTAATGATCGTCTAGTCCTATTGCTACACAGTTACCCAAATACATGGACACCTTGACGAGAGAACTGTCGGTGAACTGATCACAAGATCGTTTATTGCATCAATCAACAAATTAATTGACAGTGTACAAAATTGGGCAGGGGTTTCTTTATTTCAACCTGTTTCTTTGGGCCAATGAACATGTAATATCACGTTGTCATCCTAATATTCTGAGTCCCTAGACACAGCCCGGTATCATCTCTAACATTAGCAGATAACCATAGTGACCCTAGGATGTAATCACTTCCATGTAATCACTACTAGCCGTCTATAAAAACACTGGCTGTAGTAAGCAACACAGGCCGTAGTCAGCAATACACAGGCCGTATGTAAACAATACTAGCCGTAGTAAGCAATACAGACCGTAGTAAGCAATACAGGCCGTAGTAAGCAACACAGGCCGTAGTAAGCAACACAGGCCGTATGTAAACAATACTAGCCGTAGTAAGCAATACAGACCGTAGTAAGCAACACAGGCCGTATGTAAGCAATACAGGCTGTAGTAAGCAACACAGGCCGTAGTAAGCAACACAGGCCGTAGTAAGCAATACAGACCGTAGTAAGCAACACAGGCCGTAGTAAGCAACACAGGCCGTAGTAAGCAACACAGGCCGTAGTAAGCAACACAGGCCGTAGTCAGCAATACACAGGCCCTATGTAAGCAACCTTGCACTCGTGTACCCGCGAACAGTGTGGTCTAAGAAGACCCCTACTGTGCACGGAACACTAAATACCGGTCACGGTTGCAGACAATGATTGCTTAATAACCCTCAATGGACGCGACTCTCGCTGTCCAAGTGTGCCTTTACTTAATTATGTAACCTAACTATCTCCCACACTTCTAGAAGGTGCGTTTTCCCCTAGTCACAAGCCACCGCTTTTGTGACCGGCAACTACACTCCTCTAGCGTGTCTAATAGACCAAACACAATAAATTATATATACAGCAATCTTCCTCAATTTCTTGCAACGATCATCTTGCAAGAGGGCTCCTAGCCCATTATACAAAATGCAACGATAAACTTGTCTGAAGGCTCCTAGCCTATCACACAAAATACAAGATAAACACAATATAATAAACACCAGTTGAGTCCAACTTACGATCTTCCCTGCTTCTCGATTTACCACTGCCGCTGGAACCCCGTCTCCTATCCTACAAACACTAATATTTTACCGTCGTCGCCCAACACTAACTATTCACCGTATTGTGGGACTATCTTTACTTAATACTAGAAACTCCGACTGCCTTACTCCACAACTAATCTGCAACCGCTTTTCTTAACAACTAATCTCCAAGTGCTCGCAATCTCGCCAGCCCCGCTCTGCCTGGCCCAGACATGCGGTCCTACACCGCCACTGCGCACGCTCACCCTGCCAGACCGGGTCACTGCAAGCGCTAAGCTCCGCCCACTTGCACTGCCAAGTCGTCACGCAGCAAACCCTATATACACAACCTAAAAATAGCACAATCACATGTCCTTCACATGCATTTCCGTCACAGTACAAATAAAACGGTTTTGGGGAAACAACAACTCTTACTCAATATAAAAAGGCATGGAATACTGTATTAACTAGTAGTATGTAACCCGTTAGCTGGCCTGGAGTTACCCAGGTAACACACGACCTAGCTGCAACGTTTTCCTGAAGGTTGCGGTTTCGTCATGTTGCTTAGTAACGTACATACAATGTTGCAACAACGTTAAAGGCACCTGGCAGTGGTATTTTTTCAAAATAAAGCTTTTGTCATTAATATATACATTTTTATGAGTGGAATGTGAATAAACAATTTACTAAGGTAAAAAAATTGTATTTTTCTTTTAATTACAAATAAAAAAATAGGCCCCCCTTTACATGGCGCTGTTCGTGACGTCAATCGAGGCATGAGAAAATGTGTAGTCTGGCCCCGTACATTACGTCTGGGTACCGGATCAGTATGATGCGTTTTCGTATTCGGACGTCACCACCCAATGCAATCCTAGGACAGTGTACAGTCGACTATTACGAGACGCCAGTTTATACGAGGTTTTTCACCGGTCCCGAACTGTCCCATGCGCGTTTCTATGTCTTAAAAACGGAAGATACGAGCATGGTCATAAACGAGAACACGGATAATACGAGGTATTGTTTTTCCACCAGAAACATTTCGCTGGTAACCTAAGCTTCACTGCAACTTCCCTTGCACACTACTACCAACGAAAAAATCCCCGGGCTATCCAAGTGTTCGCTGCATTATAGCGCTGAAAACGACGTCGGACCGGACCACTTTGCCCTCGCTTAGCCTAACTTTCGATGCCCGTAACTGCCTATATTTGGGATCTGCAGGAAAAAAATGCTGGCTGACCCCATCTTTAGTCATTTTGCTGCATCCAGCAGCAATTTTCGCTGGAAAAATGCAAGAAAAAACCCCCTTTTGGATAACCAAACGAAACGTACAATCTCACTACTTGCAAGCACGTGTATATACAACGTAAATGCAGGCAAGTTCGAGTGGGGTCGATGTTCAATCGAGGCGAAGTCTTCCTCGATTGACGTCACAAAAAGGGATGGGTGGAGTCGCCCCCAAACAACTTTATGTATTTTTTAAACATATAAATACTGACAAACAATTACTCACAAAATTGTTTTATTGTTAATATACATATACTCTTATATTAAAAAATTATATTTCCAGGTGACTTTAAAGGTTGCCATCTTAAAGTATAGCTAGGTCCGATTTAGGGCCGAGTTAGATTTGAGTTATCAAATAGCTATTTTTTTTAGATTCGAGAAAGTAAAGCTTTCATTTAAGATACTGCATGAACAGTAGGTAATCAAAAACGATATATGAATTCTTTGGACTTAGTATTATTATTATTTTGAGACGTCCCCATTAGTTTTGTAAACGAAAACGAACGAGGACGTCGTCGTCGGAACACCCGGATCCATTTTGTTAAACTCCTCAGTTACGTGTAGACATCCCCAACACACAAACACCCACTTTCAATATGCATCCCGGTGTAGGTCTTTTCTTTTTTCCTTTGACCATGTATTTAACATCCTCCCATTGACTTTGCACACGCAATTCCTCATGGAGCACCCCATCCCACAGTCTTTAGAATTCCCCCATGGAGACCTTGTATTTTCCATTTTTTGTTTTGCACTTGGTCTCCATGGAAGGTTCCGAATAATGCGGGCACAGAAATATACACCTTCAAATTGGCTTTGCAATTAGAGTTATAGGCCTAGATATTATTATTGACATAAGTAGGCCTTTAGAACATTTTCATGTCGCCAGTGAGCCCGAAACGGCATATTTAGACAATATTGTCAGTGATTGGATACCGTAAAGTTAAAATTAGATCACTGTTGTACAGGTACGACTTCAAGCAGAGAACTAATTAGACAACATTGTATGTGCGTTGCATGTGCTGATGTAAAGATGGCAGCATGAACGTGGTCTCCACCAATGCATGAGTCTTGAGAAATACTGCTGGTTGGGGGTTCTAATAATTAGAAGAAGAAAATAAAACTTATAAAAAGGTTACATGAAACAATAGTATTTAATCAAAACAAGCACATACAATAAATTTCGCAAAAAGAGATTGTTTTGGATGTTTTTCAGCAAAAAAAAGGGTTTTTAAATATACTTATTGTTGTTATTTTTTTGTCTATTTATTTTCATTTGAAAAGCTAAATCATAGAGGAATAATATGTAAAACAATCTCTATTTTGCGAAATGAGCTAATTTTGACAACATCTTGCATGTTATTTGTTCCATGATAAGGAGACCAGTTTTAATCAAATACAAAAATATATCGTTCGTTAAAGAGGAAGGGAAACGACCAATTCTTTTTTGAGAAGTGCTCATTTTCCAACAGATCGAGTCCTCATGTAAGTGGGGAAAAAATCACAAGTCTCTAACCTCACGTTAAAATGGTATAAATTGCTATTGTATTTGATGCCCTTCCAGAGCAAATTTTGTCAACATCCAAAACATTTCATGACATCATTCTGAGAAAAATGGGTCTCTACAATTTTACACAAAGATATTTTGGTTCATTCCTGACACTGTTCGAATCAAACTGCCTTGAATTTGCCTAAAGAAAAATTCCTCCTTGAAATGTAAAGATCCATTAGTTGGTTAAAATCCAATGACGCCATGCTTCAAATTTCGCTCTGAAAAAGTCAGTTATGAACCAAAATCTCCCCTTACAAAAATGTAGAGACCCATGTTTCTCAGAATGATCAGATGTTTTGGATGTTGACAAATTTTGCAGTGGGAGAGTATCGAATACATTGGCAATTTACACCTTTTAACATGATGTTAGAGACTTGGGGTTGGGGTTGGCGACCTTTTCCTTTTTGCAGCTTATATTGTGCTATTGAACAATCATCTTCCAGACAATTAAACTTCACGTGACGGCAGCAACTTATGAAGAAATAATCGAACACCAATAAAGTATTGACGCCTCTTGTTTTTTCATTCCCTCTTTTAAGTTAACCACTTAATGAGACAAAATGGGATCATTGTCTAGTTACAAAAACAGTCCTCAATAATTGAGTTGGCAAAAGCTTTACAAGGAATTGGTGAAACTTATATAGTCATTGGCATTTTTAGCCAATTTGGGGGTCTTAAAAACTGGTTTTGAGGTTATGCATGCAGGCAACATGAAAAATACTGTAAAATCATTATAATCCTTTTAACCATGAGAGAAAAAAAATTGTTTTAAGTGTCAAACTTATAAAGCATGTTTTTAGAACTTGAAATTGACATTTTTTACCCTTTTTTTATATTTGCCTCTCAAAATGTCATCTTGCCCGGGGCTCAGAATATTTTCCATTGGGTTGTGAATAGGACCAACATTTTGACGGTGTTGCCTCAAATATGCCATTTTCGCCCAAAACATGGACAAAGTGCAGTTACATATTTTCCCTATTTGAATTCGTAATACACAAAAAGACATTGTGTTTTTGTATGAGTCTGGCACTACTCAGCTAACCAAAAAACGTGGCGAGAACGTTATTTCAACGTTACGTTTTTGTTGTGGCAACGTTGATGTGTAACGTTGTGGTAACGAATTTGTGTGGACTCTTATTAATGTTGTGACAACGTTGTCTCTATAACGTTGTAAGCCAATGTCAATACCACATCCAAAATTAACCTTCTGACAACGTCTCAATGTGTTGTTAACTAACGTTCCTACAACGTCTCAATGTGTTGTTAACTAACGTTCCTACAACGTCTCAATGTTATAAGTTAACGTTCCAGCAACGTCATCAAAAAACATTGTGAGGACGTTGTTGCATCTGTACATTTTCTGTTGTGGCAACGTTGATGTGTAACGTTTTGGTGACGAATTTGTGTGGACTCATCTTAATGTTGTGACAACGTTGTCTCTAACGTTGTAAACCAACGTCCATACCACATCCAAAATTAACCTTCTTACAACGTCACACTATGTTGTAAAGTAACGTTTCTGCAACGTTGTTGGCTTAATTAATTCGAGTAATTAGTGTCTTAAGTTGTACTTATCAGTTATGTTACTTACATGTAATTTATGATACCAATAACTAAATACATACAGCCACTACGACCCATACGTCCTATAAACTTCCTTAAACACTGCATGTCTTATATTTATATGGTCCATGATCCACAGCCTACCTAGTCATGGTTTACACCTTTTTAATTCAAACTGTTTACTTTTTAATTCACGTGATTTAATTACAAATGTTTGTTTGTACTTTTGATGTACATATTTTTTTATAGACGAGTATATACACAAAAGTACATGAATAACTAAATTCAATCAAATTGACCAAAGGAGAATCCCACACTTCTAAGCCCCACCCACAAATTTGCATTTTTGTCAACGTTGGCCCAACATTGTCTCAACGTTGGCACAGCATTAGCGTGATCTTCTTCGTGTATTTTCAGGATTTCTGGCATTTGATTGATTCACCTTAAAATAAAATTAAGCAAAATTTAATGACATTTATGGACGCAGGTCGTTGATCATTTACAATAGGTCAGGATCCAAAAAATGCAGTAACGAGTGAAAGAAAAGATAACCAAATAGCTATGCTAATCTTATCCTGGCTAACTTGAGGTTACGCAAAATACAAAGCTATCGAATAAGAAAACGCCCAAGCTAAATCAAGACCCGTGTTCCATACCGTTGAGAAACTCTTGCACTGCGAGAGCCATCTGCTACGGAGCAAAAAATTCATTCACCTCCACCATCCCCACCTTCCACCATTTTATTCAGTTATAGTTTTAAAGGGTCGGAGTTCTTTCAATCTCACCAAAAGCGTTATGTCATGTTTAGTTAATTTCAGGTAACTTAGAGATTATGTTCCACGCAATTAGTTCTACACCAAAATAAAACTTAAATTAGTTAAGCTCCGCTAATATGAGCTTAAAGTAAATCCTTGGTCTTTGGAAATATACCCAAGCTGATGTACGAAGCAATAGGCTAAGCTTGGTTGCCATTAAGAGATTAAAGTCACCTGGAAATAGATTTTATTATTTTTTTAAATATAAGAGTAGGCCTATATGTATATTAACAATAAAACAATTTTTTGAGTAATTGTTTGTCATTATTTATATGTTAAAAAAATAGATAAAGTTGTTTGGGGGCGACTCCGCCCATCCCTTTTTGTGACGTCAATCGAGGAAGACTTCGCCTCGATTGCACATCGACCCCACTCGAATTTGCCTGCATTTACGTTGTATATACACGTGCAAGTAGTGAGATTGTACGTTTCGTTTGGTTATCCAAAAGGGGGTTTTTTCTTGCATTTTTCCAGCGAAAATTGCTGCTGGATGCAGCAAAACGACTAAAGATGGGGTCAGCCAGCATTTTTTTCCTGCAGATCCCAAATATAGGCAGTTACGGGCATCGAAAGTTAGGCTAACGAGGGCAAAGTGGTCCGGTCCGACGTCGTTTTCAGCGCTATGCAGCGAACACTTGGATAGCCCGGGTATTTTTTCGTTGGTAGTAGTGTGCAAGGGAAGTTGCAGTGAAGCTTAGGTTACCAGCGAAATGTTTCTGGTGGAAAAACAATACCTCGTATTATCCGTGTTCTCGTTATGACCATGCTCGTATCTTCCGTTTTTAAGACATAGAAACGCGCATGGGAGAGTTCGGGACCGGTGAAAAACCTCGTATAAACTGGCGTCTCGTATTAGTCGACTGTACACTGTCCTAGGATTGCATTGGGTGGTGACGTCCGAATACGAAAACGCATCATACTTATCAGGTACCCAGACGTAATGTACGGGGCCAGACTACACTTTCTCCTGCCTCGATTGACGTCACGAACGGCGCCATGTAAAGGGGGGCCTATTTTTTAATTTGTAATTAAAAGAAAAATACAATTTTTTAACCTTAGTAAATTGTTTATTCACATTCCACTCATAAAAATGTATATATTAATGACAAAAGCTTTATTTTGAAAAAATACCACTGCCAGGTGCCTTTAAATCACTTGATGGAAACTCATACAATACACACCACAATAGCTATGAGTATGAAGACATTTTACAGTGTTTTAGCGTGGGGTAAGGGACTCATAATAATTTGTTATATTTCTTGGGGACTCCATCTATTGGGAAAATGTAAAAACTAAATAATTCAGAGCATCCTAGAACCGCTCTTTAAGATCAAAATAAGCATCCTTGTCCCAGAGTTTTCTTTGTTTCAACAAAAACTAACAAATTATTTGTGTGTTTATTATGAACGCTAAAAGTCATTTTATACAAATAAATGTCAAATCAAACCATTCATGCTTGAAGTATAATTATCTGCAAGACCATGGGCTCCAATCTTTCCCATTTCTTAATCCAGAGAGTGGACCATAAAATGAGCTCAAGATACAGTTTTAATTTCTGCACCTGAACATTTTAATCATAAACTTTTCATTTCTGTTGTTCTAGTATTTATTTTGGGGTTTTTGTTGGGTTTTTTCTTTTTTATTCCATAGTATTCTACTCTTTTTCAAAGAAGATTTAAAGATGACAATTTGTGAAATGTGTTTTGCTGTGGGTATTTTTTTTCCTCTGTAATTAAGAAGTGTTTTATTCACAAAAGACATCATCGGCATTGGATTGACGAGTTCACAGCTTTAGACACATAAGCCTAAAAATATTAAGGATGAATGCCGTGGAGTTTTAAACTTATAATACTGTCATACCTTTTTTCTCGGTCTTTGCGAAACACTTATACACTTGGAAACTGTACCCGCATATGGTCGATTGGAGGAGAGAAACGATTGGCCGACATTATTGCCTAAAACCTCAACGAGAAAACGACTGCAAAGGTATAAGCATGTGACACAACAGAGCCTCGCTTGCCAAAGCGGAACTTGAGCGCTGACTTTCAAAACAAAATAATGTACATCCGCTTCAGGATGTGTTCCTTGGGGGACAAATCGATGGACGCTCGAAATAATTTAGGAGCAGTAAAACAGAACCAGAACCACGGCTGTCAAAAGACCAATAAAGTCATGGATCTAGCAATCCTGGTGTGTGTCGCGAGACGGGTATTCAACAAGGGGGAGGTGGATTCAACAAGCAAGTTAGTGGTTCACATTGTTTCAACACTGATTGCAGGGAGAAGGTGGGAACTATAGGCAGTTTCTATCGCTGAGCGAGGGACGGGGTTATGCGGTGATTGGTACCGATCGTCCTTACTGGAACACCTGCTTAATTAATTACATCGACCCCAATCCAGATAAATTCACAGGTGTGAACATGGGATTGCCTGTGAACGCTTGTGGAGCCCGCCAAGGCCAGTTTTACAGTGTCGACGTTTTTCTATACTTTGTTAAGGGGAACTCGCATTTTTTTTCCGCCTGTGTTTCGGTGCTTTGTATTTGTGTACATTTTGTTTTTATTTTTTCCATAGGATTATAATATAAGACATGTGCTTGCGGGTATGAAGGCCCCGTGTTTATACATCGTAAACAACATTGTGTTACTGAATAATAGTTTATTTTTAGCCGTTTTCAGAAAAGATGTTACCTTTTTTCACTTTATGTTCGTAATGTAGGTTCGACAATGATGGGCAACAATTGGGTCTATGTTTGCACGTTACTCGCGTTCCTATGCACGCACATAATGTTGGCAAGCAGAGTCCAATAGCAACTTTACCCCTTCTTGTCAATGATTAATACTCTCGTT
The DNA here is from genome assembly GCA_037783415.1 of Leptasterias polaris. Lineage (NCBI taxonomy): Eukaryota > Metazoa > Echinodermata > Asteroidea > Forcipulatida > Asteriidae > Leptasterias > Leptasterias polaris. Next base: position 135,835 of record JAZGTN010000285.1, on the reverse strand, counting down.
GTTGGCTACACGTTCTCCCACAAAGTTTTATGTTTTTCAAAGTGGCCTTGACTGAACTGCACTTATTGTTCAACTTAGATAGTAAACACCGTACCATCGTATTCAATACACATCATAAGTGCAAAAGTGTCAGTTATATGTATGTTTTTTCTGAAGTTCGCCGAACCTTGTTGATGTTGACACAAAAATGAGGCAACTACTTTTTGTTTTATCATTTGTTGTATCATTCTGTTTAATTTTGGTTTTCTTATTTTCAATGTAATTTATTTGTATTTCATTGTATTTTATTGTTTTCATTTCTCTCTCTCTCTCTCTCTCTTCTAATTCGGCCGCAACAATGGCTCGTGCGCGCGTGTGCAGTAACAAATGAGAGTTCAATTTGTTTTTGTCTGGCCACAGACTCGCTATGATCACGACGGCAGTGCCCGCTTCAACAACGATTGTCTCGGTATTTAATTATGTTTTTATGCGAGGGCATAGCTATTATCGTTTCAGGTTTTTACTATTCAAGAGCAATCTACCACCATGGTTCATTTACCATGACTACCGTTAATATAGGTTTTCTCGGTCAATTTCGGCAAATGAGCAGCCAATTTAACCACCACGCTATTCTATTTCGCGCGAAATCGAATGCTACTAAAAATGGTCATTCGATTTCGTTTTATGACTAGTCAACTGTACTGTTGCGTCATTCGATTTAACAAAATAATCATTCAATTTAACGATTCATCAAAGCAGCATTCAAATTCGCCGGAGCTTTTTGAGGCGTGTGTTTAGTCATTCAAATTTATTTTTGGGCAGTCATTTCTGTAATTTGTGCAATCTAAAAAACGCTTTGTTAATAAGGCATATACGGTTCACTTATTTGCACTTGGGTCACTTTGTACTTCGAAGACGAGCTTTTGCTACAGTTTTACACGCATATTTCAATAAGTTTGCAGCTTGTGGTACAACCATACCTAAACATATACGCCAAGATGTCTGGCACGCCAACAGATTGATGGTTGAGGAAGAAACAACATAAACAACAAAAACCAGGAAAAACATAAAGAAACACCCCATTCAAACACAATACAAAATTAGGCCAGTTACCAATAAAGATCCCCCCAAAAAAGAATATAGGAGAAAACAAAGAAGAAAAAACATCATGGGCCCCATGTAAAGTCTCCTGGAACCATAAATAAAGAAAATAAGGTTTGCCTGAATTAAAGTGAAGATACGAAACAGTTTCCTAATACAGATTATCTGTTTATTCGTATTTCTTTAGTCGTACTTATTTGAATTCTCATTTAGCGAAATTGATTGCCTCTTTACGAAATTGAAAAAAATTAAACCAGTAAAATCTCCAGTCGAACCAGCTTTGCTAAATTGAATGATGATTGTGCGTCACGAAAAAGAATGACGATTATGCTAAATTGAACACAGTGCAAAGGGAATTTGAATGCCTCAATACGAAATTGAATGCCCGAATTTTGAATTTGAAACGCAGTAACAACTGGAGAGGCAAAATAGCTTTAATTCGAACGCACGAAAATGAAATCGGCTGCTCATTTGCCGAAATTGACCGAGAAAACCTATAACATATGCAAAATACCCTAACTATGGTGGCCCGGAAGGGACATCAAACAAATCGTTAATATTACGTAAATATTTCCGTGTTGGGCACAAATCGTGAATATTTACGTTAATGTTTACGTAAATATTCACGACACGGCCAATAATCGCAAATATTTACGTATATTTACGTGAATATTTACGATTTCGGGCAAACCGTGAATATTTAAGTAAATAATGTTCACGTATGTGTATTTGATGTCCCTTCAGGGCGACCACTGAGTGTTTGGCAAATGATGTAAGTTAAATGCATGGACTTAAAAGGGGTGTACTCTGCACTAATAATAGGAAATCATGAGCCAAGCCCATTGATTAAAATGTAAGCCCACAACTTAAATGTCTAAAAGACCTAAAGGTCTATCTTTAAGTTACAACAAATTGTTTGCTATTGTGCCGCTGGGATTGTTGACTTTCAACCTGGAGCATTTCGGGTACACTAGCCCTCTAAAAATGAATTCATTCGGCTGAAAAGTGAAGGGCCCCTTTCCCTAAGATTGTGGGGGGAGGGGCAAGGATTTTAAATGGGGACTCTCGCGATTTTCGTCATAATTATTGTCTTTCTTTTTTCCAATTTTTTTATATAATATGTTTTCTCTGAACGAATTTTGACAGATGATGCTGTTCGAAAACGAAAAAACACAAGACCTTTGCCACGGACAATGCACAAAATACATGTTGGGCTAATATTTTACTATTATGCTACTCCGTTTATTTCACACTCTGAAAAATACAGCACTTCAAATAGGCATTCTGCAACAAATCAATAAACAACAAACAAAAGTACAATAAACTACCAAAGAATTAATCTATAGGGGAGATACATGATAACAATGGATACAGTTTGTACAAAAGAAGTTTACTTTAAAATAAACACATACAGCCCACTTACAGAATGATGATTTAAAAGGGGGTTAATAAATTAATTCCAATTGGTTTTTCTCATTGATGGAGCACAGAGAGTTATTAAGAGCATATACAGATTTAAACTTTTCACAATTCATTCTTCCCTTCTCTAGAGTCAAAAACCGTTTAAGATTGAGTTTGAACTGAAAAATTATATCAATGTCGGATGGGTTCTTATAATTATCAAAGACCCGATTGCAACGGATGTTCCAGATTTGGCGGAGCATTTTAACTACAAGAACGCCTTGGACTGGTTGTAGTTCATAGCCCAGATTCTGTTTTAGTCGCTAAGACAAAAGTGTTTGTTGTTTGTGTATTTCCTTACAAGATATTCGATAATAATCCAAGCGCTTAGAGTGCTTATACAATAAATGAACAAATGCTGATGGGATTCTGATTCCGTTTCACATAAAGGACATTTAACATCAACAACTCTTCCGATTTTGTACCAAAAATCTCTAGTAGATATTTATTTATTTATTTATTTATTTATAACCAACAGCGGTCAACCGCCACTAACAGGTATTATCAAAAAGAAATAAGAAAGCACTGAAAACATTCCATAAAATAAATATATAAATAAATAAGAAAACCATAAAAAGTAAAAAATATTTAACTACGTACAAATTATAAATAAATACAAATAAATAAACACGTTAGTAATTCAATAATAAGAAAATCAACCTTTAAAATGACCTTAGTACCAGAGGATCCACATCAATAACCAGAAAAGAAAATCAAAACGGATATGAAACATATAAATACATGTTCATTGGATTGAAATTAGCTAATCATCTAGACAACATCTATATCACTATCTATGGTGGCCCTGAAGGGACATTACATATCAAAGATATGTAGTAGACATGCGATGTCGTGAAATTAATTGCAAATATGTGCGCAGATGTATGTGATGTCGTAAAATTAATCGCAAATATTTGCGCAGACGTGTGCGTTATCGTGAAAGTATTCGCGAATGTCGTGAATTTATTTGCAAAAATGTGAGCAGACTTTTGCGATGTCGTGAATTTATTCTCAAATATGTGCGCAGAAGGGTGCGATGTCGTGAATTTATTTGCAAATATGTGCAAAGACTTTTGCGATGCCGTGATTTTATTTGCAAATATGTGCGCAGACTTTTGCGATGTCGTGAAATTATTCGTGAATATGTGCGCAGACCTTTGCGATGTCGTGAATTTATTTGCAAATATGTGCGCAGAAGTGTGCGATGTCCTGAATTTTATTGCATACTTTGTCGCATACCATTGAATAACATTTCTAATGATCTGGGGAGTCGCATCCAGTCGGAATCCAGACGTGAACAGTATATACACATAGGGGCCTGACTAGCTTTCCTGCTAGCACGCGCGGCATGATACTCGTACTACCTACCTAGAGTACTACTTTATAAATCATTCTTTGAAAGATTGATATGAATTTTATAATCAGTGAGCTATCAGGGGTCGATTTCACACAAAAAGTAGCTAAGCACAACAATATATCACTTACCAGCTAGTCCTAGGAGTAGTCTACTAGTACTCCCTAGTAGACCACATACTCCCTAGGTCGCCAGCAAATTATCCGCAACTATGACATCATCCCAAAGGTATGCGATAAAGTATGCAAATAAATTCACAACATTGCACACTTCTGCGCACATATTTGCGAATAAATTCACGACATCGTACTCGTCTGCGCAAATATTTGCGATTAAGTTCACGACATTGCATACGTCTGCGCACATATTTACGATTATTTCCACGACATTGCATACGTCTGCGCACATATTCACGATTATTTTCATGACATTGCATACGTCTGCGCACATATTGCGATATGCAATGTCCCTTCAGGGCCACCATAACTATCGGAAAAAATATTGATAGAAGAAGCACCAAACACAACACACTTCCCATGAAGCCGGTTGTAGGCAGACGAGATTCTTGAAACAAAGCCTTGTTTGGTCACCTCAACCCGACTCCAGGGGACATGTAAAATGTGGTCGGTGGTTGATCTAGTGTGACGCTGAGGAACATGTAAACAGAAAGGGTTGGCATCAGTAAATTTAAAATGGTTGTGAATGTGTTTATACAGAAACAAACAATCTGTTCTTCTCTGATGAAGAGTTGGCAAATTAAACCTTTGACACAGCTGTAAGGAGGTTGGAATAAGAGTGTTTTGATTAGCTGTTAAGTATTCGAAACATTAAAAGCAAATAACGTCTTTGAACTCTTTCTAGTCTGTCTGATTGCGTCTTGGAATTAATAGCAACAGTACAGTATTCGACACGAGGTCTAATAATGGTGCAGTTTTAGAGTACGAAAAATCTGTTCATTCTTGCAAGACCGGAAATTATGCCACACTAAACCAATCATTCGATTAGTCTTCTTGATTAAGTAATTGACATGATACACAAAATTTAGTTCAATACAATCAATAAAAATACCAAGGTCCTTTTGAACGCTGACACGATTAAGAACATTATTATTCACAGAGTAATTAAAAAGGCAAAATTGTTTGAACATGGTTAAAGGCCGAATGGACGTTTGAATTAATGTCGGTATCGGTCATAATTATTTGTTTGCTTGGATTAACCGATAATTATTGGCAGCTTTTGGTTTTTGTGCAATACGGTACCTTTGATGAAAGTTTGTTACTTTCCCATGTCTACAAAAATAGCATTTTAAAATTGTAATCAATATCTTCGGGAAAATTCGGTCAAACATCGGACCTCGCATCTTAATTTAACTTAATTGGACAGCAAATAACGAACCCAATATAGAAACCAAACAGATGCATATGGTCTGACGGTCATTCTAATTTTACAGCTTACAACCAGTGTTTTTTTGAGCACGAAGAAAACTTGTTAATAATTGATAATAATTAACCTTTTAGCCACTGGACCGCCCAGCCGCCAAAAGTGATACACCATAACATACGGTAGGAGGAAACACTCACAAGCTTGTGTATTGCAATAAAAAGTAACATCAAAATAAAATTATAGTCTGTGGTACGCATTAGTCAAGTCAATGGCAATCGTTGATATAAATAATTTTATTTTCCCCCTTCACACATGACTTGTAACAATTGTAATGCTATTGATGATGACATTTTGTAGCTTTCACCAAAACCACGCTCATTTGTAACCCCAAAAAGGAGTAATTTTCTTTCATTATGATGATACTATCAAAAACTATTGGCTTAATCAGCTTGAGCCTTTGATGCCAGATAAAATGCTTCAAAAACTATTGTGTTCATTTTAACCTTATGAAAAATAATCGCCATACAAATGACCGGCATCCGTTAACGAGAGGCACTTATTGTTCCCCAAGGACTTAGTTATTCAATGGCAATATTCACGAAAAAGACGAAACTGCACAAAGGGTCTAAATAATTAGCCTTGGGTGTCTTTTTAAAATTTGAACCACGATTCAAGTAATTTACTGCTTGTGTCTTAAAATCTAAACATCGTTCCAGCAAACTCGGGCGGTGCAGGGACAAGGGGGTTAACAAAATGTACAGCACTGAAGGTGGCATTCAAATTAACTTACTGCATTACCATTAGGGTTTTTTTGCAATTCAAGCAGCCTACTGCAGCCGACGCCAATAGGCTTGTCATGAGTAGTGCATTGTTAAACTCGCAAATATGTGGCTGCGTTAGGCACCTGGCAGTGGTATTTTTTCAAAATAAAGCTTTTGTCATTAATATATACATTTTTATGAGTGGAATGTGAATAAACAATTTACTAAGGTTAAACAATTGTATTTTTCTTTTAATTACAAATTAAAAAATAGGCCCCCCTTTACATGGCGCTGTTCGTGACGTCAATCGAGGCAGGAGAAAATGTGTAGACTGGTCCCGTACATTACGTCTGGGTACCTGATCAGTATCATGCGTTTTCGTATTCGGACGTCACCACCCAATGCAATCCTAGGACAGTGTACAGTCGACTAATAGTAATACGAGACGCCAGTTTATACGAGGTTTTTCACCGGTCCCGAACTGTCCCATGCGCGTTTTTATGTCTTAAAAACGGAAGATACGAGCATGCATGGTCATAACGAGAACACGGATAATACGAGGTATTGTTTTTCCACCAGAAACATTTCGCTGGTAACCTAAGCTTCACTGCAACTTCCCTTGCACGCTACTGCCAACGAAAAAATCCCCGGGCTATCCAAGTGTTCGCTGCATAGCGCTGAAAACGACGTCGGACCGGACCACTTTGCCCTCGTTAGCCTAACTTTCGATGCCCGTAACTGCCTATTATTTGGGATCTGCAGGAAAACAAATGCTGGCTGACCCCATCTTTAGTCGTTTTGCTGCATCCAGCAGCAATTTTCGCTGGAAAAATGCAAGAAAAAAACCCCTTTTGGATAACCAAACGAAACGTACAATCTCACTACTTGCACGTGTATATACAACGTAAATGCAGGCAAGTTCGAGTGGGGTCGATGTTCAATCGAGGCGAAGTCTTCCTCGATTGACGTCACAAAAAGGGATAGGCGGAGTCGCCCCCAAACAACTTTATCTATTTTTTAAACATATAAATACTGACAAACAATTACTCAAAAAATTGTTTTATTGTTAATATACATACTCTTATATAAAAAATTAAAAAAATTATATTTCCAGGTGACTTTAAAATAGTTGAACGAACGGCAAACCGGCGCAATACTCCACGGTCGATCCAACCATCACAACCTCGTTCCTAAATCTTACAGCCACCTATCCACTCATCTCCCACCCTCACCGACCCCTATCCCACCCATCTCCTACCCACACCAAACCCTAGTCGACTGTGCTCCCACCCCTCTTCTTTATCATTGACTACTTTTAGTAGACCAAGCTTACACTCACAAGCACACACAACCTTACGGATCCGTTTTGTGGGGCCCTGCTATTGTTGTTCTATTATTTCCTTTTCTAAAGAATTCCTTTGTCGGGTCGAGGATGGACAAAGAGTTCCCTTGTGGGTCCATTGTGTAAAAGATCCCATAAGGGCATTTCTGTAAGCTCACCATCTGAGCACACAGCTTTGTGATACATACACTGTGGACATTCCTTAATTTGTTCTGCGCACTTAATAAAAAATATAAAAAACCATCCTCAACACTGGTGAAAACAAACACTGTGTGGACGTGCGTGAGCCGCATAGTGTTTCAAGTCCATTGTGTGGACCCATTGTTCTATGGTTCACACTTGTATGTGACGCAAGAACAGGTGTTAAAAGTGTAGTTTTGGCTATCGTTCAAACTTCAACATCACACTAAGAAACATCAAACGAAAAAGACCAAGAACTTGATATTTTATTGGCCGGTCTCAGTGATCGATTTTAATGGGGTTTTTAGGGTGCAAGTATTTTTTTATTATGTGAAAGTGAATTGAATAAGTAAGACATTTTTTATTAAATACTTAATTTGCTGCAAAACGATATCTTCAAGGTGATAATGGAGTTGAAGTTCTGTGTTGTTTGTGAAGCTGTACCTCACGCTCGATTGAGTGGTCAAAAATGCCGGCACCAGCGGTTGTTTATGTCAAAACGATTCGGTAAAGCAAAGGTTAAACTATTGTGCTGTTGCTATAGGGCCATTTTCACAATCAGTGGTGTAACTTTGAATTTTTGAGGTTTGGGTCTGTATTTTTTAAACCAGTGGATAGAATTTTTAGATTTTTGGTTATGCAACTATCCTTGGTAGGGGCTACCTCGGGTAGCTTAATAAAGTTCCCGTGTTTTTTCATATGGATACCCCATACCCCAGAAGGGGGTAAATCCTACCACCTTGAGTGGTCCGTTTTGCTGTACCTTTTGTTATTCAACCTTTTTTTGCTATTATGCATGCAATTTCAGGTTGCTTTTGGGTTATGATTGAGTACAAGGGATGGACCTTTCTGCCATAAAATTTGGACCTCTGAATCTATTTCCGTTCTGACTCAATGTTACTAGGGATGTCGTGTTTCGGAGGTTACATTTTCCGTTAACTTTTACTGTCAATATATTATGCATCACTTCTCATATATGGAAATGGCAATTATCCCACATTTTCAAGCTTGTTGCTGCTGATTACATCTACTTTTGTTTGATATGGTTTTTTTTATTGGCTGAGTGGCATCTTCGAAAGATTGCATGCTTTCAAATACGTTTGTTAACTTTTCCGTTAAAGGTATTATACAGGATTGGCAGAGCTGACACAATAATCACAGACAGTGTTCATGTTTTGTGTAATCAACCACATACATGAAATAACAAACCTGTGAAAATTTGAGCTCAATTGGTCATCGAGGTCACGAGAAAATAGTGAAAAGAGACCTGATGTGTTTTCTGTTTTTCAAACATCGAGTTTATTATCGCGCGCGATAAAAACTATTGTTTTACTCATTTCTCAGAAACGATAGCATTTTAGGCAGAAATATTTTAAGGAACCCTTTCTACCATTACTTACTTTAAATCAAGTAAGTTATGTGTGAATCTGTGAACATTTGTGTTTTTCGATCTTACCAATAGTGTACAGGGCCTTTAACAGTTTTGTAACCTCCGAAACATTGGATTATAGGGTCTAACTCTGAAATGATAAAAGGTGGTAATGAAGTGAATAAAGTAAAAAGAACTGATAAGACAGCCCATCATTCATAGAAAATATCTTTGTAAAAAAACATTGACTTTTTGATTTTTTGTGTAATTTAACATTTCCGTTAACACACCGGGTAACCTCCGAAACACAATGTAACCTCCGAAACATTTCAGTTTGGTTTCATTAAGTTTACTTCTCTAAGAAAATACTCTCAGACCTGAAGATGATGTGTATTAACACTGCAGTCATAGGGATTAAAATAATTAGGTTTGTAAGGAAAGAATCAAGAAAGGGTGCTGTTTGAACACATGACTCTGAAAAAACCTGTTTCGGAGGTTACATGTTGACGTTTACAACACATATCTATAATTTGTAGGTACAATGCACTATTTTATTTATTTTTTTTTCTCTTTTTGCTTCTTTACCCACTTAGAATTGTTGGCAAAATGACAAAAAAAGTCTAGTTTACTTTAGATTTTTTTCTTAGGCTGCAATCTTTAGTATTTTGTGTAACATTTCCAAAACAAAACACAGTTGTAAAGGTTTTTGACGACAATATTTTCAAGAAATTAACTGCAGTTGGTCAAACCATTGTCAAACCATTCCTGCTTTTAATGTTAACACTGCATTTTTGTTCAAATTCCTCCATGGCTTAGTTTGCACACAACACAAAGAAGTCATGTTGTCAATTACAATGTGTTTCGGAGGTTACATTAGCTTGTTCACAACTCACTCAACCTGCATTTTTAATGCAGAGTGAACTAAATATACACTTACCCATTGCAGTATACACAATGTAGCAGTAATTGAATGATTCTTGAGGGGTGCAACCCTATAAATAGACCCCCCATATCATTTAATGGGAAAATTTCATTCAACAAATTTGCTGAAAAATAGCAGCCTTATTATATTTTTAAAAAACACTACATGTATCACATGGTGTTTTGTGCACTTCAAATGAATGAGCAGTGCCTGCATACATACACAAACTATTTCTTATCATGAAATAGTTTCCTTCCACTCCAGTTGAACAATCCACAGACTTTTAGGTCTTGACTGTATCCTACTATTCTTCTGATGAAAATTTCGGAAAATGATTTTTTATTGTTTTCATTCACCCTCTACATATATGGGGAGGGTCCCCGGTGATAGCAAAGGGTGGGGGGGGGGGGGGGGGGGGGGGGCACGAGCAAACAAACAATAACTATATAGGGGGGTCTGTTCATTGCATCATTGCAGTGGTCAAAATTGTTGGTCTGTACATGTAAAAGATCCAACAGTATACATGAACCTAAATGTACAATACAGGTTTTTTCCCCTGTATTTTTACCCCTGGGGTTGGTACCATGAGTTGGGGGGGGGGGGGGGGCAGGGCTTCTAATGCTTGAAGGATAACTTGATGAAAGGGAGCAAGTTGCATAGAATTTGAAAGTTCAATGAGAGTCTAGTTGGCCACATAATTTACTAGATTGAACAACCATTATCCCCGGCTACCCCCCCCCCCCCTACACACGCCAACACATACACATTCTGCCCCCTACATATGCCAACACATTCTGCCCCCCCTCCCACCCCCCGCACACATACCAACACATTCAGTCCCCCTCCCCAGACACCCTAAACTGAGGATCAAACGTACTCCAGAGAAAAACAATAATGTTGACATTGCGTACTTTCTCAAAGAGGCTTTCAGCGGAGATGGGAGTAGTTTTCCCCAAAGATAAGCCCACGTAGAAACATGTCATGGCTCTTTCTTTAGTCTTTGACTCATTTCGGTGACCTATTCGGCAGTCTGGGTCAGGGCTAAAGGGCCAGAATTCGGGTACGAGGCTAAAGTAGGATTTAGGTTTTGTTTATGGTTTGGGCTATAGGGAGGGTTAAGAAGAGATTAATACCCCCCAAAAAGTTGCAAGTCAACAACACCAGAACTGAAATTGGGATTTTGTTTTACACTGTATCCCTTTTATTGGGCTCTCAAATCTGTCTAATAGAGAATATTTTGAGGGCCAACAAAATATTATTGAGAAAGAAGATCTGTTTTCTCACTATTTTAGTGGGGTGCACCCTATAAGCTCACTTCAAAAATCAATAATGGTTAAAGAGGCAATTTAGTGCAACTTACCAAAGGGATTAGTACATGGTTTGACAAGTACTAAAACGTTGATTCTATATGTTCCATCTACACACCTGCAGTGCATCTTAAAAAACTTGCTAAAATGTATGTTGTATGAGGGCTACCCTCACAGTCACATAGCTAAATCGTCCAATTTTAATATGAGTTTGCACACACCATGAAGGGAGTTAGGGTTTTTAAGTACAAATTCATCAGCAAATACTCTAAAGTAGTGGAGACTTTTTGAGTACGTGTGTTTATAACTTTATGCCATTTCGCAGAAATAAAAATTTAAGATGGTTACACAATGTATCCATGAGTGTCTTCATTACGAGGCTTCTTCAAAACTGTAAACAGTCCACCTTACTTGTTAACTCTATAAATAGCCTTTGTAGTGGTTTGTGAATATTGCCAACATTTGTTTGATGCTAAAGTATGATGCAAGAAAATCAGAGTTGAAACAATACAAATGTTTTCCTGCCCCTTTGATGGATTAATAACATGATTAGCTTATGAAAATACTTTGTTCTTTGTAGGGATTCCATAACTCTAGTCAGAGGTACATGTTATAATGTAACTCTAGTCAGAGGTACTGTATGTTAACACTTAAATGTAACCTCCGAAACATACAGCAGTTGTTAACAGTAACCTCAGAAATACTGCTTTAGGAGCCAAAAATATATATTTAAGATGATTTTCTTCAAATATAATAAGTGTCTCCATCACTAGGTTTCTTTAGAACTGAATAAAATTACATGTAAACAGTCCATCTTATACTTGTGAACTCTATAAATAGCCTTTGAAGTGGTTTATGAATGTTGCCAACCTTTGTTTGATGTAAAAGTACATGTATGATGCAAGAACACCAGATTTAAAACAATGCAAATGTTTTCTTGCCCCTTTGATGGACTAATAACATGATTAGCTTATGAAAATACTTTATTCTTTGTAGGGATTCCATAACTCTAGTCAGAGGTACATGTTAACACTTATGTAACCTCCGAAACATACAGCAGTTGTTAACAGTAACCTCAAAAACACTGCTTTAGAAGCCAGAAATATACATTTAAGATGATTTTCTTCAATAATGAGTGTCTCCATCACGAGGCTTCTTAAAAACTGAATAAAACTACATGTAAACAGTCCATACCCTTACTTGTTAACTCTATAAATAGCCTTTGAAGTGGTTTATGAATATTGCCAACATTTGTTTGATGCTAAAGTATGATGCAAGAATACCAGAGTTGAGACAATGCAAATGTTTTCTTGCCCCTTTGATGGACTAATAACATGTATACTTTATGAAAATACTTTGTTCAGTGTAGTGATTCCTTAACTCTAGTCAGAGGTATGTTAACACTTATGTAACCTCCGAAACATATAGCAGTTGTTAACAGTAACCTCCGAAACACTGAATTAGAAAAATTCCGACTCTTGGACAGTTCATGGGATTTTTATATTTCCTTCACAAGTATGTTGGCCCATGTGAAGACTGTTTGTACAAGGCATAAGACTTAGCCAGTATTCTAGGAAAATGTTTTTAATTAAAAAATTGTCTGACAAATTGTGATTTTTACACTAAAATGGGATTCAATATTATTTTTCAAAATAATGTACTTCAGTTTGGGGATTTCTGGTTTTTAGTTTGGAGCTTTTACTAATTCTTTACAACAAAATATGCCTTAACTCAGTATGCGGTCATTTGGGGTAATAATAAATTTGCACCCCAAAAATTCAGTTTTTGTCAAATTTCAGGCCTCAAATCAAGTTTACCATCAATTTTGGTGACACTAATGGATAAATTAAGCTCCAAAACCATTGATTTCCTAGAATATATGTCTCAACTAAGAATTTTTTAATGGAAACAATTAAATATTTTAGGTTTGAAATTTTTGACCCTTGGAAACAAAGTTACACCACTGATTGTGAAAATGGCCATAGGTAGTCACCCTTTTAGTAGACTTGTGGACAAGTCGTTAAATGTCTGTCGCGGTGATAGCGGAACGGCTTTCTCGCAATATCCCGCGAGAGGGCTGCTCTGTGCGAGATTACTGCTCTCAAGACTGGTCACATTTACCGACTTGTGAAACCCGCTGGCGGTTTGTGCACGGCCTATGGCCACTTCAGCCGATTTCGTACGGACGCATCTGATTGGTCAATTTCGTTATACTATGAATATTCAAACTGTAGATGAATATTAAACATCAAATCCTGTACTGGATGGAGTTTTTGTTGCTTTGATGCTTTGATCATGCACGATCAAAACCAAACACTGAGTGGTGAGAGTGATTGTGTTCATGAATATTTTGACACAAGAAAATACGTATTCAAATTATGGGTACAACTTCACTAAAACTTGTAAATAATTACAAAAAATCGAACGTAAGATTTTATTTCAGAGAGTCCGAGCAACGGAAGCGTGTTTGACAGTGTACAGCGTGTGGGGAGACGTACGTAACACACGGGGCAAATCGTGTAGCTGCATGCATGCCATGACGCGCAGAGTTTCTCTCGGCGGGGCTCAGCACGACGGAAACCCCCTATACCCTAGCCATGCCAAGAGATAGCTGTACCTGGAAGCTCATGAACATGTGGGAGGGGTAGGGAGCCAGACCACCAACTACCTTGTCATTGCGAGTTTGTTAGTCGGTAAACCTCGCTGATCGAATCCGCTGTTTTAAAATCGTTACGTTTCAATGTTCGGTGTACGTTCCTTCCCCCGATTTGGAAATTAAATAAGATTTATGTCAATAAATAGGAATACCACTCTTATATTGACGGTGCAATTAAGTTAAACAATTTGTGAGACAAAAACGAACCCCCCCCAAAAAAAAAAAAAAAAAAAAAAACACACACAAAACCAGAGCCCCTGAAGGAACAGGTGAAAAATAAATTACAAATTAAAATGTGAAAAAAAAAAATCTCACTCTGAATTTTTTTCCATCTCTCGACACACAAAATTCCAACAAAGTCATTTCGTTTCCTCAAAATATTATTCAATCAAAATATTATAATTTTGTCACATAAAATTATATTTTTTTAAATTTGTAAACAAAGTTGTGTTTTTCTATGTAGCAAAATAGATTTTTCCTAGAAAATACGTTTTTGTTCCCTCGAACACGCCTTCTTTCCCCCGAAATACGATTTTGTTACCCAGAAATACGCGTTTGTTCCCTGAAAGATACGCATTCGTTTCCTCGAAATATGATTTTGTTCGCACAAAATATAATTTTGTTCGCTCAAAATATGCTTTCGTTCAATAAAAATAAATTTTTTCCACCGAAAGGAGATTTCTTTCCCTAAAAACAAGCTTTCGTTTCATCAAAATACGATTTTTGAATTAGTTGCCCGAAATATACTTTCATTCGTCCGAAATATGCTTTCGTTCCCTAAATATACGCTCCCGTTCCTTCGCAATGAGATTTTGTTCCCCAAAATTCCTCTTTCGTTCCGTTAAGATAGCTTTCGAAGCCCTGAAGTCCAATCACACAAATTTGTTAAATTCCGTTGTGAGGGGCGACTATGAGAGGGGACGAGTTTGTTGTCAGGGGGCGACTTTGCTAGGGGCGAATTTGTAGTTGGTGACTTTGTACATGTTCTTTTTTTAAATTGGCGACTTTGCTAGGGGGCGAGTTGACTGGTTTCCGTGTCCGTTGTTTATACACACTTACTACACACAATCACTGTAGAAAACATCGGGTTAAATGATTGGAGCGTATCAGTAACTATTCACGGTAGGCATATTTATTTTTATGAGGCAAAACACACATCTTAAACAATTATTATAATAATGCAGTTTAAGATAAGTTTACTTTATTTCTTTAGTTACTAAACTAATGAAGGAGTTAACACACAGAAAACACATTCCAGATGTCTCAAGCGCAAGCATTCAGTACATTTACAGTAACTAAAATTAGTACTACCCTCAGATAAAATGGACTCGTCTTCATGATCGTCGCTACAGCAACCGTAATGTACACTGTGTCCGTACATGAATAAATGAATATGTACCGCCGGCGGGTTTCACAAGTCGTTAATGACGAAGAGTCAGCAGCCAGCAACTTCGCGCGAGAGCAGTGATCTCGCGAGAGCATTCTTTATTAGGCTACAACACCACACGCGACTCGACTCACCGCGACCATCATTAACGACTTGTCAACAAGTCTACCCTTTTAGTGGCTGTTGATATGATGGGCTTAATTCAATAATAGGTCAAATTAATTATACTCTTCCAAAAATTAACTTTTGTCAATGACCTATACTTACGCGCGTGAAGCATTTCTTAATAGGTAATTGATTATATTCTTCCAAAAATCACTTTTTGTCAATGACCTACTTACGCGCGTGAAGCGAATGTAAGTGTTGAGTTATTGCTAGCCTGATGTATGGCCTATACTGATATGTACGCACAGTTCTCTTAGTTCTCAAGCTAAAGAGAAGGGGGGGAATGCAACCGAATTAGAAAGAAAAAACCGTAGATGTCCGCATGGCCATCAGTTTGTATGATAGCTTCCTGAACGGATTGTTGTTTTACCAAGCCCTATAGGCCTATTCACTTTGGACATACGTTGTGTGCAGATTAATGCTTCATGGCAAGCTGTAAATATTGGAGTAGTTTACATAAACATGAGGGCATTTGGAAGGTCCTAAACTACATTATTTATTATTCAACGAAGCCGTCCATGCGACTGACCATGGGATCCATGCGACTGACCAGGGAAATAATAATTAATATGGAGAGCCCTTGTGTTGAATTTTCTTGCCACAGGTTTCTGCTTCAGCTGTGTCGTGCTTTCTGTGCCTAAAAGAATGGACGTTAAGATAAACAAAGTACCCCCACGGTAATACTCACAAGCGCCATCTTAAAATGTACAGCAATGCATTTTGGGAAACTGACTACCGTTAAAAATTAAAAAGTTAGCAAAATAGATGCCATGCTGTCAACACTTTATTGGACATGTATAGGGCTTTTAATGCTATGGACCATTATGTCCGACAAATTGTTATGTTCGACACGTGTTCGATAAAACATTATGCCGGAGCCATTAGTCGATCAATACACTATGTCTGACAATTTGGTTCATTTGTATTACAATCCAGAGACCTATGAAAAGAATAATAACAAAATTGGCACATTATTTTAATCTTTTGTTTTATTGAAAGGCGCTTTTTTATTACTGGTGTCACCGTTGTATGGCCAATGTACATGTAGGTTTCACGGACGAACGCACAGCTCCACTCAGATCGTGTTACGCTTACTGCACTCCAGTACAAAGTTTTAGTTTTCCTTCCTCCATATTTTTAGGTACACACAGTATAGTTAGGTGGGCAAAACAGGGGGTTACAAAGCCATCGAAACCATAAAATAATTCTAACGATCGCAAAAGACTAAAAAAAAATCCCGAAATACTTCGCTCGTCCGTTGACTTTATTTAATGTTATCGAAATCTTCATCTTCATCAAAGAGGACAGTGAAGCCACAGAAGCCGAACATAGGCCTTTACAAAACCAACACCAAACTTCCTTGTCTGGTTCCAGTTCGTTTTGACTGGCGAACAGCAAAATATTATTTTGTTATAAACGTAGTCACCGATATCGCAACATGGATTACGGAGAAGTATGGTGGCCCTGAAGGGATCGCATATCGCAAACGTGTGCGCATACGTATGCGATGTCGCGAAATTTGTCGCGATAAATCTCACGACATCGCACACGTGTGCGCACATATTCGCGAATTGTTTCACGACATCGCACACGTGTGCGCACATATTCGCGAATTGTTTCACGACATTGTATACGTGTGCGCAAATATTCACGAATTGTTTCACGACATTGTATACGTGTGCGCACATATTCGCGAATTGTTTCACGACATTGCATACGTGTGCGAACACATTCGCGATACATTTTGCAACATCGCATACGTATGCGCACACGTTTGCGATATTCGATGTCCCTTCAGGGCCACCATAGAGAGGAGATATCTGTAACAAACAAACAGCTAGCTATCTGGATCCAGATTAGTAGACTTGCCTAGTGCCTCCGAGCCAGTCGATGTTGCGCCCTCTACTATACCAGTGACTAGATACAACAATTAGCGTCGCCAATCAAGACTCATGGGTTCGTAAACAAGACTGGGTTCGTCCAGCAATCAAGACTGGGTTCCCGTGTGTTCTTTTACGTGCATTAGCACGTAAAAGAACCCAGTGCACTTATCGAAAAGAGAAGGGGTTCGCCCCGGTGTTCCTGGTTTGATTGGCTGCATATTGCGCCACAGCACCTTGTAAACCATTACATGGTGCTATGCAAAGGAATAGTTCTCATACTTCAACACGTAACTCCACATACCTTGTAGGAAAAATACTGAGCGCTTTGAGACACCCATCGGGAGTATAAAGCGCTATATAAGAACTGCGTATTATTATTATTATTATTATTAAACTGCTAGGGGAAAAGACACGAGTACTTAAATAACATTTTGTTTGTCACTTTGGCGAGAAATATTTTAATTGGGGCAGTTAACGTTGTTCGGCCAATCGCATTCTTGTATCCCTAGGTTGAAGTAAAGACCAGCTGGGCAGGGCATTGAGTACATGATATTGTTTGAGCACTGGTAGAACCTTCCACAGTCGTTAGGGTCAGGAAACAATTTTTCGTGATCAGCTTCTTCACAAATTGGGTTGACTGTAACCAATTCGTTGGTGGTTGGAGCAACTGATGTGCTGATGCTTGGTGGTGCCTAGACTTGTTGACAAGTCGTTAATGATGGTCGCGGTGAGTCGAGTCGCATCTGGTGCTGTCGCGTAAAAGAATGCTCTCGCGAGATCACTGCTCTCGCGCGAAGTTGCTGGCTGCCAACTCTTCTTCGTCATTAACGACTTGTGAAACCCGCCGGCGGTTCATATTCATTTATTCATGTACGAACGCAGTGTACATTACGGTTGCTGTAGCGACGATCATGAACACGAGTCCATTTTATCTAAGGGTAGTAGTAATTTTAGTTACTGTAAATGTACTGAATGCTTGCGCTTGAGACATCTGTGGGTGTGTTTTGTGGGTGTTAACTCCTTCATTAATTTAGTAACTAAAGAAATAAAGTAAACTTATCTAAAAATTCATTATTATAATAATTGTTTAAGATGTGTGTTTTGCCTCATAAAAATAAATAATGCCTTCCGTGAATAGTTACTGATCGCTCCAATCATTTAACCCGATGTGTTCTACAGTGATTGTGTGTATTAAGTGTGTATAAACAACAGACACGGAAACCAGTCAACTCGCCCCCCTAGCAAAGTCGCCAATTTCAAAAAACACATGTACAAAGTCACCAACTACAAAGTCGCCCCTAGCAAAGTCGCCCCCTGACAACAAACTCGTCCCCTCTCATAGTCGCCCCTCACAAGGGAATTTAACAAATTTGTGTGATTGGACTACAGGGCTTCGAAAGCTATCTTAAGGGAACAAAAGCTAGCTATCTTAAGGGAACGAAAGAGGAATTTTGGGGAACAAAATCTCATTGCGAAGGAACGAGAACGTATATTAAGGGAACGAAAGCATATTTCGGACGAATGAACGTATATTTCTGGCAACTAATTCAAAGTCGTATTTTGATGAAACAAACGCTTGTTTTTAGGGAAAGAAATCTCCTTTCGGTGGAAAAAATTCATATTTTTATAGAACGAAAGCATATTTAGGACGAATGAAAGTATGTTTCGGGCAACTAATTCAAAGTCGTATTTTGATGAATCGAAAGCTTGTTTTCAGGGAAAGAAATCTCCTTTCGGTGGAAAAAATTATTTTTATTGAACGAAAGCATATTTAGAGCGAACAAAATTATATTTTGTGCGAACAAAATCATATTTCGAGGAAACGAATGCGTATCTTTCAGGGAACAAACGCGTATTTCTGGGTAACAAAATCGTATTTCGGGTGGAGAAGGCGTGTTCGAGGGAACAAAAACGTATTTTCTAGGAAAAATCTATTTTGCTACCTAGAAAAACACAACTTTGTTTACAAATTTAAAAAAATATAATTTTATGTGACAAAATTATATTTTGATTGAATTATATAATATTTTGAGGAAACGAAATGACTTTGTTGGAATTTTGTGTGTCGAGAGTGGAAAAAGAAATTCAGAGAGAATTTTTTTTTCACATTTTAATTTGTAATTTATTTTTCACCTGTTCCTTCAGGGGCTCTGGTTTTGTGTGTTGTTGTTTTTTTTTGGGGGGGGCTCGTTTTTGTCTCACAAATTGTTTAACTTAATTGCACCGTCAATATAAGAGTGGTTTTCCTATTTATTGACATAAATCTTATTTAATTTCCAAATCGGGGGAAAGGAACGTACACCGAACATTGAAACGTAACGATTTTAAAACAGCGGATTCGATCAGCGAGGTTTACCGACTAACAAACCCGCAATGACAAGGTAGTTGGTGGTCTGGCTCCCTAACCCCTCCCACATGTTCATGAGCTTCCAGGTACAGCTATCTCTTGGCATGCTAGGTAGGGTAAGGGTTTCCGTCATGCTGAGCCCCACCGAGAGAAACTCTGCGCCCCATGGCAGCATGCAGCTACACGATTTGCCCGTGTGTTTTACGTCATGTCCCCACACGCTGTGCACTGTCAAACACTGAAATAAAATCTTACGTTCGATTTTTTGTAATTATTTACAAGTTGTACCCATAATTTGAATACGTATTTTCTTGTGTCAAAATATTCATGAACACAATCACTCTCACCACTCAGTGTTTGGTTTTGATCGTGCATGATCAAAGCAACATAAAACTCCATCCAGTACAGGATTTGATGTTTAATATTCATCTACAGTTTGAATATTCATAGATATAACGAAATTGACCAATCAGATGCGTCCGTACGAATTCGGCTGAAGTGGCCATAGGCCGTGCACAAACCGCCAGCGGGTTTCACAAGTCGGTAAATGCGACCAGTCGTGAGAGCAATAATCTCGCACAGAGCAGCCCTCTCGCGGGATATTGCGAGAAAGCCGTTCCGCTATCACCGCGACAGACATTTAACGACTTGTCCACAAGTCTAGGTGGTGCCGTGCTGATTACCTGCTGCAGAGTCGTGACCGGAGTGGTTGACGGAGCTTCGCTGTTAACTTGTTCTTCGGTGGTCGAATATACAGTACTGGTTGGTAGTGCAGACACTCCGGTTCTCGAAGGTACCGTGGATGGTAGTTCGGAGCTGTTTTCCTCTGTAGCTGTAAAACAATCAAGAGATTTTGTTCAAAATGGTCTTAAACAGCCACTTGAGCTGTTTAAATTTGGCGCCAAAACCACTGTTTAAATTTGGCGGAGAATGGTGGCCGCGAGCGCGGCTTTCGTGGTACTAAGTAGCAGTAGCAATTGGCCTGCACACACAACCCCTGCTCTGTGATTATTACTTCGTTCAAAACAAGGGAAAAGTTCGCCTTTAATGTTATTTATTTAATATTCCAATTACTCCTTACCGCGCACCGCCAATCCTCAACTATTTCAGGAACCCATGGCTATTGACCTATAGAGATAATTCAATTTGAAAGATAATTAACGAACCGGATTACCCGGAACGTTGGTGGTTAAAAGATGGGATTTTAACTCGAATTCTTCGTCAGTTTGATCCGTTTTCTGGGTCATTTTGACAAAGATTCCGGGTCAAACTGACCCAGAAACGGGTCCGGGCCACTGAGACCCGGAACCTGGGAAATTATGGGCTGGACATTTTTAGAGTGGAGCGCGCGAGTACAGTTTTGGCATATGACTCGCAGCCTGAACGGCGAAACACAGGAGGTCTGCTATTACATAGAGACAAAACGTGCGCGTGACCTATTATCAACAAACTCAGTTATAT
Organism: Leptasterias polaris; assembly: GCA_037783415.1. Classification (NCBI taxonomy): domain Eukaryota; kingdom Metazoa; phylum Echinodermata; class Asteroidea; order Forcipulatida; family Asteriidae; genus Leptasterias; species Leptasterias polaris. Next base: position 114,777 of record JAZGTN010000285.1, on the reverse strand, counting down.
GTTTTCAACATTAGGTTTTTACTATAGGTTACTGCCACATTGGGTAACAAAGACACCCAACACTTGCGAAATGAATTATCCACTCGTTACCTTGGAGATCCAAACTGGCAAAGGATGAAGGCCTATATTCACGCTGTATGTTTGGCATAACCCGACCCACCCGATTCGACTACCCATCACCGCTGTTAATAAGCAAGGCTTGAGGGGGGAGATGCTATACTATAAGCGTGCCCGAAATATATTATCATCTTACATAATATCACCCGCCACGATTGTTAGCGAGGCATGTCATAATATGCAATGTTTACGTTCTCTCCGTGGATCGGTTGGTGGCGCTTTCCATCATGGCCGCCTCATGAAATAATGACTTCTTCTGCAAAGTTCTGGTTGCGGAAGTTTTCGCCCCAAAATGTCTCCGAATCATCAATGGATGAATCACATTGAACACATCCACTTTGTATTCAGGTGCTTACTTAGGTAGAGATTCTGCCGATCAATGATTATTGGTAAGTTAATGGTGTGACTGATTCTCTACCGCGCGACGCCGGCCTCGCTTCTAAGTGTGCCTGGCGTATTATATAATGCGATAATATATTTTGGGCACGCTTATAATATGTAGTATGGCATCTCCCCCCCCCTCAAGCCTTGCTTATTAACAGCGGTGGGTAGTCGAATCGGGTGCCCGACCGAGCCTGACTTTGCCATTGTTTTTATAAGGAGAAGACAATTATTAATTCCGTAAAGTCCATTGTAAATATTTTTAAGAATATAATCCTGTCATTTAACCTTATTTTTCCACTGCAAGAAAATTAAAAAATGTTTTTTTTGGGGGGGGGGGGGTGGTTAGGGGGTGGGGAAGGTTATGATTTGTTTTGAAATTTTCATGAAGTACGGAAATAGAATAATGTGAGTTTAAATTGTAGTTGAATTTACCCAGACCAATCTTCATAGAGCTGCTTAAGCAGAGAAATGCTTAGCAACTGTCTGAGTGAGCAAACGATAAGCAGGATACCAGTCACATATTTTACTTGTCGACATGACACTTTGGCTGGTAAACTTATTCTGGTACGCATAATTTTGCTGTGCTATAAGTAACTTTTGTGCTTAAGCAGCTCTAAGAAACTGGGCCTGGTCGTCACTGCATGCATGGAAATGACCTTGGCTGCTGTTAATGGAATGATTGTTGGCTTGGTGGTATCTTTCAGAAAAGCAAATGGGCTGAAATTTCCGTAATGACTCTCAGGAGACAGAAGTAAACACAAGCATTTAAAAATTATAAAGCACAGGCCTACTTAAAAAATGACATTAGTTACCATGGTTACCTGCTGAACCCTTACATTGGTATGTTGCTATTGTGGATGGCAACACTACTACGGTAAAATGCACGGGTTTCCAAAAGACTAATACATGAGGAACGCCGATAAAAGGCGCAAGTGATTGTCAAGGATACCACTTTCAATAGGGACAGGAGTAAGCGAATAGTAATGCACATAACAGGTTAGAGGGACTTAGTATCTATTAGGTCAATAACTAAATAACGAACGATTCATCAAGCTTATACAAAAAAACTTAACAATACTCATAAAGGCATTGGTCTTTGATAAAAATCCTTCAAAAATTGTAATTCTCCATTCATGCCTTGCCCCCCGGGTAAAAATTTGGGGGGGACAAAAAGAAAATGTTGGGTTTTGGGTTTTTTGTTTTTTACTATCTGCCTGCTTACAAATTAGCCACAAGGGGTTAGTGTGTGTGTGCTGTCTTTTCCCCCAGCGGCAGGATGGATTTCCTTTTCATCCTATGCCTATCAAATTTGTTTCTTTCTGCCAAAATGAATCTTTCATGATATGTCACTTGTAATTGCTTAGATTTGCACAATAACAATAAGCATTTGAAACCTGACGTGCCAATTTGTCCTGGATAAAATATATTTCATGTCGTTCTGGCATTCAAGTGAAAAGACTACACTAAGCTTGAACAATATTTTTTGAATGAATATGCATGAAACCAGATATTGCAGCGACCAGATCCAAACGCGAGATTTGTGGGATTAAAATTTTCTTTGAGTAAAATTAGAAGATTGGTATGGATCAGAAGTGCTTAAAAAGTGTGTTTTCAGGCACACAGGCTTGATTTTTTCACCACTCAAAATGCCAAAAGCTCAGAGCTTCCGGGGGCTTCGCCCCCTGGACCCCCACCGGGGCCTCACCCCTGGACCCCACCATCGATGTTCAGTCAAGTAAACTTAGGAGATTTAATATGGATCTGATTTCCCATAAGAGTGTGTCTATTTCTCTGTTTTAGGCACATGGAGGCTTGGTTTTTCATCCCTCAAAATGCCAAAAGCTCAGAGCTTCCGAGGGCCTCGCTCCCCCGGACCCCCACCAGGGCTTCGCCCCTGGACCCCCACCATCGATGTTACAGAAATGTTTCCAGTAAATTTAGAAGATTTATATGGATCTGATTTCCAATAAAAGTGTGTCTATTTCTCTGTTTTAAGCACATGGAGGCTTGGTTTTTCACCCCTCAAAACGCCAAAAGCTCAGAGCTTCCGGGGTCTTCGCCCCCTGGACCCCCACCGGGGCTTCACCCCTGGACCCCCACCATCGTTTTTACAGAAAATTTTCCAGTAAATTTAGAAGATTTATATGGATCTGATTTCCTATAAAAGTGTGTCTATTTCTCAGTTTTAGGCACATGGAGGCTTGATTTTCCACCCCACAGAACGCCCCCTGAACCCCCACCGGGGCTTCGCCCCTGGACCCCACCAGGGGCCGTAAGGCCGGCCCCTGGACCCCACCCATTTTTTTTTACCCTCTAATACAAAATCCTGTCGCGCCGTTGTGCCCCCCGGTTTCAAAAATCCTGGATCCGCCCCTGATATGGGACATTATTATAGATATTGCTCTAATCTTATATTGACATCCTTGCAGTGACGTCACACGTAGGTACAGTCTGTTCATGGTCTAACATTTTGGGGTCAATTTTGTTTCTTAAAACATGGTGCGCGCCTCATCACGCGTGCGTTGCCTATTATAGTGACAATCTCAGGCCGTTTCTGCCCTGACTGGCGGCTACAGCTACGGCTGGCTAGGCTTTTTGCCTATTTGATACTGTTATGAGACCATAATACATGTACAATGTGGTTCTACGTGTGAATGTGGCCGATGCACACGCTGTCAATCATTCTCAGTGTCTAAGTCCGTTGACCCTAGTGGGCGGCGCTAATCCGTTATGAATGATCTAGAATTGTGTTTGAGAAGGTTCTGGAAATTTAAAGTTAGCCGTAATACTTTCCAGAAATTATTACAAGTTCTTTATATACGGGCTGGGAGAGATTTTCGACAGGACACATATACTCAAGACTGGTAGAAGCTACGACTTCTGTGATTGTTTTCAACTCGTTGGAGGAGCTTTTGATATAGAGTTCGCTTTTGACTGGGTGCATGGAAGAGCTGAATTTAAATCCGGAAAGGACATTTTCGAACTAAATCTACAGTTCGGTATTTTGGGGTCTTCTTCCCCATATTTTGTGGCGAGTGTCAGATTGTGTACCCGTTGTTGCTTCGTCTTCTTCTGGACATTTTGTCGGAGTGAGTTCACCCCGTGATAGCTCATAGTCATATCGGCAAAGAACTGTTTTCTCCCCTGGAGTCCTCGCCTGTATCTCATCCCGGTTGACTCATTCGCCCGTAAGATAATACTTATTTTGTAAAAGAACTGTTCTAAATGTAAACTTGTTTAACTTTATCATTGAACGTTTGTTAAACACAATCGGTATTTGAAGTGGTTGATAGTTTCATCATTAAATCACTTTGATTCTGTGTTCTTTACATCAGTGTCACCTTGTTTGATTTCTTTGTTGCATCTGAGAAAATTCAGGCTTTTTGAGTCATTTATGTTCAAAGATAGTTTGGAAATTTTTGGATCGTAACAATACATTGATACAGGGAGTCCGACTCTAAAAATGGCTCGGCCATGACTTGGCCATGACTTATTGTGGTTGATGACGGGTCAATGTACGGTTTTGAGAGAGGCCTTCAAAAAAGAAAGTGTACTATTCTACACGAAAACTTTCCCTTTAGACTGCGGGGGGGGGGGGGGGGGGGTTGAAACCGATGACTTTAACAAAGGGATTTCACGGAGCGAGGACGTCCTCGATTCAAGGATGTTGCTAAAACAACCAAGTTTAAACAACTTCAAGAACAAAGATAACTTCTCGATTAATGGGATCGATAGACAGGCGTGTTTGTGAGCGTGTCATACCCTTTGACGCCACTTACTTTAACCGTTGGGATTCTAGTCTTGATTGGCGACGCTGGTTTTTTTTACTAGCTACCAATAGATGGCGCTACATTGACTGTTTGGGAGGCTGACTCAGAAGGACTGGGCAAGTCTATAAATCTGGATCGAGGTTCGTTTTGATCCAGATGTTCGTGTGATACAGATATCTCTTCTCCAGTAATTCGTGTTGCGGACAGTAATTCGTGTTGCGATATCGCACCACGTTAAACAAAATGAACGTCGCCAATCAAGACTATTGGGATTCGGGTGGTGGTGACAGACCGAGGAAGTTCTCCAGTTCAATTGTGTGTACAAACAATCAAAACAGTGGGAGATCAAAGACAGTTACTTGATTTACCGTCTTGGAACAAGTATTTTTTGCGGAACTCAACCACTCTACCTGTTCCTTATTACGCGGAATAATATCAACAGAAATCATTTTCTTTCAACATCAACATTACGTTACAAAAATGAACAATTCATTTTGCCGCGTGGTGAGTGCTACTTCTAGACATGGCAATAAAAAGGGAATCAAGAAATGAGACATGAGCAATTTGCAAAACTCGTATTATTAGTCTGTGATAATTCAAACACAACAAGTGTCGTGCCAAATGAGGGGAAAACAGCAATAACAGTAGATTCATTGACAACAGCTAAAACGTGAAGCAAATGACTGAATACAGTATTTTCGAGGTGAGCTTGCCTATAGATCTAGATATACATAATTGTGAGCAATGGTGAAAGTATGTACTTGGTTCGCTACATTAAGAACCCCCCCCCCCCCCCACAAAAACAAAAATTAATAAAATAAAAAAATAAAAAATAAAAATGGAAAACGTGCATATGAAATTAATTTTGCGGTATTAAATGTTGCATTTAAATTAAATGTTTAATTAACTTATTCCAACCGAGGTTAAAAGAAAAAAATGAAAATGGAAAACCACGACTGGTTTTTACAAAGAAAGGCATTTTACAAACCGGGTACGGTGGTTGCAGGAGCGGTGGTTGTTGTTAATACGGTGCTGGTTGTAAGTGCTTCAGTTGTTGAAGGTACTGTACTTTTTTCGGGTACGGTGGTTGCCGGAGCGGTGCTGGTTATCAATACATCGCTGGTTACCGGGATAGTGTTTGATGTGACACTGTTTGCTGTACTGGTAGTGCTGGTTTCGGGCATGGTGCTGGTTCGTCTGTCGCTGGTTGACGATGCAGAGCTGACTAGTAGCGCGTCACCGGTGTTTTCTGTAAAATAAATCATTGATGGAGTGTTTAATAAATTAATTGAATAATGGCATTTACGTGATTCAGCAGAGTCAGGGGCCTTTTCGAAACACCGGCTTCGGTCCCAGCTCGAACCCGTTGATTCACAAAGGCCCCAAGAATATACGGACCCTAAAACGGGTCTTAAAGAAGACAATTCAAATTAAGTTTTAGGCAAGTTAACCCCCACGACTAAGATAGATCCGAATTTCTTCTACCACTTCTACGTTCTCTCCGTGGATCGGTTGGTGGCGCTCCATCATGGCCGCCTCATGAAATATTGACTTCTTCTGCAAAGTTCTGGTTGCGGAAGTTTTCGCCCCAAAATGTCTCCGAATCATCAATGGATGAATCACATTGAACACATTCACTTTGTATTCAGGTGCGTAGGTAGAGATTCTGCCGATCAATGATTATTGGTAAGTTAATGGTGTGACTGATTCTCTACCGCGCGACGCCGGCCTCGCTTCTAAGTGTGCCTGGCGTATTATGTAAGATGATAATATTATTTCGGGCACGCTTATAGTATGGCATCTCCTCCCTCAAGCCTTGCTTATTAACAGCGGTGGGTAGTCGAATCGGGTGTAAATTCACATGTTTAAACCAGTTTCCGGGTACAGTCAGCCAGACACAGATATGGGTCAGGTACCTGGGACACAGAATCCGGTTTAGAGTGTATAGGCCTACCGACCACCATGGTGCAAGACACCTCAATTCCACCAACAAAATTCCCCTAAATCTTAAGACGGAAAATAAACAGAATCGAACTGATGTGAGTACCAAGCTCAAAGTAACAATTCACGGTCAGTGGTCTGGTAAACCAGAATTGGCCTGGATTCCCGGGTCCCGTGGTCCCGAGTTTAAATCCCACTTTGTAACCTCTTTCCGGGTCGACCTGACCAGGATATGGGTCAAACACATCGGGACCCGAAATCTGGATCTACTGACCCCGGAGTTTTTAGAATGTGACAGCCGTAATACCTTGTAGGAACTTCTCAATTTGGTTCCTTAGAGGCAAAGTATACCTTGGATTTTTGGAACCTTTCGACTGTTTTAATTTTATGTAAATGTAGAGTTCAATAAAACAAACCTGTGAAAAATTCATCTCAGAAGGTGATAGAATTTTTGAGATATGACCGAAAATCTGGAGCGGTTATATCCACGCAAGGAGAGTAATCCGTAATGAGAATACACAATCTGAGAAACGTTTCATTATTTTTAGAAACGTTTATCAGATTGAAATGTTTTTTAATCCCTCTCTCCAAAACAACATTCCTTTGAAGGGAATCGTTTCTCAAAATATTATATTATCAACAGCTGCAGTGCTTTTTACCAAGTAAATCGTTCATTCATTAATTCATTCATTTATTTATTGGTCACATTGGTTTAAAACAACAAGATATTCGTCGTCCCGCAATGTGCAAAAATAAAAAGGAATCTATCTGAAAGGTCCAGTGAGACTAGAGAATTGCAGGAGTCGAGTATAGAAGTGACAAAGGCATGAACAAGTAGTGGAATCATCATCAAGATGGCGTCGGATTCGACCTATTTTACTAATTTGTAGAAGAGCAGATTTGCAGATATTGGTTACTTTCAGGGGCGGATCCAGGATTTTCCAAACGGTGAAAATTTACCAAGCAGCAAATGGTGAATGCAATTTGTGGCTCCTACGAGCGCGTAACGCGAAGCCCACGGCATGGGCCGGTTCTGGGGCCCGCTTAAATGCTCCGAAACAGTTAGGATTCTAGATGCTCTGTGGTGGTGCGATCTCATGCAATATCTGACCACTTTTGTTTTAGCAAGATCATTATTAAAACTTTATTTTCGAGTTGGGAGTCATTGATTTGAATCAGCCATCCTGAGTTATAAAAATCAAAATGCAGGATACAGTTAACACTTATTCAGGGGGAAAAAACTGTTGGGTTAGACAAACGATAGTGCAATTTTTAATATAATTAACCAAATAGGGTCTCTTTGTCTATAAGTTTTCACATACTTGAGGATTAGAATGTGACACAAAATATGTTACCACTGACTGGCTTGTCTTCAGTGACAGCGCGATCGAGCAACAATAACATTAATGTACGAAAATGTGAGGGTAGGCCTAGACTAGAGGCCTAGCCCCCTCCCCAGCCCTGCATCGGTGTACTGTTTGCACAATTTATAATTACCAGTTTGAAAGAAACACAACATATATTAACCCTCTTTCTTGAATACGAAAAAAATCTGTGATTTTCTGAACAGAGTGAGACACCATGATTATACGATGATATGTCTTCACTAGCCCCATATAAGGCCAATCCACTTCGTGCGTATCCTTGCCAATTGGGCCTAGCACCATTGCAAACCTATTGTTGTGCCCGATGTAATTTTTAATCCGGGTTATAAAACTTACCGATCGAATGCTACTGAAGGCCTACTTGTAGAAAGCCCTAATGCTAAAACAAATTTTTAAACATCACGGATTTTGGGGGAAAATTGATTGCCTTTCGAGTCGCGAGAGTGAATTTTTTGATCACATCACGTATTAACAACTTACGCGAGAACCATACTAGTTGGGTTCCCTGAACAATTTCACAACATTTATACGATCTAATAATAATAATAATAATGGGGACCAGACTGATGGGGAACAGACTGATTTACATAACGCGCTGAGCATAATATCTTTTGCGCAGACGGGCTTAAGATGCGCACCGCATTACACGTATTTCACAAAACCTTGATGGCGCGCTGAGTGAATCAGTCTGGTCCCCATTAAATATCAGCAGTTGATCGTATAACTGTTGTGGATTGTTGAGGGAACCTGACAATGGTTTTCGCGCAAGTTAATAATAATTTTTGGGGAAAAAAATCACACTCGCGATTCGAAAAGCAAACAATTTCTCCAAAAGATCTGTGATGTTTTTAAAAAACAATTAAAGGCACTGTACACGTTTGGTAATTACTCAAAATATATATTAGCATAAAAACTTACTTGGTAACGAGCAACGGCTGTGAGAAACGACTCCCTCTGAAGTAACGTAGTTTTTGAGAAAGAGGTAATTTCTCACTAAAATAATAAAAGACTTCTGGCCAGAAGCCTTTTATTCCTATCTGAAAGCACACTAATTTGTACAACAAGGGTGTTTTTTCTTTCATCATTTTCTTGCAACTTCAATGACCAATTGAGCACAAATTTTCACAGGCTTGTTATTTTATGCATATGTTGGGATACACCAAGTGAGAATACTGGTCTTTGACAATTACAAAACGTGTTCAGTGCCTTTAAGCATTAGTGCTTTCTACAAGTACAGTAGCATTCGATCAGTAAGTTTCATAACCCGGATTAAAAATTAAATCGGGCACAAAAGTAGGAATGCAATGGTGCTAGAGCCAAGGATACGAAGTGGCGGCCGCAAGATAATAAGTGGCGGCCGCAAGATAATAAGTGGCGGCCGTGAAATACATCTCATTCAATGAAACATATACGCACTTGTCAAGTGGCACCAATGGGGCTTCATAAGTCAGTGAATTAATAGTGGTCCACAAATGAAACAAAGTGTACGAGGTACGGATTATTAGTAGCTTTTTGAAAACAAATAATAGCTAGGGCCTATGTCATTAACTTTGTCTCTCCCTCATTTTTAGGTGTTCGGTCTACAGACCGAACAACTCTTTGTTATTGTTCGGTTATTTTTTTGGTTTTTTGGTGTGTTTTTTTAGGTGTTCGGTCTGTTCGGTCTACAGACCGAACAACTCTTTGTTATTGTTCGGTTTTTTTTTGTTTTTGTTTTTTTTCTTCTTTGTTTTGCTTATTCCTCTCAGTGGGCTTTGTCCGCAAGCAAACGCATACTTGCGAATCTTTGATCAACTTGAAACTTAATGTGAAGTTAGAACATAACTAGGAGAAGCTGAGTAAGTTGTGACGTCATGATTACGTCATGAGGTGTCAAATTACAAGCCATTTTAGGTCCAAAAGTGCTCTCATTCCAATGCCTGTATGTCTCTGAATAGCTACAGTATTCATAATTTGGCATATGATAGATCAAGACACGGGCAACATTTGAAAAGTTAACGCCAAAATCACACGACCTTTACTTCCGGTCGTACCGGAAGGTCAAAGTTTGCCTTTGTGAAATTCTTTAAATTTTGTCTTGGTACAATTTTCCGGCGAAATGATTAACTTCAGTATATCTGATCAACTTCAAATTTATACCATGTAAGGATCCTTGATAAAACCTCCATCAAGCAGTTGTGACGTCATGATGACGTCATCAGGTGTCAAATTACAAGGTTTTAAAGATTAACAATTTTAATCTTTGAAAATCTAAATATCAAATCAAGACGAAGGGACCGTCGATTGCCTAACGCAGCATGGCATACCTCCTCGCGACTGATTCCATTGCGCAACGGTGGGTAGGCTTGCTAGTCAAGACGCTTGTTGGGGGACACTATAAATAATCAACACGTACAGCTACCTTGTATTGTTGACATCATCGTGTGTACGTCTTTACTGAAGGCTAGGTGTTGTGGCGTGTTTTCATTCATTGTACTTCAACGTAGTGCAAATCAATGGCGTACTAACGTTATACATGTAGACCTGATCTGCTCAGATTCGGTGTCTAATTGTTCCCCTATTCGCCCTTCTCATGGCTTAATTATCAATATGGAATTGAAGACGAAGTATCACTGAGATGACCACCTGCTTCAGTAATTCGTATGACTTGTAATTATGTGAGAAAATGCAAGCAGAAAAAGACCAACATTGGCGTTATGTTTTGTTCACACACCGAGAAGCACGGACTTGACACCGGCTCGCGAAGGGCGAGTAGGACCGGGACTTTACGGCATGTGTTTATCGATCGCTGCAGTGCAACACGGGAATTTAAACGGTAAGCTTCGTACACATGTAGACCTGATCTGCTCAGATTCGGTGTCTAATTGTTCCCCTATTCGCCCTTCTCATGGCTTAATTATCAATATGGAATTGAAGACGAAGTATCACTGAGATGACCACCTGCTTCAGTGATTCGTATGACTTGTAATTATGTGAGAAAATGCAAGCAGAAAAAGACCAACATTGGCGTTATGTTTTGTTCACACACCGAGAAGCACGGACTTGACACCGGCTCGCGAAGGGCGAGTTGGACCGGGACTTTACGGCATGTGTTTATCGCTGCATGCAGTGCAACACGGGAATTTAAACGGTAAGCTTCGTACGATGAACATCATTGCTTTTCAAAATTATTCTTTTATTTAATGCACAGTTTTGTTATAAAGTTTACCCTTAATCATCAAGTGGCCACTTTGGTGACGTTTTTAAACTATTAAGGAACGTTTTAGTATGATTGTCGAACGAAGAGGTAAAATTTGGCAATTGGAAACGGGCATGATTTTTGGCTGTGTCACTTGTCAGATTGATGAATGTTTTCCGTCAACTCTTGTATTATGACATGAATATTTAAAAACCTTGCGATCAAGGTTTTCAACGAAAGCCCATTAGCGCCACAAAGAAAAACAAATCAAATACGGATTCGAATCCGTTATTATGGATTTGCAATCCGTTATTACGGATTCGCAATCCGTTATTACAGATTCGCAATCCGTTATTACGGATTCGCAATCCGTTATTACGGATTCGCAATCCGTTATTACGGATTCACTCGATGATCCCTCGAAGGCGCTATTTGCGTTGGACAGTAATGGTTTATTATATTGATTATATTTTTAAACATCTTTCCAACCATATTCATTTCAATTCACTTCATAACAAACGCTTTTTATATGATAGAGGGATATAGGTCCGGCCTTTCAGTTTCTTAAACCACGTTTTTTTCCCGTAAAGACCCACAAAGTTATTACAATTTCAACGGTTAGAACTGTGTATTTGTAAACATGCACTTCAACTTAGTTAAATATTTTGCTGTACATAGTAGTGGTTCATTAAGTGTACAATGGTTGCGGTGACTCGATTTGTACGAAAGCCCATTAGCGCCACAAAAAACCCCATCAAATCCGTTATTACGGATTCGAATCCGTTATTACGGCTTCGCAATCCGTTATTACGGCTTCGCAATCCGTTATTACGGCTTCGCAATCCGTTATTACGGATTCGCAATCCCTTATTACGGATTCGCAATCCCTTATTACGGATTCGCAATCCGTTATTACGGATTCGCAATCCGTTATTACGGATTCGCAATACGGATTCGCAATCTGTTATTACGGATTCACTCGAGGATCCCTCGATGGCGTTTGCGTTGGACAGTAATGGTTTATTCTGCCTAACTTTGATTAAGCCCAAAGGACGACGTGTTCATAATTTTATGTTTCATTATTTTTGTTTAAGTACATGAAGTAACTGCAAATCGAGTCACCGCAACCAGACTGACCGCAACCATTGTACACGAACCACTACTACAGCAAAATATTGAACTAAGTTGAAGTGCATGTTTACAAATACACAGTTCTAAGCGTTGAAATTTGACTTTGTGTCTTTACGGAAAAAACACGTGGTTTAAGAAAGGCCGGACCTATCCCACTATCCTATAAAAAGCGTTTGTTATGAAGTGAATTGAAATGAATAGGATGGTTGGAAAGATGTTTAAAAGTAGAATATAATAAATATAATAAACCATTACTGTCCAACGCAAATAGCGCCATCGAGGGATCCTCGAGTGAATCCGTAATAACGGATTGCGAATCCGTAATAACGGATTGCGAATCCGTAATAACGGATTGCGAATCCGTAATGACGGATTGCGAATCCGTAATGACGGTTTGCGAATCCGTAATGACGGATTGCGAATTCGTAATGACGGATTGCGAATCCGTAATGACTGATTGCGAATCCGTAATAACGGATTCGAATTCGTAATAACGGATTAGATTTTTCTTTTTTTGTGGCGGTAATAGGCTTTCGTAGATTTGCAGTTACTTAAACAAAACTAATGAAACATAAAATTATGAACACGTCGTCCTTGGGCTTAATAAAAGTTAGGCAGAATAAACCATCTGTCCAACGCAAATAGCGCCATCGAGGGATCCTCGAGTGAATCCATAATAACGTATTATGAATCTGTAATAACGGATTGCGAATCCGTAATAACGGATTGCTAATCCGTAATAACGGATTGCTAATCCGTAATAACGGATTGCTAATCCGTAATAACGGATTCGAATCCGTAATAACGGATTAAAAAAAAAAAATTGTGGCGCTAATGGGCTTTCGTATTTTTCTAAGAATCTTTTGTTTATAAGTCAACTTTAAAAACAGTATGTGCACCTTCCACTAACAAATTACTCTAATAATATTATTGGTCCTGGATAGAGTGGAATATAAATTCAATAAATTATTAGTAGTATTATACAATGATAAAATATTTTTGTTAGGTCTTAAATTGTATTTATTTGAACAGTTTCCGCTTGACTTAATTTTCCGTCAGTCTTACTTTGTTTATAATTGTTTTTTTCTTCTTCAGAATACAGCACATCCAGTACCCAAATGGTCTCTCCAAGTGAAAGTTTTCCTACTCGTTGTTGTGTTGCATTCCTAATTTCCTCGCTGAGTATGCACCATATACAGGTAGAAATAGTACTCAACTAATTAGGTTATTAGTCAAAATTCACGAGAGGCTTAGACTTGCCGTCTTCATGACTTGCCTTTTCTTTCAATATCCTAAATTTAACAAACCGTTCTGTATAAAGATCATAGCTAAAAATCAAGCAATCTATTTTAAAAAATGCAACCAATAGCTCATACTTGACTTATTTTTTAGACATCATCAGTGCATCCAGTGCCTGAAAGGTGTACAGTGAAAGTTTCACACCCGTTGTTGTAGTGTATGATGCCCCATAGAGGTAGATCTACCTCTATGGTGCATCAGTTAATAACTCATTATGTTATTAGAATAAATTCAAGAGAGGCTTAGACTTGCCGTCCTCATGCTTTGTCTTTGCCTTGCATAATTATCATAAACAAAAGTCTTTTCTTTTAATATTCTAAATTTAACAAACCGTTCTGTATGACAATCAATGTCTAAAAATCAAACAAGCTATTTTAAAACATGCAACCGTAGCTCATACTTGACTTGTTTTAATGACATCATCGTCAGTGCATATGTTTAGAACAATCAATGATTCATGCACTGATACTTATTGAGTATCCAACTCACTGTTTTTTAAACCCTGTTAAAAACTTTTCAGAAATGTTACTTAATCAATGTCAACATGAATAGCATAAAATAGTTTTTTTTTTAATTAATCAATAAAGATTCGAAAAACCATCGAAAAATAAATAAACTACATTGAATGGAATACATAATACTTAAAAGTTGTACTTGTGTGTCATTCAAAGGCTCGTTTCAAGATCTGTGGCCAAGATGAAGGGGAAGTGGGAAAAATGTTCCTCTGTATGACTATGAACTGACAATGGACCCTTTGCCCTTTCAAAATAATCTAAATAATGTACTCTTTTGCTTATATTTTTTGTAAGTTCATCTTTGTTTTCCACTTGGCACATATTTAAATGCCTATGTCTCGCTAAAAACTTTCTAACTTCATAATGATGTCATAGGTTTTCAAATTTGGCTAAACAAAAGGTTGTTATTTATAAAATTAATAAATTTTTTAGCAGCCCTTTATTTCTTGTGTAACCTATTTATACTTTACTTTCTCTAATATTTCAAAAGCTATCAGGATTGTTTTCAGCGATTCAATGATATAGCTTACGCATTAATACAGCAGTGAGCCCACCAGCGATACCCGAACACCTAGTGTTTGTTGTCACAAACACGTTAAGTCTAGTTTTTTCTTCTTCTTTGTTTTGCTTATTCTTCTCAGTGAGCTTTGTCCGCAAGCAAACGCATACTTCCGAATCTTTGATCAACTTGAAACTTCATGTGAAGTTAGAACATAACTAGGAGAAGCCGAGTAAGTTGTGACGTCACGATTACGTCATCAGGTGTCAAGTTACAAGCCATTTTAGCTCGAAAAGTGCCCTCATGCCAATGCCTGTATGTCTCTGAATATTACAACTACAGTATTCATATTTGGGCATATGATAGATCAAGACACGGGCAACATTTGAAAAGTTAACGCCAAATTCACATGACCTTAACTTCCGGGTCGTTACCCTAGGTCGAAGTTCGCCTTCGTTTTTTCCTTCAAAAAACACTTTCGAGCTTATCTACGGAATAACTCAAGATTGAGATTGAATTGAACAATGAAACTCAACAGATAGTTGAACCTCACTATCAAGACGACACAAACCTATTTACGTCATGATGACGTCATCGGGCATCGAATTATAATAAATCAAAGTTTAATATTTGTAAAAAGCATAACTCATGAACTATTTGTTTGTTTTTTATAATCTACACATCATCGGATAGCTCATTTAAAGTTCGACAAACGCTACACAGAACCCGTCCAACATTTGAACTTACTTCCGGTTCAAATCGGAAGTTGAAAATTTCTTATTATCCTATCTTATATATATCTTTAAAACTACTGATCATTTCAGCATAATTTTTGTATCAGGGTGTAGAACGTTAGTCGTGCTCAAACTTCTGAACACAGACATGACAACATTTTGACCTTAATATATGGTCAAAACCGGACAATGAAGAGCAACTACCCACTCGTACCCCCCCCCCCCCCCCCCCCCCCCCCCCCACTTTGATTGACAAAACATTATGTACACATAACGTTGAAACTGATGCAAGCTGCAGTTCAGTGTCGTCATTGTTGTTTCATGTGGCGGGAAGCTAGGCGCACCGCGGCACCCCCGGCCCGGATACTATTAAGATTATAGATCTAAATACCGCTTATATTCAGCGTCTAATTGTTCCCCTATTCGCCCTTCTCATGGCTTAATGATCAATATGGAATTGAAGACGAAGTTTCACTGAGATGACCACCTGCTTCAGTGATTCGTATGACTTGTAATTGTCTGAGAAAATGCAAGCAGAAAAAGACCAACATTGGTTATGTGTTTATCAAACACCGAGAAGCAGAGACTTGACATCAGCTCATGAATGGGTGTTTCGGACGGCGTCCACGGCAGTGTTTATCGATGCTATATCGGTGCCACACGGTGATAAAACGGTAAGCTTTGTGTGAAAATCATTGCTTTTCAAAATGAGTATTTATTTAATGCACAGTTATGTTATAAAGTTTATCTTTTAACATCAAGTGGTGGCGTTGGTGATGTTTTTAAAACTAAAGAACGTTTAGTGTGATCGTCGAGGAGTAGAATTGGGCAATGGGGGATTGGTATGATTGTTGGCTGTGTCACTAAAGTCAGAAAATGGTCCGACTGAAGAATGTTTGTCGGCAACTTTGATGACGTTTGTGTTAAGTAAAGTAGGTTTTGTTTATAAGTTGTTCACTTCCAAAACAATATGTGCACCTTCCACTAACCTTTTCTTGTGCAATTTCCCAAGTTTGAATTTTGTTAATGTTTTGACAGGCTGGTCATTGAGAGAGCGCAATATAAATTCAATAAATTAGTAGTATTATTATATAATTATGAAACGTTTTAAGTCTTGATTTTTGTTTATTTTAACAGTTTCAGCTTGACTTAATTTTCCTAGAGTCATACTTTGTTTATTTTGTAATATTTTTTTTTTCTTCTTCAGAATACAGCACATCCACCGGCATGGTCTTGGATCCAGTGACAGATTTTCCACGTGTTGTTGTGTTGCATTCTTTATTTCCTGTATGATGCACCATACAGGTAGAAATAGAACTTATAAATCATTAAGTTATAAGTCAAAATTCAAGAGAGGCTTAGATTTGCCGTCTTCATGATGTGCCTTCGTTTTGCATTATGATTTAAAACAAGTGCCTTTTTCAATAGTCTAAAAATTAACAAACTGTTCTGTAGGAAAATCAATATCCAAAAATCAAGCAAATTAAGCTTTTTAAATAATACAACTGCCAGCTCAGAACTTGCTTGACTTATTTTAGCGACATCATCATCAGTGTTTTTGTATTGAACAATCAATGTTTCCTGAACCGAGTATCCACCTCACTGGATTTGAAACCCTGTTAAAAACTTTTCTGAATTGTAACCTAATAATGTCAACATGTATAGTGTGGTTTTTTTATCAATAAAGAATCGATAACCATCGAAAAATAAAAAAACTTACTTTCTAAGTTAATCTTTGTTTTCCACTAGGCACATATTTGAATGCCTATGTCTCGCTAAAAACATTCTAACTTCATAATGATGTCATAGGTTTCAAATTTGGCTAAACAAAAGGTTGTTATTTATAACATTTATACAATTTTGAGCAGCCCTTTATTTCTTGTGTAAACTATTTATACTTTACTTTCTCTGAAATTTCAAAAGCTATCAGCATTGTTTTCAGCGATTCAATGATATAGCTTACGCATTAAAACAGCAGTGTATTGAGCCCACCAGCGATAGCCGAACACCTAGTGTTTGTTGTCACAAACACGTTAAGCCTAGTTTTTTCTCTTTTTTTCTCAAGCAAAAGGGGGGGCGTGCGCCCCCGCCCCCCCCCCTGTATCCGCCCCTGACTTTGTCGGTCGTACTCATCGAAGAGTCCATACGAACACCAAGGTTTCTGACAACACGAGACGGTTGAAAAATGGACTGTCCAATGTAAATTTCTGTAATAGGCACATTTTAGTAAAACGTGAGTTGAAACGATGATTTTAGCTTTAGCATCGTTTAGAGCAAGCTTGTTAGATAATGACTTGTTCAAACCGAGGTTAAAAGAAAAAAATGAACATTGAAAACCACAACTGGTTTTTACAAAAAGGCATTTTACAAACCAATTTACCACAGTGTGAGAAAGACTCGGTGAAAAGTCGGCACTGGTGATAGGGGCCTATATTCATCAAAACCTATAGAAAAACAATTCCCTTACCTATAATGTTCTCGTAGTACGAGCACCCCTCTGCAGTTTTCAAGTCATGTGGATCACTGAAGACCGCGGCATCGTTCAGCTCACAAATCTTAGCGGCACTGAAATAGTTGAACGAGCGGCAAGTCAGGGCGTCTCGACTGCATAGCGCCGCACACTGCATCCGTCTGCCGGTTGGTATTCTACGGTAAACGTGCCCAGTGAAAACAACGTTTTTGTAGCCCCTATTGAAAAAGTCAGAGTCTTTTACTTGCTCCAGAGCATCAACAGAATTACAAAATAAATGTGGTGACAGGATCCACAGAAATAAGACACAAGCGAAGGCGGCCATATTATGTTGCGGCTACCACAGCATTTGTGTATCATCAATCAGTCAGTCCGACCAGAAAATGTGTTATAAGAAGTTGTTCTATAGCTAGCAGCGGTGGTCGTAGGCTACGCGCTAAACGCCAACCAACAGGTTAACTACAAAACGATCCACGCCGTATCCTTGGAAATCTGCATATCCACGCCGTATCCTTGGAAATCTGCATATGCAGCATGAACTTCAGATTGTCAACAACACCTTAATTGAATTAATAAAAACAGAACACTGAACCCTATTTTCTTGACGTAAATGTTTTCACCAATGTTTTTTTGTTTTATTTATCAATCCCCTCGAAATTAAAATATAAAAATTATAACTAAATTGTCAACAATGAAACAATTAGTGACAATTTCAAAGAGATCCTTAATAGCTGGTTTTTTGTACTTGTATTTTTTTTTCCTCCAAAATATACGACATAGGCCTATTTTCCTTTACGTCGTGTCCATATAGAATTACTTTAAATGACTGCTAATATTAAAATAGATCTATGCACACTTTGTGACCGTTAAACATTATCGCTGTTTTCGCTTGGGCAATCATTGTCATTGTGTGCACACAAAACTCTCGAGTTCGTGTGCGTCAGCGATGGGCGTCCAAGGCCAAGTCAATCATATTGAAAGCAGACTAAACACCAGCTATATACGCATTACGTTTGGTACTGACCATTCCCCGCATATATGGTGAGTATCTGGAAGGTTAACACGCTACCACGCTCCGTACAGACTTGTCAAATAATAATATTGTTATTTTATATCGGATCTAGCAGGCTACCTAACCTATAGGCATGACGTAAAGTGAGACGTGGGGCTGATTTCACAAAGACCTAACATTGGTTCTAAAGATGTGTCCATTATAATGCTAAACAAAGTGTGAGGTCATATAACAACTTGGTGATATTGACAACCCATCCTAAAGACCTACTTGAACGAAAATAACAACAAGCGATCTTTGCTAAAATTCACTTGAAAAAATTCAATCAATAAGAAAATTTAGTTCACATGAGATAGAAAAGACCTTAATTGTGTAAAATACAATCATTTTGAATACCCTTCTCATAGTACGTTGTGGGAGCTACGTTTCGTATAGCAGCTTTGTTGCAGTGTGGAGGTGTATCCCACTGTAAAAACGTTGGGTAAAAATTATTGGGTAAAGTAATTTGACCAACGTTTGGTCGATTATGATCCCATTATTGGTTTAAGTTTGAAATATTATTTTACCCAACTTACTTGAGCTGAGTTGGTCAATTTCATAATACCTGTTATTGGTTAATCTAAACCTAATATTGGGTGACTGCAATTAGCCCAACCCTGATGGGTAAAACTTCCCTAGTGTCATTTAGAAAAACATTTTAACCATCCCTTGGTAAAAGACACTCGGTTTTACCTTAACACCAGCAAATGGTCTCTTGTTCTCCACTATATTGGTTTAAAAGTGTATAACCAACATTGAGGCTTGTTTTTACCCTTGGTTTTGGGGGTAAAGCTCAACCAATAATTGAGTGACTGCAATAAGCCCAACCGTGATGGTTAAAACCTCCCTGGTAATTGGTCATTTGGAAAAACCTTTCACCCATATCACTTGGTAAAATATACTCGGTTTTAACTTATTACCAATAGATGGTCTCTTGTTCTCCATTATATTGGTTTTAATATTGTTTAACCAACATTAAGGCTTGATTTGAACCTTTATTTTGAGTAAGCTCAACCTAATCCAATGTGAAACCTTCCCAAATAATTTGTGAATCATTGGCCTGGGCCAACAGCTATCTTGGATAAAAGCTTTGGTTCTTTAATATGACCAACAACTTGCAGTTATCCCTTTCATTACCAACACATATTTGCTACTAATGCAATGGTGACCAGAGACATTTCCTTGACATGGCTACCTGGTGACCAACACTATTTAGGAAAGTTTTAGGTTACAGCGCCCTCACAAGGCAGATTGGGGTTAGCCTAGGTCCTAGTAACATAATGCAAGTTGTACAAGCAAGCAATTAAATTACTGTTTCCTTTGGCATATTGCCTTGGACTAAATCATTGCCTTTAACATATATTTGAGGTATGGTATTATGACCACTAAATACACAATTGAGTAGTTTAAATGTGAAAGCTAAAAATTTGTCAAGTAGCTGTTCATACCAATCTGCATGAAAATTATTTTTGAAACGTTAAATAAACATAATGTTTTAAGAAATTACTTTTGAAACAGCATCCTCCCCCCCCCCCAAACCCGCCAAAAAAATTAAATAAATTGGTTGAGCCTCACAGATACTGGGGGTTGGTGACTATACCCATGTTTTCAGGATGAAATAGTTGATCAATTGGTTAAGGCGGCCATTTCGATTTTTGGCAAATTATGAATCCTCAAATAAACAGAAGGTTTGAATAAATTTATTTTGAAGCACCCCCCCCCCCAACCCGCTCCTAGGATAGGACATTAAATATAAACAAGAGAGTTTGGATTACGCACAATATGACTTAGAAATAAATTACTGCTAAAATCAAAACTATTATTTTTTTCAACATTTAATGACAAAGAAGGAACTGACATAAAATAAAATTAAATATTGCCCATTTCAAAATGTCCGCCTATCAATTTGGTTTTGGCCCGTATCTCCGTCTACGAGCCTCACATAAAAAAATTATAATTGCCATGTTTTCAGGATGAAGGAACCCAATGAGAGCAAATACACAAATGGTGGTTCAGTCGCTTTTAAAAGGCGGCCATTTTGATTATTATAACATTGGTTTATGAAACCAAAAATAAACAGGTTTTAATCCAAATTTGTTTTTGTTACCACATTTAATTACAAAGAAGGAACTCGCATTAAATAACATTATATATAGCCAAAGTGCTATACTTGTACTTTCAAACAATCATCCTACCCACCCCCCCCCCCCCCCCCCCCCACCCGCCTCATTTTAGGAAACTTGGATTAGCGCTCATAGGATTCACCGGTATTATACATTCAAAATAAACAAGAAAAGTTTGATTAAGCACAATATGAACGTTACTCGAACAAAATAACTCCTCAAATTAATTTTTTACCTATCATGAACCAATAATGTAAAGAAGGAACTAACATAAAATATTTCCAAAGTGCTATACTTGTATTTTCTAAGTACCATCCTCCGACCCCCCCCCCCCCCCCCCGCCTCAATGTTGGAAACTGGAATGTGTTAAGGATCCAGGAACCCAACAAGACACATAATTAAATTATTGGATCAGTCGGTTAAGGCGGCCATTTTAATAATCAAAATGGCCACCAATCAATTTGGTTTTGGCCCGTAACATAAAATATTGCCAGGTTTTCAGGATGCAGGAACCCAATGAGACCAAATACAAACAATGTGGTACAGTTGCTTAAGTCGGCCATTTTGATTATTTCAAAATTTGTTTCTGAAACCTAAAATTAATAAACATAATGTTTTAATAAATACCTTTTGAAGCACCCCCCCAAACCCGCTCATAGGATTGCACATTCAATAAAAACAAGAGAGTTTTGATTACGCACAATATGAACTGGAAAAAAATTACTCCTCAAATCAAATTTACACCTATCATGAACCAATGTTGTGTTAGTGCGCCTGCATGAGTAGGTCGCCTCTCCACTTGTCTCTGTTTTAAACTCTATCTTTGTGGACTTTTTCATCAGTTTGCAGCTTCATTTGTATACAGCTGGATAGGTCTTTCCTTCTGGAATCTGATGATTACTTTGTGACATTTATCTAGCAGTATTTAGGATAGTGATCATGTTTTTAAATTCTGGATGTGAACTATATGAGTTTCTAACACAGGATTGCATGCAGCCACCATTATCACCTCTACCACTGATGAGTCATCTTGAGGATATTGCATGCAGTCACCATTATCACCTTAACCACTGATGAGTCATCCTGACACTTGAAGGAGAACAATGCTACTTCCTTTGGCTGGATCAACACATGTCTAGCAAACAATGGCACTGACAATAGCACTCTTCTGGGTCTATTTCCTGTTTGGAATACACTATGCTTGTTGTACATGTATGCCTATTGAAAATGTATACTATGTTCAACCCCTGGCTGCCTATAAACTGCAACTATTACAACATTTGAAATACCTTAAATCTCCACTCTGTTATTTTGCCAACAGTACTGCAACTTTTCAGATTGATATATTGGTCTGTGGTGACATAAATCCTAACCCAGGCCCAGATGAAACCATTGAAAGAAACCAGCATATTAACCCAAAAGCAACTTGCTACAGTCGAAATCAGCTTCTTCTTCTCAACTCGCCCAGCACTTCAATTTCTCCCACTCTACAAAATTACATCAATTTTCTGGGAATACAGCCTCGTCGTACTCATAGGGGGATGCGTGCTATGAAACAAAGGCACCACTTCAATGTTAATGCTCCTTCTATCATCACTGAACATATTACTACTAATGCAGCACTGGTTGCACTGCCAAAATCCGTTCACCAAATTCATGTTAGACACTGGAATGCACACTCTGTTAAAAACAAGACTCATTATTGCCTTGATTATGTTCTTGAGAATGACATTGATGTCATGTGTCTCACAGAGACTTGGCTCTCTCCCGATGATTCTGTCGCCATTGGAGAACTTACACCACCAGGGTACACATTTATAAACGTACCGCGTGCGTCGGAGACTGATCACCATGGAGGCATAGGAGTTTTATCTAAGACTGAACTTAAACTGAAGTTAGTTACACATTATTTGCCTGCATTTACTATGTTCGAATATGCCCTCATCTCAAATACATCTCGCACACTCCAACTAGTTATAATATATAGACCTCCGCCATCATCGTGGAATGGATTTACTGTATCAGGTTTCTTGTCAGAATTTGATGACTTTATTGATGCTGTTAATCTGTTACCAGGTCATCTTATTTTGCTTGGAGACCTTAATGTCCACTTTGATAGACCCTGCAAACCTGATGTCGCTCATGTTATTTCAACACTTGATGCTGTCGGTTTAATGCAACATGTTTCTGAACCTACCCACAATCTCGGACATATATTGGATCCAGTTATCACCAGAACTGACGACAATGTTATTTCAAATTTATCCATTCATAGAAATCATGAATCTGATCATTTTGTTGTGTGCTGTACCCTGAACTTGCCTAAACCGAATATGGCTAAGAAAACAGTAACTTTCAGGAAGTATCGTAATATGGACCACGACACTTTTGCTACGGATCTACAAGACAGATTCTTATCTATTGAGCATACGAGCTGTCAACACAATGTGAATGTAAATGTCAATAACCTTATCGCCAAATTTGATTCTGCTGTCCGTGATTCCCTTGATGCCTACGCCCCACTTCAAATAAAAACCTTCAAACCACACCGACGACCTAAATGGTATAACTCCGACATCGATTCTGCACGTCGTGAGCGCCGCCGCTGTGAGAGGAAACTCCATAAAATCAAAACTGACGAAAACCTTCATCATTTCAAAGTGGCAAAACAAAAAGTAAAAGATTTTGTAATCAAAGCCAAAACCAAGTTCTATACAGATGAACTCTCAGACTGTACAATCAAGGATGCTTTTAAGACTGTCAATATTCTTCTTAATAACAAAGATCGTCCACTGCCTGTTCATGATTCACCTGCTGATCTCGCTAATGAATTTTCGGAATTTTTCTGTGAGAAAGTAAGCAAAATACGGCACAACCTTGATCAACA
Source organism: Leptasterias polaris (assembly GCA_037783415.1). Lineage (NCBI taxonomy): Eukaryota > Metazoa > Echinodermata > Asteroidea > Forcipulatida > Asteriidae > Leptasterias > Leptasterias polaris. The sequence goes on along the minus strand of JAZGTN010000285.1, from coordinate 91,293 downwards.
ATCTTCTGGTATTGATCCATCTGCTGGGAATAAGGAAACTGAGCATATTCTGGAATCCTTCAAGCCAATATCATCTGATGACCTTGCTAAAGTGATTCAACGCTCACCATCAAAATCTTGCTCCCTTGATCCCCTCCCAACGTGGCTTTTAAAACAACACATTGATATCATGCTGCCCAATCTGACCGACTTGGTGAACGCCTCTCTGTCTACTGGTGAATTCCCGGATTCACTAAAGGACGCTGTCATCACCCCTATTCTCAAGAAGCCGTCACTCGATAAGAATGTTCTAAAGAACTACCGCCCGGTGTCTAACATCCAGTTTAGATCAAAATTGATTGAAAAAGTAATGTCCGCCCAAGTCAACGATCACATCAACGAACATGGTTTAGGTGAACCTCTACAGTCTGCATACAAATCCCATCACTCTACAGAAACTGCACTCCTTAAAGTCCATGATGACATCCTCCGAGCTGTTGATAACCAAAGAGGTGTTATGCTGCTGTTACTTGATTTATCAGCAGCATTTGACACAGTCGACCATACACTCCTTTGTGAACGTCTTGAGAAAAGATTTGGAATAACTGGTACAGCATTAAAGTGGGTTGCATCATACCTTGGCAATCGCACTAACCGTGTGTGTGTATCTGGTGTGTTCTCTGAAATTAATCATTTATTGTACGGACTACCTCAGGGATCTGTAATCGGCCCGTTGATGTTTACCTTATACACAGTACCCATCGGTGATATCTTACGGCGTCACAATGTGACATTTCATATGTACGCGGATGATATACAAATCTATCTTGACTTCAACCCTAACGACACCAATGACATAAACCACACTTTATCCAGGCTCACTAACTGTGTCAACGATGTCCAGTCTTGGATGACAGCTAATAAACTCAAACTTAATGAAGACAAGACTGAATTTCTCATCACAGCTTCTCCTTGTCACCTGTCTCTTCAACAAATTCAAAACATATCACTGCGTATTGGGAATGCACACATACAGCCTTCAAAATATGTCCGGAATCTTGGTTTTTATTTTGATTCCGCTGCCAGAATGAGCGATCAAGTCTCAAAATTGAGTTCCAGCATCAACTTCCATATTCGTAACTTGTGGCGCATACGGCGCTTCATTGACCACAACACGTGTCACAGTGTGGTAAGAGCATTAATATCTTCTCGCCTTGATTATTGCAACTCTCTCTACAGTGGACTTCATAAAAAGGATATTACTAAACTCCAGTGCCTACAGAACAAGGCTGCCAGACTTGTTTTTTCTCTTCCAACTCGCACACACGCTGCTCCACTTCTTCAAGAACTCCACTGGCTGCCGATACGCCAACGAATCATTTTTAAGGTCCTTCTGCTTGTGTTTAAGTCTCTGTCCGATGTGAGTCCAAGTTATATCTCCGACTGTTTAGATATTCTTGTTCCCACTCGCATAACTCGATCTTCTGCTGCAATCAAGTTGAATCAACCTATCACCAAGAAACGTGCAGGCGATATGGCGTTTTCCACAGTGGCGCCAAAGTTCTGGAATGCTACTCCTCGAGATTTGAGAAACTCTTCATCTGTCATTTGCTTCAGAAAGAACTTGAAAACTTATCTGTTCACTACTGCTAGTTCAGAAACTCAAAACTGATGACTCTCTCCCATGACTTTGTTTTATGTTGTGTGATGTCATTTTCTTTTTTGTTCATGTGTTTTGTTTTGTTGTAAGCGCTTTGTATCCACTGGAAAAGGCGCTTTATCAAATGCTTTTGTTATTTATTATTATTATTAAAGAAGGAACTAACATTTAATTTTGCCAAAGTGCTATACTTTTATTTTCTAAGTACCATTCCCACCCCCCCCCCCCGGCCTCAATGTTGATTGTTGGCAGGCATGCGATTGTGGGATTCAACATTGTAGCGGGGGGGGGGGGGGGGGGAGTTTTCAGAAAGTATTGAAAATTATTCGCTTGGTGTGGAAATTCTCCAATCATGGTATAACAGCTTTACACATTTTTTACATAATTAACTTTATAGTTTAATTGTTGACCTAATTTATCGCTTGGTGTGGAAATTCTCAAAGCACGGTATAACCCACATTGGCTTGATACACTGCTTACAAATCATGCGAGTTTGTTTCCGATTAGAGGTGGAACTGCATACAACACAGTCACGTTTCTTCTCGCCAATTCGGACCCGGAAAGTGCTGAGTTGAAAGGGCGTTTGAAGCACTTGACACTTGACGGGCATGGTCAACTGGGTTGTTCTCCAAGCTTGAAATAAATGCCTCTATCACCTTGACCCGAAAATCCAAAGTAGACAAGCTCTTGTTTGTATGGATGCTGTTGTATACGACATTAGCATTAAGCAAACATATGTCTAGGATTGTCATAAATACACGTTTCCACCATTTGAGTGTGCGTATGAGTATAGTACGTGCATAATTGTCCTGCCAGATCCGTGCCCCCCCCCCCCCCCCCCTCTATGTATTTATTGTAATCCTCGACTATGCACGGTTTTTGGATATGACGAACTCCTGTTGAAGTTTTCCGGCTGCGAATTTTTTTACTAGTGACACTGCAATCGCCATAGTTTGAGAGGAGAGTGACACGTTTTGTGTCCTGCCACATAACGCATAGTTGGCCTGCTTTCTGATAAAATTTGGGAGCTGCACCGCTTTTCATAGGAAATTTCTTGGAGTTTGCTACGTCGGGTATCCCTAGGGTGGTATAGCGCACAGTTCCACAAGCTCCGAATCCTAGCTCAGACAACTTGGAGAACAGAGCCGGGCTACTAAACCAATTGTCCATGTAGATGCAATGTCCTTTATTTTCGAGTCCCTGCAAAAGGTTCAATACTACGTTGCCTGGTGCCCCTATTTGGATGGTTTGTCTCAGGATCACTTACAGAGGACTGTCCTTGTGGGGACCTGGGCTGCGATCCTGTGAACAACTCCCAGGCACATGTGTACCCTGTGTCGGATTCGTTCAATGAGAAAGATTTCAATCCCCATTTTGCGGCTTTTCTTGGCATGTACTGCTTGAAGCTCAGTCGTCCTTTGAATTTGACCATCGTCTCGTCCGGTGAAAGGCTTCGTCCCGGCTGGTACACCCGGAGGAATGATGGTATACAATGTTTAACAGTGGGCGTAATTTAGCAAGTTTGTCACGGGGAGAGTCGCCCTCGACATCTCTGTTATTGGCGAGGTGAAAAAATCTTAGGATTGCAGTAAATCGGTTACGAGCCATGGTTGCTGAGTACAGGGGACTTCGTAGAATTTCAGACCTGGACCAATGCATGGAGTAACGAGGCCTTTTGTTGATTCCCATGCAAAGAAGTAGGGCCACGAATGCCATCATTTCAGGTATACATTAGTTGGTCTCCAAGCACGCTTATTTTCTTCCCCCGCTCCCAATATTTGTTCAGCATAACGATTAGTCTCTAGTACCATAATCTGCCACACTGCTTCACAAAAGTACAGTTTGAAGATTTGTATGGAGGAGAACGAACTGAAGTCTTCTGTAGCCCCGGTGTTTGCTGTAAATTTAACAGGCGGTCGCCGTGTGTAAGAGTTGGCTTCACGCCATCCACACCTGAAATTCGGCTTCTTCTTGGTCTTCTTACCCTTCTTAGAAGAGGTTAATGTTGCTGTTGATGTCGAGGCCCTCGGCTCTGTATCCTCACTGTCTTCTGACGTCTCCGAGTCATCAAGTGGCGAATCCTCGTCAGATGACATTTCTGAACCACTGTCTGCGAAAATTTCTTCAAAGATTTTTTCATTTTCATCGGCCATGTTGTCAGAATGATCTCTTACTCGAGAATGCGTGGGGGACGCTTATTGATCCCGCTTAAATTTTAAAACTTGCGACGCTTCAGGGCACACGCGGGCAGCTTGTTGCCGGGGGATGCACGCAGGCGATTGAGGGCGCTATTAACATTTGTATAACTTACAATACACCTGTGAGCCAGCCAGGCTCAATGGTCAATTACAGTTGAAACAATTACGTGCCATATTGCCTCAGTGGTCACCAAGTGGCATGTTTTTTTGAGCCGCTATGGCACGGCGGTACTGAAAGGGTTATTATAGCAGTTGTAAAACCTATGTATTAATCGCGCGCTTTCGAAAATCTTGGAATTGTTCCAAACAAACTCTCATCCCAGTTTGGTAAATTGAGCGTTTTAGTATGTTTAAAGGGCATTTTCTAACCATAGCAGGGGGAAAATCACTCCTGAAGTGAGTAACACAACATGTTTTACCTCAAGCATGCGTAACTTTTGCCCAATAGGAGGTAAAAATTAACTGAAAATGAGGTAAACTGCTCCTCACTTATTAAGTTGGCGCTGCTCATGTGGCGACACAGCTCGCAATTTGTCTCTGTGCCTTTTTAACTGTTTTATTTTTAACTGTTTTATGTCTTACTGATCTTAATACCGACATGGATGTCACTAACCGAAGTATTAAATGTTTGTGCCTGGGACTATGTATGTTACTACTAGTTTCAACATTTGGATTGTGTGAAAATGTTGGTTTTTCGTTGCCAACAAACTCTCCTATTCGATATTCTGCTGCAGAGCTGCACGCTATGGACGTCCGACATTTGCATGACAATGCTTGGCTATTGAATCTGGACTTGCCAAAAGGTATGCGACGTCGAAAACGAGGCAAAGCTGGTGGGGTAAAGAAACTTATACGAAAACGTAGGTTTAGACCATATTTACCCTCAAAAATGCCATTTCCATGAAGGAGGTAAAAATCTACCCAAATAACAAACCCTGGGTGACAAAGGAAGTTAAAGATGGGTGATTAATAGGAAGAAGCAGACCTTCGGACAAGGTGACAAAATGCAACTTAAAGGAATTCAAAAGGAACTGAAGCGTATTATCAAGACAGAGAAAGCTAAATACAAGAACAAGATTGAAAAGACTCTGACTCAGAACAATATGAAAAAGGTGTGGGCGGGAATGAGACTTATGAGTGGGTATTCGAATGAATTCAAGAAAAATAGACAATTATTGCCAGACACATCCGTTGAATATGCAAATCAGTTGAATGAATTTTATAACCGTTTTGATCAGTGTGATTTCCATGTTGAAGTTGATAACATTCGTGGTATACTTCAAAATGATTTAGATCCTTATGAGCTAAATGTTTCCGAACAAGACGTGTGCCGTCAGTTTAAAAATGTGAATACATCTAAGGCAGCTGGACCAGATGGAATTTCCCCAAAGGTTTTACAATCATGTTCGAGTCAGCTTTCTAGAATTTTTACTGTTATGTTTAACTTATCTTTTAGTACCCGGTCTATTCCACAACTTTGGAAGTGCTCAAGTATCATTCCTATCCCAAAGAATTCTATTATTACATGCATGAATGATCTCAGGCCAGTGGCTTTAACAGCCATACCAATGAAAGTGTGTGAAATATTGTTTAAGAATGTTTTGTTTGATTTTGTATCTGGCTTTCTGGACCCAATGCAGTTCGCCTATCAGGGAAATCGCAGTTATAGTGATGCTATTTTAACAGTGTTGGATAAATTATATGCTCACTTAGAACGAGTTCGCTGTGATAATTCAGCTAGAGTTATGTTTTTTTATTTCTCTTCAGCATTTAACACTATTCAGCCACATATACTAATTCAAAAACTACTAGACCACTGTGACGTACCCAAGTCTCTCTTGTCCTGGATTTTAAATTACTTGACAAATCGTTCTCAGTATGTTAAAATTAGCGCTACTGACACACAATCTAATTTGATTTATTCAAATACTGGTGCCCCACAAGGTACGGTTCTAGCTCCTTTCCTTTTTTCATTATATACATCAGATTGTCGGTCTTCAGAAATGTCGTGTCCCTTAATTAAATTCGCCGACGACACTGCGATGATTGGTCTGATTAGTAAGGATGATGATCGCTTGTATCAAGATCAACTTCAACAATTTGTCAAGTACTGTGATTTAAATTATCTCAAACTAAATGTCTCTAAAACTAAAGAAATGGTTATAGATTATCGGAAATCACGTCGTCAACCAGAACCTGTGATCTTGAAAGACAGGGCGGTGGAACGTGCCACTAGGTATAAATATTTGGGTGTAATTTTTGACAATGAACTGGGTTGGCATGAACATGTGGATTCCATTGTGAAAAAACTGAATTCTCGCATGTTCTGCCTCAGAAAATTGAATTCTTTTCATGTCAATCGTAAAATGTTGGCAACTTTTTACGACACTTTGATTGCTAGTGTTTGGGGCTACTGCTTGATCTGTTGGGGTGGAAATGTTGGGAGGAGTGACAAGGATCGCATAGATAGAATTATAAAAGCAGCAGGAAGGATTCTTGGGGAGTCGCGGCCGCTAGTAGACACAGCATATGAGGATCTGCTGGCTGGCAAGCTCACAGTGCTACTGAATGACACAAACCATCCGCTTCATGGTGTGCTTGCCAGCCAGCTGAATCCCAAGGTCTGGTCGTATGCGAGTGCCATATGCTGCGACAAACCGGTACCCATCCTCCTTTATCCCTCGTGTAATAACACATCACAATCTTCATTTCAAACGTTAACTATAAATTGTATCGTTCAGTCCCCAGTTTTGTTTTTTCTTTTCTTATATACTTATCACCTTTTAGTGTGTTTTCTTGTAATTGTATATATCCCTAAAACCAATGTTAATGTTTTTAATATTTCAATGTCTTTACTGTATGCGAGCATTTGAATTACCCTTTTTGGGATATAATAAAGATTAATTGAATTGAATTGAATTGAATCCTCGTGGAAACATTTTACCCATAATGTAAAGTGTACCATACATTCGGACATAGCAAGTCGCAGGTACAAATCACAATCAAAGATGGATAGGATGGACGTAACTATGTTGTTGCAGGCCGTTGATGTCTGATGTTCATGTAACCAAAGTTGCCAAGAAAGAATTTTGGCTCTGTGGTAGTTATTCTGTTTGAGAAACAACAGTCTGTTGAAGGGGGAAAGGCATCATCTACACAGGAAAAGCCATGGATTGCTAGCTTCATTGACTTTGCAACACAACGATTTCGTCACGGGCATGGCCGGCAGTCTGAACCGTCAATAGCAGGTCTGTCAAAACCAACCGGCTCTTTTCAGAGCCAACACTGCTTCCAAGAAGAGATTCTTACATAGTCTGCTCGCAAGAATTTTTTTAATGTTCGTTTTCACAAACCAAACCCCATGTTTTTGGTTACCTTTGCCCCAAGTGTATCTGGCTGTTTACAAACTCCCCAGTTGTTTTATGCAAGGTGATTTGTTGTGACTATCATGGATTAATCAAAAATTGTACGGTCCAGGTCATTTCTTTTCACACAAGAGTGTTTGAGTTGAACAAAAATGCACTGAGTGATACAAATGGTATCATTGGTGTTTCTTTTGCTGACCTCCCCCTCCCCAATCATTTTCATGTTGGTATTGTTGAATCGGAGGTGAATAAAAGTGTTTTAACTTTATCGTTACTTTTTTTTTTATTTAAACAAAACACCAACCCCAAAACCCCCAACATTATACCTTCTAAAAGGAACGCAGTTCCAATTTTGTGTGCACAAAAAACTGATTTAAAAGCAATACAAGCAACACAAGTGGGGGTTAATTAACTACACAAAAGTGCTTGGTAAAAAAGTAAAAACCAATAATTACAAAATTACCCAACAATCGTCAAACTTAAACATGACCAACAAATGGTTGACAAAAATGAAAACCCAACAAAAGAAAAAAAAATATGTTGACCAACAAAAGAGAAAAATGTATTGACCAACTAAAGAGTAAAACTGTTTTGACCAACTAAAGAGCATAAACATTTTGACCAATAAACGAGTAAACATATTTTTACCAACGAGTGAGCAAAAATATTTTAACCAACTAAAGAGCCAAAACATTTTTACCAACAGAAGGGTAAAAATATTTTGACCAACAACAGAGAAAGTTGGTTTGACCAAAATATATATAAAGAGCAAAAATATTTTAACCAACAAAAGAGTAAACGTATTTTGACCACTCCAACAAATTAACAAAAATATATTAACCAACTAAAGAGCAAAAATACTTTGACCAACAAAAGAGAAAACATATTTTGACCAACAAAATAGCAATACTATTTTGACCAACAAAAGAGGAAAACTATTATGACCAATTAATGGCTAATCATAATTTACCAATAAATGGGAGTAACAATTTTGCCAAATTTTATGGTAAATGGTACTACCCAACTCCGTTGGGTAACAACATACCAATTCCGAAGGCAGTTGGTATTTGGACCAACGTTGGTCTAATTGTTGGTCTATCGTTACCCAGTTTTTTAAAGAGTGTAGCAAAGTAAACTCCCACACATTACGTCAAAGTTTTGTCATTTTGAAGCACGCCCTCAACGGCAGAAGTGATTCTAGTTTTTCAAAACCTTGAGGTTGGGGCCTAATTTGTTTTCGATAATTACGAACAATTCAGAAGCGTAAAAATATCGAAATTACATTTGAACGACAAACAAACAAACTATAAACAAATTTAGAAAGCAATGCCGTCAATTTTGTTTTCGCTCAAGTCCCTTTTTAAGACAAATCTTACTATTGTTTTTTTGTACACTCGATTCCTGTCGATACACAACAGTACGTGAAGGTTTCGCGTATTCTAAACATTTCGGGAAACCCTGTGGCTTCCCATTTAATTAATGTGCATATATAGTTTAGACTATTATGTGCTGAAGGAAACAAATATCGCACTTAAAACAGGTCACTTTCTAGCACTCACGTGACCTTAACGTTTTCACGACACCAGGTTAGTTCCTATATCGTAGGAGATTCTGCCCAGATCCTGGCAGTGTATAAGTTTTGCCCAACTGTGACCTGGGGGTTGTTGACTTCCAACTTGAGGTATTTTGGATGACACAGACCATTAAATAAATGGTCCTATTCGCCGAGAGGTGTATAAAGAGAAATTTTTCAAGATTGATGCTCGGACGTTTGAAAAATTATAACTGATGCAGGGTGTTTTTATTTGGAGGGGAATAACTCGACGGACCCAGGGATTCCACATACAAAATTGAGCAGAGGATTAAAACTTCAAGGGTCAATGGATAATTTTTCCTCCATGTCAAAAAGCTGTGAGACTTCAAAGTATTTTTGGGGTTTTGTATTTTTGAATATTCAGCATTTTGCACCGTACGCTATTGGAGTTTATTTAGTGGGGCGCACCCAATTGTGTAAACGTTTCGTCTGATAGCGCCCTCATTTTCTTCCTTCAGCCCATAAATTGTGACCATATGAGTGACACACACATATCGGGGGACAAAATCCCTTATGACAATGGCATGCAGACTTGTTAGTAGCTTAGATGGGAAGTTACACCTCCCTTCATGAGAACAAGCCTGCAAGAAGAGATATGAAAAGGGAAATCATTGATGGTCAAGTTTTGAGGTTAACAACTAAACAATGTTTGAAGGTATAGGGTCATATTTAGACTGGTTTTTCTCAACGTAATAATTAATATTGATTTACTGGCAACATTATCGAGAAAGAGAACAATAAAAGTCACATGTCAAAGTTTCAGCTGAATACAGTTTCTACTGTCACGGTTTCACAAGTACGTCGAATTAATCCACTCACACGTTAAGCGAGGTAACAGCGAATGGCGTACCAACCGCATCTCTGCAGACCGTAGCATTCGCGAACGGACACCAACCCTCAGAAATCTGATTCATAACTCGTTTCTCAGATTCAAATGTTATTTTTTATTGATTTCTAACTAACGGTGGCAGTTCAAACGATATAGCTTCAAATGATGCTTCAAAAGGACTTATACAGAAAAATATATAAATCAATTTTGGGTCACTAATACCTTACCAATTACGCACCAAGTATTGTTCTCTGACACTATGCTGATCAATGCCTCAACTACAGCAGTTGTATTAGTAACACCCCTTTTCCACCAACAAAGGCCTATAAGTGGTATACATAGTCTGTGACCCTAAATCGCCATGTGTACACATGCATTTTTACGAGGTCAAAAACGTGACGAACAATGACAAATTTTCCCGTGATCAATATTCGGACATCAATCGATCGCGAGAACTTTAAAAATGTTGTCGTACTGAGCTATGAACGCGTCCAGCCACCTTAACAAATATACCTAGAGCACAATATTTCGCACATTCAAAACCTTGGTAGACTACGGTATGCTGTAACTTGGTGCTGTACTTTCAAATGAACAGTATTTCACTAGACTACTTCGCATATTTTATACATTTTACGAGCGCGTTAGCCGTACAAAGAGGTGCATGCTGGTCTATATCTATAATAAAATATTTTGTACTTTGTAGATTTCATAAAGAAATTATATGTAATTTGAGAAGCAGTCATTTTGCGGACTGTAAGTACCAATTATGACGACGTATTATTGCATGTGTTGTACAGTAAAATAGAGATTTAATCACCTTGGCCAACCTGTATGCTACTTAAAGGGACACACCGGCTTCGTTGGGCTATTTAGGCGACAAAATACACTAAAACATGACTCTAAAGGTCTTCCAGGAATGGAGAAGAATAGTTGCTAATAGAAACCATCAAATTTGGCCGTTTTAACGCATTTTTCAAAAAACGAAGGTCACATGGGTTATCCGAACCACTTTTTTGGTTCGGATAACCCTCGTGATCTTCGGAGATAGTTTTACTTCCAGCCGTATAAAAGTAAATCACTAAACCAAATTTTCAATTTTTTTTTTACAATTATTAATGAATATTTGACAAAAGAGACTATGTATTCAGATTGCGGGTACAAACTGTAAATAATGATGAAAAAAGGAACGTAAGATTCTCATTCAGAGAGTCCGTGCAACGGAAGCGTGTTTTACAGCGCCTCGGCGTGGGAGCTAGAGAAACGTAAACCTTGAGGCATATCCCCTACAGCCGTTGCCGTGTCTCGTGGGGCCAGAGAGACAAACCCCGGGGGAAAGAACTCCCCGAGCTTGCTGGTCTTGCTGTGAGCTTAGGAGCTGGTCGGAGGGGTGGGGAGCCAGACCCCAAAATAGGTTTCGTTCCTATAGGTATTAGTCTGTACCCCCTAATAATTGTCACGTTACGTGGTGCCTGTGTGCAAAACATTCGGGACGACGGACGTCAGCAATGTTTATCTAACATGTATATGCACAGTTGATGTTTTGGAAGTTGCTGCATACGATGTCTTCTCCCATAAAAACGCCACGAAAAGACCCCGGTGGCAGCTACTTAAAATATTGCGCAACAATGTCGCATAAATTTGACAGTTGCAACGGCTGGAATAGCGTATACGCTGACCTTTGACCGCTTTTTGTTATTTTCAACATTTTTCACTAATTACGTGATATTTTGACGATTTCTTTTTAAAAACAGCAATCTAAAACTTATGGTTTCTGATTTTATATCACTAAATTACATAAACGGTAAGCCGGTGTGTCCCGGGCCTTACAAGTGCGACGTTATCGGTGTATCGCAAGGACGCCCTCTTGTGATCGTCACAAAAAGTGTACCCAGGGCAAGATGTATGCTCATGTAATGTCAACGGAACAAAAACACTTTTTCATTGTCATCCAATCTTACAGCCCCCAAAACAGAAAAACAAATTTGGTCCTTGTGGTCATCAAGTCACACGGAGCCGTGTTAAAAACCACTGGGTTCAAATAAACTAACCTGAATTCAAGAAATTTTACAATTATATACTTATGTAAAATGCATAAAGGGATGAACAAACTGATAATCATTGAGTAATGGACCCTTTCCATGAAATTATGAAAAATTGCACATCGCGAATGCAGACCTAACCTTACTGGTTGGCAAAACGAGGGAACATCGCACCTTTCTGTATGTGGGTTGATGGTGGCATGATGCATACCCGTTTGTGCATTTGCCTCGTGCACAACTCGATTCCGTTTGCCAACCAACAGTTGCTGTACGAATGCGTGAATGTAATTAGCATATTTCACGGGAAAGGCTATTTAAATCATGTACATTAAAAGGTGATTTGAAACTTGATCACATGGTAATATTGTTTAGCAGATTATATTGGTATAAACCACAAACTGACCTATAAAAGGTTAGGTAGCATTCTTTATCCTATACGGAACAAAAGCAAAGAGTGACTTTCGCCAAATCTGAAAAGCTATCTTGGAAAACAAAAACAAGAAACTGTTTTTGGTAGAAAAAAACATTTAACTATTGAATGATGAAAACTGTTTTGCTAGCTACAGGCAAATATTGGTTAACTGCTCAACGATAATTTTCTGTAAACCATAAAATTTGTTTAATTTAACCATACTCGGTCTTTTCGGTGTTCGTAGGGGCCCAATTTCATGGCTCTGCTACCGTAACCAAGGAATCGGCGCTTCTCAGGGAATTCCGCGCTTACGTCAAGCGTATTTCACGCTTTGGCAGAGAATGTTTGCTTGTGCGCGTGCGTAGTCCAAGTTAATACTAAGCATTTTTCGCGTACAAATAGCGCAGAAATGTGGCGCTTGCTCGGTAAGCGGATAATGGTGATCGTTAGCGCAGAATTCGGAGGTAAGCAGAGCCATAAAATTGGGCCCTGATATGGACATTATTTAGGTTTTTTAATATATTTGTGATGTTGTGAAATTTATTGCTGCATACTTTGTCGCATACCTTTGAATAAAATGTCTAATGATCTGGGGGGTTTCTTGCGTACAGTGAGCTTTTTTTAGCGGTAATCATTGCAGCGGTAGTCATTGCTGTGAAGCAAGCGAGGCGGGTGGTCTCCGGTATGGCGAGAATTGGCCTGGTGCCAAGTTCCTGGGTACACATTATTGTATAGTCATGCTAATACATGAGCCTGACTGCAGCGCCACGTACTCCCTAGGTCACTAACAAATTGTCCGCAACTATGACAACATCCCAAAGGTATGCGACAAAGTATGTCATAAAATTCACGACATCGCAAATAAATTCGCATACGTATGCGCACATATTCGCGATAAATTTCACGACATCGCACACGTGTGCGCACACATTCACGATAAACTTCGCGACATCGCATACATATTATGCGCACATTTGCGATATGCGATGTCCCCAGGGCCACCATAGGTCACCGTCTTTTTTTTATTTGACGTGTAAATGTTGACAAATTCAAACCGGGCATCTCTTCTTTTACCGGAGGAGGGGTCGCGTTTTCTTTAATTCTCACTTTTCGATGACCTGGGAAATATTTCATAACTGCTTTCAAAGAGGAGAATCTGTACCGTCCCGAAAAAGTGAGATGTCTCTTGATCATCACCCTGTAAGCCACGGTCGGGGGCAAGGGACATTGTATGTATGATCGCAGGTGTTGCTATTTGTGTTGAAGTAGAGGGTACCGCAGGTTTTTTTAACTTTTAATTCAAAAGCGCATTCGTAGAACACGGCACAGTCATCATTATCATAATAATAACTGCCATTGGGTGAACAGGCTTCGTTTTCTACCCCCGGAGAGGGGAACTGTGTCGTCGGTGCTGCAGCTGCACTGGCTGTCGGTGCAGCGCTTTTTGACGATTCTCCGCTGGTCGATGGTGCTTCGCTAGTTGATGGTCTGGGGCAAGGGACATTGTATGTATGATCGCAGGTGTTGCTATTTGGGTTGAAGTAGAGGCCACCGCAGGTTTTTTTAACTTTTAATTCAAAAGCGCATTCGTAGAACACGGCACAGTCATCATTTTCATAGAAGTAACTGCCAAGTGAACAGGCTTCGCCTTCTTGCCCCGTAGAGGTGGCAGCCTGTGTCGTAGGTGCTGCAATGGTTGGCGGTTCCTCAATAATTGTAGGTGTTTCAGTAGTTCCCAGTGCTGTGCTAGTCACCTGCGACGTTGTCGTTGTCGGTGCAGTGCTAGTTGACGGTTCTCCGCTGGTCGATGGTGCTTCGCTAGTTGACGTTACTGTACTTGTTTCGGGTACGGTGGTTCCCGCGGTGGTTGTTGTGGTTATAAGAGCTTCGGTAGTTATAGGTACTGTACTTGTTTCGGGTACAGTTGTTGCCGGAGCGGTGGTTGTTGTTGATACGGTGCTGGTTATAAGTTCTTCGGTAGTTGAAGGTACTGTACTTGTTTCGGGTACGGTGGTTGCTGGAGCGGTGGTTGTTGATACGGTGCTGGTTATAAGAGCTTCGGTAGTTGAAGGTACTGTAATTGTTCCGGGTACGGTGGTTGCCGGAGCGGTGGCTGTTGTTGATACGGTGCTGGTTGTAAGTGCTTCAGTTGATGAAGGTACTGTACTTTTTCCGGGTACGGTGGTTGCCGGAGCGGTGCTTGTTGTTGATACGGTGCTGGTTATAAGTGCTTCGGTAGTTGAAGGTACTGTAATTGTTCCGGGTATGGTGGTTGCCGGAGCGGTGGTTGTTGTTGATACGGTGCTGGTTATAAGTGCTTTGGTAGTTGAAGGTACTGTAATTGTTCCGGGTACGGTGGTTGCCGGAGCGATGGTTGTTGTTAATACGGTGCTGGTTGTAAGTGCTTCAGTTGTTGAAGGTACTGTACTTTTTTCGGGTACGGTGGTTGCCGGAGCGGTGCTTGTTGATACGGTGCTGGTTATCAATACATCTCTGGTTACCGGGATAGTGTTTGATGTGACACTGTTTGCTGTACTGGTAGTGCTGGTTTCGGGCATGGTGCTGGTTCGTCTGTCGCTGGTTGACGATGCAGAGCTGACTAGTAGCGCGTCACCGGTGTTTTCTGTAGATAAATCATTGATGGAGTGTTTAATAAATTAATTGAATAATGGCATTTACGTGATTCAGCAGAGTCAGGGGCCTTTTCGAAACACCGGCTTCGGTCCCAGCTCGAACCCGTTGATTCACAAAGGCCCCAAAAATATACGGACCCTAAAACGGGTCTTAAAGAAGACAATTCAAATTAAGTTTTAGGCAAGTTAACCCCCACGACTAAGATAGATCCGAATTTCTTCTACCACTCTAAAAAAAACTACCGTATCAAAATTGACCCGTATTCTGGACCCTGTCAATCTGAGACAGAACTCGAGTTAAATTCCAACCGATTCGACTACCCACCGCTGTTAATAAGCAAGGCTTGAGGGGGGGAGATGCCATACTATAAGCGTGCCCGAAATATATTATCATCTTACATATCACCCACCACGATTGTTAGCGAGGCATGTCATAATATGCAATGTTTACGTTCTCTCCGTGGATCGGTTGGTGGCGCTCCATCATGGCCGCCTCATGAAATATTGACTTCTTCTGCAAAGTTCTGGTTGCGGAAGTTTTCGCCCCAAAATTTCTCCGAATCATCAATGGATGAATCACATTGAACACATCCACTTTGTATTCAGGTGCTTAGGTAGAGATTCTGCCGATCAATGATTATTAAGTTAATGGTGTGACTGATTCTCTACCGCGCGACGCCGGCCTCGCTTCTAAGTGTGCCTGGCGTATTATGTAAGATGATAATATTATTTCGGGCACGCTTATAGTATGGCATCTCCCCCCCCCCCCCCCCCCCCCCCCCCCCCCCTCAAGCCTTGCTTATTAACAGCGGTGGGTAGTCGAATCGGGTGTAAATTCACATGTTTAAACCAGTTTCCGGGTACGGTCAGCCAGACACAGATATGGGTCAGGTACCTGGGACACAGAATCCGGTTTAGAGTGTATGAGGCCTACCGACCACCATGGTGCAAGACACCTCAATTCCACCAACAAAATTCCCCTAAATCTTAAGACGGAAAATAAACAGAATCGAACTGATGTGAGTACCAATTAGCTCAAAGTAACAATTCACGGTCAGTGGTCTGGTAAACCAGAATTGGCCTGGATTCCCGGGTCCCGTGGTCCCGAGTTTAAATCCCACTTTGTAACCTCTTTCCGGGTCGGCCTGACCAGGATATGGGTCAAACACATCGGGACCCGAAATCTGGATCGATTCTGACCCCGGAGTTTTTAGAATGTGACAGCCGTAATACCTTGTAGGAACTTCTTAATTTGGTTCCTTAGAGACAAAGTATACCTTGGATTTTTGGAACCGTTCGACTGTTTTAATTTTATGTAAATGTAGAGTAATTATACAATAAAACAAACCTGTGAAAAATTCATCTCAGAAGGTGGTAGAGTTTTTGAGATATGCCGAAAATCTGGAGCGGTTATATCCACGCAAGGAGAGTAATCCGTAATGAGAATACACAATCTGAGAAACGTTTCATTATTTCTAGAAACGTTTCTCAGATTGAAATATTTTTTAATCCCTCTCTCCAAAACAACATTCCTTTGAAGGGAATCGTTTCTCAAAATATTATATTATCAACAGCTGCAGTGCTTTTTACCAAGTAAGTCATTCATTCATTTATTTATTGGTCACATTGGTTTAAACAACAAGAATTTCTTCCTCCCGCAATGTGCAAAAATAAAAAAGGAATCTAAACAATACTTATACAAGAACAATACAAGTAAAAAAGACATTTACAATATGTACATGTACATTGAAAACTTTAACATCAACAATTTTTAAAATGCACTGACAGAATATAATTATACTGACGTCAGGTGAATTGGGTGTGGTTAACCTTGAGTTGCACTAAGCTTTAAATGCTATATCTCAATGAAAAACCCATTACTTTAAAGGAGCTCTATACTTCTGGTAAGATACAAAACAAAAAAGCTCACAGATTCACACTAAACTTACATGGTTTAAAGATATTGATAGTTGAAAGCTTCCCTTAAAATATTAGTGGCTGAGGTGCTGTAGTTTTTAAGAAATTAGTAAAACAATATCACGAAAAGACTTTTCGTCTCACTGAGACGAGAAGTCTTTTTTGAAGACAATTCGTTGAATGCTGCCCTCACACACTCGATAATAGTTGTACATTTTCAGTTGGAAATATTCGCAAATGGTTCATGTTTATGTTGCCTCGTACCCAGTAAAATAGGAGAATATCTATTTTGTGTTTGTCGTGTATAGTAGTGAGCACAGTTTCCGCGCGTGCGAGGTTGTTTGGAGTTGCTGTGTGTACACACTCGCGTTGTCGATAAAAAATATCTTTGCAATCTTCATAAGTTATACCACGGCTTTTATCGATGTTAGAGTCTGAAAGGTCAATTTACTAGATCTAAACTGGATTCAACGGTTGCCAATAAACCCAGGAAGAAAATTGGGAGGCCAAAGTTGACAGAATAGGCCCTAAAACGATCAAAGAGTGCGTCGGTCAAACGCCATGTCAGGTATTAGAAAACTCCAAAAGTTGTTACTTCCAAGTTCCATCCAGCATGAAATTGAAAGGGTCCTGTGTCGTCGGTGCTTGGACCATCTTGGACGTAGGACTAGGATTAGGAAGATACCTGGAGAAGTAAAGCCATGGGACTGAGTCTTTCGAACGCTGACCTGGCGAGATTGCTGCTAGATATGCACACACAAGTGAGTTTTCTTTATATAAATCTTGATTATTTTAATACCAATGTGACCACTCTGTTCTGTAGGAGGCATTTTGGTTTGCCAGAAATCGTGGGCCTATTTTGATAGTGTCAAAGTGTGCCATTTGATTGAATGAAAAGGCTCTCTAAGTATTCATACTTTTTAACAGTAAAACAATCACATAATCATAATGCTGCCATGTATTTTTATTTATTTTTATTGATATATATTCTTCATGTTCTTCATTAGGTCTACTTCTTGATTAAATTTAACACAAACAAAAATATTTTTAACTTTTATAGATCTGCTGTCCAATCATCAGTGCCACTGCTACCCCCCCCCCCCCCCCTTTTGAGCCACTGGTTACGTCAACACCATCGTGGAGTTGGACCAGAAAATGTTGAAGGGGGACATTTCAGAATCTTCCAATGTGTAAGTTTATGGTACAAATTAAAATCTTTTAAAATAGGCGAGTTGTTGGCCAACAGCCAAGCACCTATATTACTATAATTTATTGATTAAAAAAAATGTTTTATGAGAACATATAATGATACATGTACGTACAGATGTAACCATTACCAGCTGTCCATCAATTACAGTATATCTGTAGTCCCGCCGTATGTAGATCCAGATGACTTTGCAGTTTGTTTGAAAGGATGCAATTTCAAATTCTTGTTTGTGTTTATTAACTTAACATGAAGTTAACGTGCATTCAACAAGAAGTACCATGTATGATGTGTACGTGTTAATTTTAGACATGTTGTACAGATTCATTACTTCAACTATTTTTATTTATTTTGTGCATCTTCTGTAGTTCTGTTATTTCTGGAGTTGCACCATTTGAATCACCAACAGAAAAGTGGTAGGTGCACACATTTTTATTTCTGTTAACTTCAGCTCTATTAAATGTAAACTAGTTAACTGGTAAGTTGAACTCGTTTCTCGTTTCATGAATTTGGCCAATATTCATGTCAGAACATACAACGCAATTGAAAAAAGGGATGTATACTATGCCAAGCCAATGAGGAGGAGGCAGAGATAGCAATTATGTGAAAAGGGCACCACGGCATTTTTGTCTGAATTAGGGGGCATCATGGCAAAAATAAAATTTTACGAGACAGGTGAAAAAACTAAGGCCACAAAAACGTTGTACACAAAAACAATGCGTCTTAATAGGGGGCGACTTTGTAGTGGGCAACTTTGGAGTGGGCGAGTTGACAGTAACGACACTGTAGCCAATACGTTTGTTGTAAACACAATCCTTTGGCTGCTTTTTATTCGTTTTGTCTTGGTGTGATCATGCTGAATTTTGTCATTACAACAAGAGACAAAAACCTTTTTTTTAAGTCTTTTTTTTTAAGTTTACCAAACATTCATCCTTGCTTTTATGTACACCATGTATGATGATCATACGCAAAGTGATTTAGCCTTGTTTCCTCTTATTATTTTAGGTATGATAGTATTGTGCAATACAAGTCTTTTATTCGAATTGTACTTTGTTTTATTGCATTTATAGTACATTTTGGTCTTGACTTGTCCCAACTGGGTCGCTGTACTCAATTTTAAAAAAAAATCTGATATCTGTGCAGATGCAAAAATTCAGTCTTTAACTTGACCATTTACGTTCAGGTTAAGACATTTCTGTGCACAGTAACCCTGGTTATTTCAATAACCTTATATTATTTTGAGTCCATTTTTGGTAATTATGTTACCTAACCTGGTACTTTTTTTTTACCTCAAATTTCAGGCCTCTCTGTGACTGACCTACCGTTGTATCACGTTAAAGTTTTGGAGGATTCTGTCCGGAGGTACTTGCAGCAGGAGAACTTGACCAGTGTCTGGTGTCTTCCTGATATTGTAACCCGGCCAGATTTCTATGGGTTGGTGCAATGGTGTCCCGTTCAAGAATGCTGCAACCAGAGATATCTGTCACTTCGCTAAACGTGGATGGATTTTGCGTTCTTGTGTAAATACCGCGAAAGTTTTTGGCTGTTTTACCAGCATTTTTAGACACTGTATTCAGCTGAAACTTTCACATGTGATTTTATAGAATCTTTCTGTATAATTTTGCCTATAAATAAGCCTTTACATAGAACCAAA
This sequence comes from Leptasterias polaris, assembly GCA_037783415.1. NCBI lineage: Eukaryota > Metazoa > Echinodermata > Asteroidea > Forcipulatida > Asteriidae > Leptasterias > Leptasterias polaris. Next base: position 71,809 of record JAZGTN010000285.1, on the reverse strand, counting down.
AAAAAGCAATCTAAGACCCTACCTTTTCGGTCATTTATTATTTATGTTGTAACAAAGTACTGCTAGGTAATTGCCTAATTGTTTGTTTATTAGGTGTTATAGAGGATTGGTACAGCCAACAAATAATAGTTGCAGACAATATTGATGTTTTGTGTGATCAACCGTACCGTTGTGTGACTCAGGAGAAAATAGTGAACAAGTATGCTCAGTTGTCAGCACGTAAATACATTGTCGTTATTTTGGGTTCTAACAACCGAAATCAGTAATATAGTGCATTTGTTTTAAGAGTTTCAGATACAGTTTTCTTGATTATGAATTCATATTTCACAGAAAAAAAAGGTTCCAGTGTGAACTTCATAAAGTTTTCAATTCTGTATAATGACTTTTAGATAAAGAAAAATCAATGTTCATTGTGGATTTAAGATAAAGAAAAAGCCACGTTCATTGCTTTCTGTGGCTTCCGTTTAGTATCAATAGTAAACTTATTTTAAGCAATACTCACGACCAAGTGTGCCAAATGCTGTATTGCAAATGGATCCACTCCAGAGATAAGAGGGAACATACAACAAATATTTCAACATTGATGCTTTATACCAGTCTACTAATTGCCTGGGCGTCCTTTAGTTGCTTTTAATTATACTTAGCATTAATATTTAAATGTTTAATATAATTAATTTGTACTAGTGTACATGTAAATGTGGGTATGTGTGTGAGAAATTCATGCAGCTGAAAGAAGAAACTTAAAATAAATGAATGTTTCCATAAAACAAGAAAACAAATGTGAAAGTGTCATTATGGTGGTAAACATTTATTAAAATTGGTTAACTGATCATAGGTTCCCTAGAGAGAAGGGTAAAACAATATTATCTACTTATATCGGAGGAATGGAATTATGCTTAAAAATATTTGTTTATTTTGTTGTATTATATTTGTTTATAGTGGGCTTGCGGGATTAGGCCTCTTTCTTTAGACGAATGCACCAAGCATTTGGAGAGCCAAACGTGAGGAAGCCACAGTGAACAGTTTGTAAGACCAAAAATGCAATCATTGTTGGTTTTTCCTTCTCGGTAATCTAGAGGACAAGTGTAAAAGTTTTTCAAACAAAACAAACGAAACCTTGATGAAATTTTGTTATAATACTAGTCATATTATAGCAATGGCATGACTCGTGTATACTGCATCGTGAGTGTTCTCACAAGATAGTCGGGCACCTCAATGTTTACCCAAAACCGCATTCAGTAAGTAAGGAGCCATACGTTTCCTTACGCAGCAGCTGATTGGTTACATAGCAACGTAGCACACTCAGTTTGGTTCACGGTTTTACCAATCAAGTAAGGGCTCTCATTTACAAACGAAATATGGCGGCCATTTCGATTCTGAACGGTATAAACGCTGACGAAGACGAATTCTTAAAGTATTCTTGACTGTTTCGAGAATCCTTAGAAATAAAGAATACAGTGAAAGACTAGATCAATAGTGTAGCTAACATTCTATGAGTAAAATTCTTCTGCCCAATTCCGTTAACTATTAAGCAAATTACTTTTCTGGAGACACTTACTTATTTCTGCACACGGATGCTTTGTTTTTGGTCTTATATTTCTTTATTTTGAACACAGAAAATTATGTCATAGTTTTTGTAGGTATAATGAAACATTGTTGCTTCGTTATGTGATGTTTTTGTTTTGTTACAATAATAAATTTTCCCAAAATGAATTTTTGAAAACGTGTCCTCCAAGCTCATTGTTTATGGAAAACCGTGGCGGTCATGCAAATAAAAGGAAGCACTTTTCTGACCCCTACACACTGACTGTTACAGAAGTGATTTGAAAAACCGAACAAAAGTAATTACTCCAGCAGCCCACAAAACCACCCTCCAGCATATAAGTGTATAACACTGTACAACTATTGAAAGATTTGTTTGAATGCATTACTTATTACGTGAAGCGCCAAGCATGTGTAATTATAAATCACAGAGTAAAAACCAGTAATCTTTTGTAGTTCATAGCAATAGTCAAACATCAGAACCCAGCTTGCGTTGCAAGTACATCAAATATTACACGATGACCAGACACACCCGGCCGTGTGTGTACAGCATGCAAAGACCGCAAACATTTCGTCGGCGTTTTCACGAACCGGCGAATCCGCCCACGCAGCTGAAAACAGCGTTTTGAGAAAAACGCTTTTGAAGTTGGTCACATTTAAAAAATGTGTTTTCGCCGGTCTTTTAATTGAAAGTGTTAAATATTTTATAGTGATACGGTAGTGTATAAGTTAAATAACATGACTAAATACTTGTTTCTTTATTGTGATGCTTTGTTAGAATGCTGTTTGGTTCCAAACTTATTCGCCGGTTCGTGAAAACGCAAATTAACGAGCACCCCGGATTCGCCACACACAGAACGCGTATTCACACCACACACAGGGCGCGGATTCGCCGGTTCGTGAAAACCCGCAGGGGGGTCTGATTCGCCGGTTCGTGAAAACGCAAAATGCTGTAAACGCCGGATTCGCCACACACAGGGCGCGGATTCGCCGGTGACGACGTTGACAAGCGCGTTAAGCGGTAGCATTACAAATTAACCCTGGGGAAAAGGTTATTCGCCAGTTCGTGAAAACGCAAATCCGTAAAGTTGACTGATTCGCCGTTTATGCAATTAGCGTAATTAAAATTGTATACGCTTTTAAGACTTAAAACTTTGCAGAATTGTTAAGGACACCAAATACAATTTAAAAATGCAAAAAAACAAAATGCTGTAAAAAACTTTTTTCCACGGATTCGCCACTTCGTGAAAACGCCGACGATTTATAAGCTATTATTAGCACACAGCGCGCGACGACACGGTGGTGTTATCGATCGCTGGCGATGGCAAGTGACCTTTCATGACCGCGAACCCGATCTCTATTTTTAGACGGGCGCAGTCAACTTTCGAATTCATACACAAAGTAAGAATCGCCGGTTCACGAATCATGAGTCTCTCGCTGCAAGAGGGCGCCATGCCAATAATTGTAATCTGCAACGGATTTACACAACTTTCCTGAAAAACTTCCGTGTAATTTTCACTTTTTTCTGAAAAACCTGACGACTTATGAGGCTGAAACTTCTACAGGTAAATTGTATTATATACATCTTTATTCACAGTGAGTAGGGATTCATTCCATGGCCTAAAACTAGAAGTATAGAGCTCCTTTAACCATAATAGTCGTTGGGCTGATGAGCTGCCGGAATAATAGACCTATTGGTTGAAAAGACTGAACGGAATGAACATAAAGCCTGAAGTACTATTTATTGGTCTTCAATGGGGTTGAAAGAAAGTATAAATGTAATTGCAAACCGAAGTGGCGTCTTACAAATGAGTTGCGTTATAGTGTCTAAATTCACTGGTTACCATGAGAGTTTGGTTGAATGTGCTTACAAACGAGCTGTGGTATGTGTCTAAATTCACTGATTACCATGAGAGGTTTGGATGAGAGTGCTTCCAAACGAGCTTCGGTTGTGTCTAAATTCACTGATTACCCGTGACAGGTTTTTCGAGAGTGCTTACAAACAAGTTGCGAGTAGTGTCTGATTCACTGATCACCATGAGAGGTCAATGAATTAGAGTATCGCTCTTCAAAAGTCATCAAATTGTTGGGTAAAATAGAATGGAAAAAGGCAAAGATAATGGGCAACTTTGCTCAAGGACCACCGACTAGAGGTCGGTATTGCCCGGTTACCGATACCCAACACATGTTCTTAGCATGAGATACCAATTAATGACGCACGCTAGTCTTCAAGATGGTCCTTGTGCAAACTTAGCCATTACAGACCTCTGTATCTTTCTGCATCCACTGTGCGACTAAACTGCGAATCTCAATTTAGTAAGAGCCGGTGTGGCAGGAGATCCTGTCCCCCGGAGATTATGTTCCCCACACGGCGAGCTGTGTACAAACTTCTTCTGATTGTGCCCTCTTTTAAACCTCCTCCAGCTTTATTTTATTTTCGCATAATATGGGGGACAGAATCTTCGGGGACAGGGTGCGTTCCACTTGCGCAAACGTTGCTAACGTTTGCCAACAATTTTTAGTGGAACGAGTTGTGCGCCACAATGAGGTGTTGGTCGGTGGTTTTTAAAATAGCCGACAACAAAACGTAAGCAGACGATATTTTCTTGCCACGAAAATAGTTATAATGTGTTTTTAGTGGTTGATATAACGCAGTCAGATGGAGTTGAAATAACAACTTATTTAGTTAAACATCAAATTATTTGACATCAAAGATGGCGGCCATTGCAGGGGTATGTAACCAAACAATAAATGTTTTGCATTCATGCAATGGAGATAATGGGTCGTATGGATAAAAACTATGAAATACTATGATGAAGTTCCAGCAAAAGTTCAACAAATGTTTACTTTGGAGTACAAACATTAAGAGCAAACCGTAAGATTATAGGGTGTGGTTAAAAACATTCTCATCGTGTTTGATGTGCACTGCAGAGGTGATTCTGACTATGACGATTTACACGATGAAGACAACTTATCTGCACCTCAAGACTGGGTTCAAGCAAAATATTTTTGTGAAACTTGTAATATTGCAAAGTTCAGTCATCTAAAGTGAAAACAGAGTAAAGGACGTGTGCATTCAAGAAAATGGCGGTTGAGTATCATCGCCAACTTGCGTTTAATTACCCAAACTGGTACAGCTACTTGCATTTTTATTTCTGACAATCCCTTCTCTGTGCATATAACAAAAATACATGTTCCTGCCGAATGAAATTCAGTCCGCTGTAACTTGCATATTGGTGTTTGGTTGTCCCTTTTCAGTCAAAGCTGCACTGGCCCAGCCTTGAAAAGTAAAATACTCTAATCAAAGTCTGAAGCATTTACTTTGTATGCATACCAAACGATTTACAGTCGAGCAAATGCTAGAATGAGAAAAAGTAAATACTCCTCTAGTAATTGTATTCATATGGATGCGAATAAATGTTAAAGAATTTGTAGTAAAAGCAAAATTTGCTAGTTTTTTTAATACTACCCAGTAATTGAAGTCGTTCAACGGAGCAGTCCACATTTGAACTCGTGAAAATATTCTCACTGTTGCAGTCTTAAACGTTCATTATTTGTAAACTATTTTACATAAGCCTACCCCGATGCCAATCAGTAGTGCTTCGACCTTTCCTGGACATAGACCCTTACTATGCTGCCAACATCATGCTGCCGATATAACAGTAACATGCTAATAGTCATTGTACAAAAAGGAACCAGACTATTTGCCCTTCCAGCCTCGGTTTGGTTATACACTGATTTGAATGGAAGAAAATCAAGATGGCCGCACCGTGAAAAGGTTCTATAGCCAGGTAAAAATCTAACTACCTGGTATCTCAACCGATACGTAAAACATAAGAAGTAACTTATGGGGGGACCCTGATATCATTCATTCCAAATACACTTTACAGAATATTTGCAATGTAACTAAAAGAGTGCGTCCGATTAGCTTCCCCGGTACGACCCGTGTGAGCTCATCCAGGTTAGCCCCTGACATGAGCTAATCGAACGCAAACTTCCCCCTGGATTTACACCAATGCATCTTGGGATAGCCAACGTCACAGTGACGTCACAGGTGAACCGGGTCAATACATTAACCTCATGACGCAGCTCTAATTACTGTCAACTTGAATAATTCAAGTCAATGATATACTATCTGGGAAAAAAAATCATTCATGCATGGACTATAGGCGTCATTTGGCTGATTGGCTGCCAGAATAATAGACCTATTTGTTGAAAAGAAATTCAACAGAATGAGTGTAATAAAGCCTGAAGTACTATTTTACGATCTTCAATTGGGATTGGGGATGAAAGAAAGTATACAATTTGTAATTTGCAAGCCATGATAAGGCAACATTTCACAATGAGGACGTATATAAATGTCTACATTCACTGAACAGATTACTAAGAGAGGTTTGGTGATAATTATTGCTTGGCCCGACAGTGCAGTGTAAATATTGAACTAGAATTGTGTACAAAACTATCGTTTTGAAGACACTTCTCCTGTGCTTTTCAGAAAGATTCGCGAAAAGCCCTGGTCATCACTTATGTTACGTCATAATGTGGGAGCTCCGTTTCATAAAAGTGGCTTCGACTTCAAATAGTGTCATTTTCAACGTCAGAAGTGTTTCAAGTTTTGTTAAACCTTGAAGTTGGGACCTAATTTTTTGGTCAATAATTCGGAAGTTTACAAATATCAAAATTACATTAAAATGTTTAGCAAACACATTATAAACAAGTTTAAACAAAAAGCATTCCCGTTAAAAAAAGGTTTCGCTCAAGTAGCTGTTTAATGGCGGAGGTCTTTCCCCGCAAACGCCGAGAATGGTGTGGTGGTAACTTTGCATTTGGGATGAGACACTTATAAATATACGGAGCTTTTATAGGTGGAAAACATCGGGTTTAATCTTCGTTTGAAGGAATTTTTGTTTTCGTTCAAACAATTTTTTTTCGTTCGAACATCTTCGTGTGCACAAAGATCTTTTCGCTTGAGCAAAGTTTTTTTTTTTCGTTCGAACGAGGATTATTTTTGTTCAACGAAAATAATTTTCCAAATTTTGTTTTCGCCAATGTCTCTTTAAAAGTTCCGCAATATCCGGACGCTTCATTAAACAAAGGAAAATACACAAATTGTCGTAGATCTCCAATGTGAATGCCAAGGCATCGTAACAGTAATGTAGCCTTGTCAAGTTCCAGTTACTAAGGTTAACGGTATAAAGCATAATTGGTTATGATCGAAATAGTCGTGAATGTAAAATTATTTTCATGCTGAAAGCTGATTTCGTTTATTATGGACTGGAGCCCAATTGTCAGGAGAAATGAAAGAGCCATGAAAGAGAAAAGAGTCCACAAGCCACTTACACTGCAAAAATCAGGGTATTCAAATTGACACCATGGCTGTTGTCACATATTATAGATACCAAACAAGAATCGACATTTTAGGCTACAACATTGGTGTGTGAAAATAACAATAATTTGTGCCCACCTAATGACATTGGTGTTATGTTAACACCCCATGGTGTTGATGTTGATTCCCTTTTGTGTATCTGTATTTGACAACACCAATGGTGTCAATTTGAACACCCTGTTTTTGCTGTGTATCTTCTGTCCGATTTTTAGCACTCCATGTTTGCCCGATTACTAGGCCATGTTTTGGCCAAAGTCTGAGGAATTTCCTCGTTTTTTCCTGATATGCCGGAATAGAAATTAAATTCTCCTCTTCAGGCATACAACCACCCCATCCAAAAACATTTCTCTTATCAGTGAAAACCCAAACATTTATTGCGGGGGGGGGGGGGGTGGGGGTGGGTAGGACTTTCTCAATTGCAGTTCCATGTCACAAGCATTCCAATAGTGATTCTCAATACTAATTATTAGATAGATAGATAGATAGCATTTACTGTCCACATTAAAAAATATAGAAATTCGATTTCCACTGGAAAATGGGTAAAAATTAAACATTAAAGGGACACGTTGCCTTCAAATCTCATGAAAATTTACTGTTTGGAGGCCGTTCCTTATCCTTATTAAGAGTTGTTCTTGCAATAAAACACCTTTAATGTGTAAAAATTAGTGAATGGTGATTTTAAAAAAACAACATTGGCCTCTGACCCCTCGACATCTTTCCCGCGAAACGTATGTATTTCCAGCCGTAAATACCATCGTCCAGCATGTAATGGCAAAATGCGCGATGAACAGTGGCCTGGTAAACCTATCTGATGAACCCTAGGTAACATACCATTCTCTGTTCACCTCCCTGTGTTGCATGTATTCTGTTTTCGGAATATGTGGCTGGTTATTCCGCGAATACGCGGCGTAGCTTCAGGTAGCTCGGTTTGTATGAACGTGTATGTAAACACCTACACCGTTCATATGTCAAAATGGATCGCCACAAAAAACAGATTTAAGACGTGTCCAAAAAGAAGAAACCTCGTCAATCAGGGTAAGAAAACTGTCATGGGACTAACCGAGAGAAACAACCGTTGTTGTTTATACCAAATGTTTATTGTGGACAGGAGGGATGAGGACTTAGACACGGCACATCACAGCAGCACTCTGATCATCATTTTACGAGTGGAAGTAGCGTTGTTTCGTTTCAAATGGTTTATCACACGTAGTATACGGTACACAGCATTCTATCCAATCAGAATCCCTGAAGTACAATACAGCCCGCCCACCATGCTGTCATCCAATCACGAAGGAGTACAGAACCGTCTCCTAACGTCAACTACTTAAGAATGCATTATTCATTCCAATTCACACCAGCTTTCTGGATAAGTAGGCCTACATGTGTGTGTGTGCATTCACTCTTTGTACGGATCGCCATTGGATTTCTTTAACTGTAATCCCCCCCATAAAAAATACCCACAACAAAAACAAGACAATAATTAAAAAGGAATCCGGTGTTACTGTAATCGCGGGTAATTCAAATAAGGCATTGATGAATCCAATTCGTTGGGTGTTCTGTTGGGCTGGACCCCGTGGGTACATGACTGTGTATAGCTGAACTAGTAATGACACAGGAGCAGTCGCAAAAGTTATCTAAGGTAGATTGTATGTAAATGCAAAGAACTGGCCACTGGTTCTGAGTATGGTGGGTGGGGGGTGCATCGGTAAATTAGGCATAATGTGCATGGTTCTTATACTTTGGTATACCCTGCCATTTATTAGAGTAACCTTAAAGTGTCTTTTCGAACTGCTGTTTCAGAATAATAATCATTTAATAATTAGAGATAAACAAATCAATAAATAAATCATGAAAAAAATTAAAATAAAGAAACACCTGCAAATAGCCTGCAAATATTAATCGTCTCTCATCTCTGTTCACTCTTCTAACGCCTCTTTATTGTGCCATCAAGCACTGAAGTGAAGTGTTTTCGAAAGCCAACCCTCTTTTTTATTATGAAGTTTAAGAAGGTCAAAGGCACTGACGGTTCACCTCAATAATATTGTCAAAGCCCTAATCCGTATAGCAACCATCCAGTTTGCAATGATTAAAAGCACTGACTGTTCACTTTGTTAATAATAACAAAGCCCTACCGTACGAACCGTCTCACATACAAAGATAAAAGGCACTAACGGTTCACTTTGTTAATAATAACAAAGCCCCAATCCGTACGAACCGTCTCACATACAAAGATAAAAGGCACTAACGGTTCACTTTGTTAATAATAACAAAGCCCCAATCCGTACGAACCGTCTCACATACAAAGATAAAAGGCACTAACGGTTCACTTTGTTAATAATAACAAAGCCCCAATCCGTACGAACCGTCTCACGTACAAAGATAAAAGGCACTGACGGTTCACTTTGTTAATAATAACAAAGCCCCAATCCGTACGAACCGTCTCACGTACAAAGATAAAAGCACTGACGGTTCACTTTGTTAATAATAACAAAGCCCTAATCCGTACGAACCGTCTCACGTACAAAGATAAAAGGCACTGACGGTTCACTTTGTTAATAATAACAAAGCCCTAATCCGTACGAACCGTCTCACGTACAAAGATAAAAAGCACTGACGGTTCCCTTACAAAGCCCTAATCCGTATGAACCATCTCAATGATAAAAAGCACTGATGTTCTTTTCATTAGAAGTACAAATTTACAGCCCCGCCCTGAAGAGCCATGAACAAGGAAGACAAGGGGGGACAAGAAAAGTACAAAAAAGGAAGAAAACAAAGAAAGAATAAACCTTTAACAGATAAAAAATTAAAATAAAAAATTATCATTTAATTTGTGTCTAGTACTTTTCTTTAACTTACGAGATAGCTTAACAATTATTATTTCGTGTTTTGTGTTTGTTTGATTCTGTCATTTCTTTCTTTGTATTTGTGTTTCTTTATTTTTATTTTTATTGTTTTCATGATTTATGCATTGATTTGTTTATCTCTAATTATTATTAAATGATTATTATTCTGAAACAGCAGTTCGAAAGGACACTTTAAGGTTACTCTAATAAATACCAAAGAACCATGCACATTATGCCTAATTTACCGATGCACCACCCCCCCCCCCCCCCCCCCCCCCCCCCCACCATACTCAGAACCAGTGGCCAGTTCTTTGCATATACATACAATCTACCTTAGATAACTTTTGTGACTGCTCCTGTGTCATTACTAGTCCAGCTATACACAGTCATGTACACACGGGGTCCAGCCCCAACAGAACACCCAACGAATTGGATTCATCAATGCCTTATTTGAATTACCCGCGATTACAGTAACACCGGATTCCTTTTTAATTATTGTCTTGTTTTTTGTTTTGGGTATTTTTTGTTGGGGGATTACAGTTAAAGAAATCCAATGGCGATCCGTACGAAGAGTGAATACACACACACCCACACGTGTATGCCTACTTATCCAGAAAGCTGGTGTGAATTGGAATGAATAATGCATTCTTAAAGTAGTTGACGTTAGGAGACGGTTCTGTACTCCTTCGTGATTGGATGACAGCATGGTGGGCGGGCTGTATTGTACTTCAGGGATTCTGATTGGATAGAATGCTGTGTACCGTATACTACGTGTGATAAACCGTTTGAAACGAAACAACGCTAATTGGCCTGCACACACAACCCCTGCTCTGTGATTATTCCAAAATGGCGGCGCCCGGTACTCATCGCGGAAAATAATTCGGATGAAAGTTGCACAATTATTGTTTGAAATATCCTATTGAAAAGTTATTTGTTTGAACATCCAAAACACACAAGGCAAGCTAAGAGCTAGGTGAACACATTAGTTAACACAAGTTCTAAAAATGACCGTTTGATCTGGTACTCGCGCTCAAAACAAGTGTTGGGTACCACCAGTGAATCCGCTTCTTGGCTCAAGCGAATTCGGGCTGTATGCCAGCGAATTCTGTCTGCAGGCAGTTCATGTCATGTGCTATTGCGTGGGATCGATCCGAGGTACCGTAGATGGCCGGGCACGTTGCGTACGACTACGAGTAGTGTAGCGGCACACAAAACACAAAACGTAAAATATCGACCTCTTGCATGTTTACTTTAAAATCTTTGCTTTGCAAAATTGTTTCAGCTTATTTGGAATAAATATATTCGTTTTAGATTGGTTAAACACAGATAATGTGTAAGTTTCATAAAAAATGAAAAAAACGGGGGAAAAAAAAACAAAAAAAAACCCGACCCGAGATTTCAGCATTTTTGGGTCGGTCGCGGAGGGCAACTCAACATGTTTTGTTTTTTTGGCCTAATGCACATAACAGGTTAGAGGGACTTAGTATCTATTAGGTCAAGAACTAAATAACGAACGATTCATCAAGCTTATACAAACAAACATAACAATACTCATAAAGGCATTGGTCTTTGATAAAAATCCTTCAAAAATTGTAATTCTCCATTCATGCCTTGCCCCCCGGGTAAAAATTTGGGGGGACAAAAAGAAAATGTTGGGTTTTGTTTTTTTGTTTTTTTACTATCTGCCTGCTTACAAATTAGCCACAAGTTAGTGTGTGTGTGTGCTGTCTTTTCCCCCAGCGGCAGGATGGATTTCCTTTTCATCCTATGCCTATCAAATTTGTTTCTTTCTGCCAAAATGAATCTTTCATGATATGTCACTTGTAATTGCTTAGATTTGCACATAACAATAAGCATTTGAAACCTGACGTGCCAATTTGTCCTGGATAAAATATATTTCATGTCGTTCTGGCATTCAAGTGAAAAGACTACACTAAGCTTGAACAATATTTTTTGAATGAATATGCATGAAACCAGATATTGCAGTGACCAGATCCAAACGCGAGATTTGTGGGATTAAAATTTTCTTTGAGTAAAATTAGAAGATTGGTATGGATCAGAAGTGCTTAAAAAGTGTGTTTTCAGGCACACAGGCTTGATTTTTCACCCCTCAAAATGCCAAAAGCTCAGAGCTTCCGGGGGCTTCGCCCCCTGGACCCCCACCGGGGCCTCACCCCTGGACCCCACCATCGATGTTCAGTCAAGTAAACTTAGAAGATTTATATGGATCTGATTTCCCATAAGAGTGTGTCTATTTCTCTGTTTTAGGCACATGGAGGCTTGGTTTTTCATCCCTCAAAATGCCAAAACCTCAGAGCTTCCGAGGGCCTCGCCCCCCGGACCCCCACCAGGGCTTCGCCCCTGGACCCCACCATCGATGTTACAGAAATGTTTCCAGTAAATTTAGAAGATTTATATGGATCTGATTTCCAATAAAAGTGTGTCTATTTCTCTGTTTTAGGCACATGAAGGCTAGATTTTTCACCCCTCAAAACGCCAAAAGCTCAGAGCTTCCGGGGCTTCACCCCTGGACCCCCACCATCGTTTTTACAGAAAATTTTCCAGTAAATTTAGAAGATTTATATGGATCTGATTTCCTATAAAAGTGTGTCTATTTCTCAGTTTTAGGCACATGGAGGCTTGATTTTCCACCCCACAGAACGCCCCCTGAACCCCCACCGGGGCTTCGCCCCTGGACCCCACCAGGGGCCGTAAGGCCGGCCCCTGGACACCACCCATTTTTTTTTACCCTCTAATACAAAATCCTGTCGCGCCGTTGTGCCCCCCGGTTTCAAAAATCCTGGATCCGCCCCTGATATGGGACATTATTATAGATATTGCTCTAATCTTATATTGACAGTGACGTCACACGTGGGTACAGTCTGTTCATGGTCTAACATTTTGGGGTCAATTTTGTTTCTTAAAACATGGTGCGCGCCTCATCACGCGTGCGTTGCCTATTATAGTGACAATCTCAGGCCGTTTCTGCCCTGACTGGCGGCTACAGCTACGGCTGGCTAGGCTTTTTGCCTATTTGATACTGTTATGAGACCATAATACATGTACAATGTGGTTCTACGTGTGAATGTGGCCGATGCACACGCTGTCAATCATTCTCAGTGTCTAAGTCCGTTGACCCTAGTGGGCGGCGCTAATCCGATATGAATGATCTAGAATTGTGTTTGAGAAGGTTCTGGAAATTTAAAGTTAGTCGTAATACTTTCCAGAAATTATTACAAGTTCTTTATATACGGGCTGGGAGAGATTTTCGACAGGACACATATACTCAAGACTGGTAGAAGCTACGACTTCTGTGATTGTTTTCAACTCGTTGGAGGAGCTTTTGATAGAGTTCGCTTTTGACTGGGTGCATGGAAGAGCTGAATTTAAATCCGGAAAGGACATTTTCGAACTAAATCTACAGTTCGGTATTTTGGGGTCTTCTTCCCCATATTTTGTGGCGAGTGTCAGATTGTGTACCCGTTGTTGCTTCGTCTTCTTCTGGACATTTTGTCGGAGTGAGTTCACCCCGTGATAGCTCATAGTCATATCGGCAAAGAACTGTTTTCTCCCCTGGAGTCCTCGCCTGTATCTCATCCCGGTTGACTCATTCGCCCGTAAGATAATACTTATTTTGTAAAAGAACTGTTCTAAATGTACACTTGTTTAACTTTATCATTGAACGTTTGTTAAACACAATCGGTATTTGAAGTGGTTGATAGTTTCATCATTAAATCACTTTGATTCTGTGTTCTTTACATCAGTGTCACCTTGTTTGATTTCTTTGTTGCATCTGAGAAAATTCAGGCTTTTTGAGTGATTTATGTTCAAAGATAGTTTGGAGATTTTTGGATCGTAACAATACATTGATACAGGGAGTCCGACTCTAAAAATGGCTCGGCCATGACTTATTGTGGTTGATGACGTCATTAGGTGAATTTGGGTCAATGTACGGTTTTGAGAGAGGCCTTCAAAAAAGAAAGTGAACTATTCTACACGAAAACTTTCCCTTTAAACTGCGGGGGGGGGGGGGGGGGTTGAAACCGATGACTTTAACAAAGGGATTTCACGGAGCGAGGACGTCCTCGATTCAAGGATGTTGCTAAAACAACCAAGTTTAAACAACTTCAAGAACAAAGATAACTTCTCGATTAATGGGATCGATAGACAGGCGTGTTTGTGAGCGTGTCATACCCTTTGACGCCACTTACTTTAACCGTTGGGATTCTAGTCTTGATTGGCGACGCTGTTTTTGTTTACTAGCTACCAATAGATGGCGCTACATTGACTGTTTGGGAGGCTGACTCAGAAGGACTGGGCAAGTCTATAAATCTGGATCGAGGTTCGTTTTGATCCAGATGTTCGTGTGATACAGATATCTCTTCTCCAGTAATGTTCGTGTGATACAGATATCTCTTCTCCAGTAATTCGTGTTGCGGACAGTAATTCGTGTTGCGATATCGCACCACGTTAAACAAAATGAACGTCGCCAATCAAGACTATTGGGATTCGGGTGGTGGTGACAGACCGAGGAAGTTCTCCAGTTCAATTGTGTGTACAAACAATCAAAACAGTGGGAGATCAAAGACAGTTCCTTGATTTACCGTCTTGGAACAAGTATTTTTTGCGGAACTCAACCACTCTACCTGTTCCTTATTACGCGGAATAATATCAACAGAAATCATTTTCTTTCAACATCAACATTAGGCCCAAAAAAAAAATTGTTGAGTTGCCCTCCAGTAAAAAAATTTGAAGGGGTCGGTCGGTCGGGATTTTATTTTATTTCTTTATTTTTTATTTTTTTACCTTGACTGTCATTTGAAGATTGAAATGCATTGGAACTAATCCCAATCAATATACAGTGATGTACTAGTGTGCAGAAGTACATAAAGAATGAAAAGACAAGAAACATTTAACTTCATATCTTTTATAATTTGTTTTCAAACATTTTATACACTTTTTCCTGGATCCTTGGTCACACATCCCGCCCATTTCTTTTGAAGCTATAACCATTTTAAAGTGCATTCTCTAAGGGTCATTCGGTGGTTTAAACCAGCTAAATGTGTTCACCTAGCTCTTAGCTTGCCTTGCGTGTTTTTGATGTTCAAACAAACGATCTTTTAAAAATATATTTCAAACAATAATTGTGCGACTTACTCCGAAATACTTTCCACGATGTGTGCCGGGCGCCGCCATTTTGGAATGATCCAATCATGCCAATCAAAATACCATGTCGTCGGCCGGCTGGTGGGCGGAGCGAGGGTGCGAACATTTCAATGGTTGCTTTACTTATACGCTCCTCCCACAGTCTGGCCGGCCGATGACGTCGTAGTTTGATTGGCATGATTGGGATAATTCCAAAATGGCGGCGCCCGGTACTCATCGCGGAAAATAATTCGGAGTAAGTTGCACAATTATTGTTTGAAATATCCTATTGAAAAGTTATTTGTTTGAACATCCAAAACACACAAGGCAAGCGAAGAGCTAGGTGAACACATTTAGTTAACACAAGTTCTAAAAATGACCGTTTGATCTGGTACTCGCGCTCAAAACAAGTGTTGGGTACCACCAGTGAATCCGCTTCTTGGCTCAAGCGAATTCGGGCTGTATGCCAGCGAATTCTGTCTGCAGCCAGTTCATGTCATGTGCTATTGCGTGGAATCGATCCGAGGTACCGTAGATGGCCGGGCACGTTGCGTACGACTACGAGTGTAGCGGCACACAAAACACAAAACGTAAAATATCGACCTCTTGCATGTTTACTTTAAAATCTTTGCTTTGCAAAATTGTTTCAGCTTATTTGGAATAAATATATTCGTTTTAGATTGGTTAAACACAGATAATGTGTAAGTTTCATCAAAAATGAAAAAACGGGGGGGGGGGGGGGAAACCCGACCCGAGATTTCAGCATTTTTGGGTCGGTCGCGGAGGGCAACTCAACATGTTTGTTTTTTTTGGCCTTACGTTACAAAAATGAACCATTCATTTTGCCGCGTGGTGAGTGCTACTTCTAGACATGGCAATAAAAAGGGAATCAAGAAATGAAACATGATCAATTTGCAAAACTCGTATTATTAGTCTGTGATAATTCAAACACAACAAGTGTCGTGCCAAATGAGGGGAAAACAGCAATAACAGTAGATTCATTGACAACAGCTAAAACTTGAAGCAAGATCAATATGACTGAATACAGGCTCTGTCTCAATTATTTCTGCCTGGAAGTATTTTCGAGGTGAGCTTGCCTATAGATCTAGATATACATATTGTGAGCAATGGTGAAAGTATGTACTTGGTTCGCTACATTAAGAACCCCCCCCCCCCCCCCCCCCACACAAAAATAAAAAATAAAAACAATTAATAAAATTTTTAAAAAATATTAAAAAAATGGAAAACGTGCATATGAAATTAATTTTGCGGTATTAAATGTGGCATTTAAATTAAATGTTTAATTAACTTATTCGAACCGAGGTTAAAAGAAAAAAATGAAAATGGAAAACCACGACTGGTTTTTACAAAAAAGGCATTTTACAAACCGGGTACGGTGGTTGCAGGAGCGGTGGTTGTTGTTAATACGGTGCTGGTTGTAAGTGCTTCAGTTGTTGAAGGTACTGTACTTGTTGTTTCGGGTACGGTGGTTGCCGGAGCGGTGCTTGTTGATACGGTGCTGGTTTCTCTGGTTACCGGGATAGTGTTTGATGTGACACTGTTTGCTGTACTGGTAGTGCTGGTTTCGGGCATGGTGCTGGTTCGTCTGTCGCTGGTTGACGATGCAGAGCTGACTAGTAGCGCGTCACCGGTGTTTTCTGTAAATAAATCATTGATGGAGTGTTTAATAAATAAATTGAATTATGGCGTTTACGTGATTTAGCAGAGTCAGGGGCCTTTTCGAAACACCGGCTTTGGTCTCAGCTCCGGCCCCGCCAAAGACTCAGTTCATCTTAATACCGAAGCCTGCCCCGTGGAAGTTTTAAAATCGCTGACGCATCAGCCCGGAGCTCAAGCCGAACCCGTTGATTCACAAAGGCCCCATACGGACCCTAAAACGGGTCTGAAAGAAGACAATTCAAATTAAGTTTTAGGCAATCTTAACCCCCACGACTAAGATAGATCCGAATTTCTTCTACCACTCTAAAAACTACCGTATCAAAATTGACCCTTCTGGACCCTGTCAATCTGAGACAGAACTCGAGTTAAATTCACATGTTTAAACCAGTTTCCGGGTACGGTCAGCCAGACACAGATATGGGTCAGGTACCATGGAGCAAGACACCACAATTCCACCAACAAACCAGAATTGGTCTGGCAAACCAGAATTGGCCCGGATTCCCGGTCCCGTGGGGCCTGACCCATTTGAGTAAGGCTGACCCGGAACCATGCAGTGTGTCAAAACTGAAGCAGAATCCGACGGTTTAAATCCCACTTTGTAACCTCTTTCCGGGTCGGCCTGACCAGGATATGGGTCAAACACATCGGGACCCGAAATCTGGATCTACTGACCCCGGAGTTTTTAGAATGTGACAGCCGTAATACCTTGTAGGAACTTCTCAATTTGGTTCCTTAGAGGCAAAGTATACCTTGGATTTTTGGAACCTTTCGACTGTTTTAATTTTATGTAAATGTAGAGTTCAATAAAACAAACCTGTGAAAAATTCATCTCAGAAGGTGATAGAATTTTTGAGATATGACCGAAAATCTGGAGCGGTTATATTCACGCAGGGAGAGTAATCCGTAATGAGAATACACAATCTGAGAAACGTTTCATTATTTTTAGAAACGTTTATCAGATTGAAATATTTTTTAATCCCTCTCTCCAAAACAACATTCAATTGAAGGGAATCGTTTCTCAAAATATTATATTATCAACAGCTGCAGTGCTTTTTACCAAGTAAATCGTTCATTCATTAATTAATTCATTTATTTATTGGTCACATTGGTTTAAAACGACAAGATATTCGTCGTCCCGCAATGTGCAAAAATAAAAAGGAATCTATCTGAAAGGTCCAGTGAGACTAGAGAATTGCAGGAGTCGAGTATAGAAGTGACAAAGGCATGAACAAGTAGTGGAATCATCATCAAGATGGCGTCGGATTCGACCTATTTTACTAATTTGTAGAAGAGCAGATTTGCAGATATTGGTTACTTTCAGGGGCGGATCCAGGATTTTCCAAACGGTGAAAATTTACCAAACAGCAAATGGTGAATGCAATTTGTGGCTCCTACGAGCGCGTAACGCTTAGCCCACGGCATGGGCCGGTTCTGGGGCCCGCTTAAATGCTCCGAAACAGTTAGGATTCTAGATGCTCTGTGGTGGTGCGATCTCATGCAATATCTGACCACTTTTGTTTTAGCAAGATCATTATTAAAACTTTATTTTCGAGTTGGGAGTCATTGATTTGAATCAGCCATCCTGAGTTATAAAAATCAAAATGCAGGATACAGTTAACACTTATTCAGGGGGAAAAAACTGTTGGGTTAGACAAACGATAGTGCAATTTTTAATATAATTAACCAAATAGGGTCTCTTTGTCTATAAGTTTTCACATACTTGAGGATTAGAATGTGACACAAAATATGTTACCACTGACTGGCTTGTCTTCAGTGACAGCGCGATCGAGCAACAATAACATTAATGTACGAAAATGTGAGGGTAGGCCTAGACTAGAGGCCTAGCCCCCTCCCCAGCCCTGCATCGGTGTACTGTTTGCACAATTTATAATTACCAGTTTGAAAGAAACACAACATATATTAACCCTCTTTCTTGAATAAGAAAAAAATCTGTGATTTTCTGAACAGAGTGAGACACCATGATTATACGATGATATGTCTTCACTAGCCCCATATAGGGCCAATCCACTTCGTGCGTATCCTTGCCAATTGGGCCTAGCACCATTGCAAACCTATTGTTGTGCCCGATGTAATTTTTAATCCGGGTTATAAAACTTACCGATCGAATGCTACTGAAGGCCTACTTGTAGAAAGCCCTAATGCTAAAACAAATTTTTAAACATCACGGATTTTGGAGGAAAATTGATTGCCTTTCGAGTCGCGAGAGTGAATTTTTTGATCACATCACGTATTAACAACATACGCGAGAACCATACTAGTTGGGTTCCCTGAACAATTTCACAACATTTATACGATCTAATAATAATAATAATAATGGGGACCAGACTGATGGGGAACAGACTGATTTACATAACGCGCTGAGCATAATATCTTTTGCGCAGACGGGCTTAAGATGCGCACCGCATTACACGTATTTCACAAAACCTTGATGGCGCGCTGAGTGAATCAGTCTGGTCCCCATTAAATATCAGCAGTTGATCGTATAACTGTTGTGGATTGTTGAGGGAACCTGACAATGGTTTTCGCGCAAGTTAATAATAATTTTTGGGGGAAAAAATCACACTCGCGATTCGAAAAGCAAACAATTTCCCCAAAAGATCTGTGATGTTTTAAAAAAACAATTAAAGGCACTGTACACGTTTGGTAATTACTCAAAATATATATTAGCATAAAAACTTACTTGGTAACGAGCAACGGCTGTGAGAAACGACTCCCTCTGAAGTAACGTAGTTTTTGAGAAAGAGGTAATTTCTCACTAAAATAATAAAAGACTTCTGGCCAGAAGCCTTTTATTCCTATCTGAAAGCACACTAATTTGTACAACAAGGGTGTTTTTTCTTTCATCATTTTCTTGCAACTTCAATGACCAATTGAGCACAAATTTTCACAGGCTTGTTATTTTATGCATATGTTGGGATACACCAAGTGAGAATACTGGTCTTTGACAATTACAAAACGTGTTCAGTGCCTTTAAGCATTAGTGCTTTCTACAAGTACAGTAGCATTCGATCAGTAAGTTTCATAACCCGGATTAAAAATTAAATCGGGCACAAAAGTAGGAATGCAATGGTGCTAGAGCCAAGGATACGAAGTGGATTGGCCCTATCATGGGGCTAAGTCTTATGAAGCCCCATTGGTGCCACTTAACAAGTGCATATATGTTTCACTGAATGATATGTATTTCACAGCACCGCCACTTATATCTTGCGGCCGCCACTTGTATCTTGCGGCCGCCACTTATTATCTTGCGGCTGCCACTTATTATCTTGCGGCCGCCACTTATTATCTTGCGGCCGCCACTTATTATCTTGCGGCCGCCACTTAGTAAGTTGCGGCCGCAACTTATTATCTTGCGGCCGCCACTTATTATCTTGCGGCCGCCACTTATTATCTTGCGGCCGCCACTTATTATCTTGCGGCCGCCACTTAGTAAGTTGCGGCCGCCACATATTATCTTGCGGCCGCAACTTAGTAAGTTGCGGCCGCAACTTATTATCTTGCGGCCGCCACTTAGTAAGTTGCGGCCGCAACTTATTATCTTGCGGCCGCCACTTATTATCTTGCGGCCGCCACTTATTATCTTGCGGCCGCCACTTATTATCTTGCGGCCGCCACTTATTATCTTGCGGCCGCCACTTATTATCTTGCGGCCGCCACTTAGTAAGTGGCGGCCGCCACCTATTATCTTGCGGCCGCAACTTATTATCTTGCGGCCGCCACTTAGTAAGTTGCGGCCGCCACTTATTATCTTGCGGCCGCCACTTATTATCTTGCGGCCGCCACTTAGTAAGTTGCGGCCGCCACTTATTATCTTGCGGCCGCAACTGAGTAAGTTGCGGCCGCCACTTATTATCTTGCGGCCGCCACTTATTATCTTGCGGCCGCCACTTATTATCTTGCGGCCGCCACTTATTATCTTGCGGCCGCCACTTAGTAAGTTGCGGCCGCCACTTATTATCTTGCGGCCGCAACTGAGTAAGTTGCGGCCGCAACTTATTATCTTGCGGCCGCCACTTAGTAAGTTGCGGCCGCCACTTATTATCTTGCGGCCGCAACTTAGTAAGTTGCGGCCGCAACTTATTATCTTGGTAATCTTTGATAACATTCGAGTCTTGAAGGTATTTATTTTATACTTTTTGGAGGGTGTGGGTAGGTGTAGAGGTCATGCTCCGACAGAATTGCTGCAAATTTATTGGACTTCCTTGTGGATTGTTATTGAAAGAGTTTCTTACGTTGGGAGCTGAAATCACTCCTGAATTTTGTTATATTTTATATACATTATACAGTGGATGTCGATCCAGTGAGATAACCCTCTTTTCCTTTTCGTTTATGTTGTTCAAATGTTATTAAATATTTAAAATAAGAGAGATTTTTTATAAGGCTTTGTGAGTTTGAGATAATAACAATTTCTGTAAACACTGCTGCTTCAAATGTGTAGATCAGTTTCGAGCCATTTTCATCATTGGTAAATATGGAATGTAAATTGAAGAGTTCTTGGTGATACCGAAATTAAGATTCGTGCCTTGTTATGAATTCTTTGTTGATCAAGTTTCTTTACAAGACTGCATCACTTAATCTCCAGCTTATGCCTACTTCAATTAGGAAGTTCTGTATGATAGTATTGACTTAGTAACTTTTTGAACATTGGGGTTTTAAAATGGTTGAAACCCACTTTATAATTTTGAGACTATATTTTACAGGGCCTTGTATATACCGGTACCTTTTGCTGATATAGACTGTTAAAGTAAAACAATACCCAGGATACAATCTTAGTATTCCGCATCTTTCGGCGGTGTAAAATGCACGTTACTTAGACAATCTCTTTCAAAACCTGTAACTGGTTCATTCGTTTTTGAAAAGTAAACTCAACAAGCAAAAAACATAGGTCACAGGCTAGCAGCTGAATCGTGAAGTTTCATCCATGCATGACAACTGGCAAGATGCTAAGTGGCGGCCGCAAGATACTAAGTGGCGGCCGCAAGATACTAAGTAGCGGCCGCAACTTACTAAGTGGCGGCCGCAAGATAATAAGTGGCGGCCGCAAGATAATAAGTGGCGGCCGCAAGATAATAAGTGGCGGCCGCAAGATAATATGTGGCGGCCGCAAGATAATAAGTGGCGGCCGCAAGATACTAAGTGGCGGCCGCAAGATAATAAGTGGCGGCCGCAAGATAATAAGTGGCGGCCGCAACTTACTAAGTGGCGGCCGCAAGATAATAAGTGGCGGCCGCAAGATAATAAGTGGCGGCCGCAAGATACTAAGTGGCGGCCGCAAGATACAAAGTGGCGGCCGCAAGATAATAAGTGGCGGCCGCAAGATAATAAGTGGCGGCCGCAAGATAATAAGTGGCGGCCGCAAGATACTAAGTGGCGGCCGCAAGATAATAAGTGGCGGCCGCAAGATAATAAGTGGCGGCCGCAACTTACTAAGTGGCGGCCGCAAGATAATAAGTGGCGGCCGCAAGATAATAAGTGGCGGCCGCAAGATAATAAGTGGCGGCCGTGAAATACATCTCATTCAATGAAACATATACGCACTTGTCAAGTGGCACCAATGGGGCTTCATAAGTCAGTGAATTAATAGTGGTCCACAAATGAAACAAAGTGTACGAGGTACGGATTATTAGTAGCTTTTTGAAAACAAATAATAGCTAGGGCCTATGTCATTAACTTTGTCTATCCCTCATTTTTCCCATTGATGTTTTATTTATTTTTAGGTGTTCGGGCCTTACGCCCGAACAACTCCTTGTTTTTTCGGGTTTTTTCCTTCTTCTTTGTTTTGCTTATTCTTCTCCCCGAGCTTTGTCCGCAAGCAAACGCATACTTGCGAACCTTTGATCAACTTGAAACTTTATGTGAAGTTAGAAAATAACTGGCAGAAGCCGAGAAAGTTGTGACGTCACTATTACGTCATCGGGTGTCAAGTTACAAGTCATTTAAGTTCAAAAAGTGACCATATGCCAACGCCTGTATGTCTCTGAATATTTAAGCTACGGTATTCATATTTGGGCATATGATAGATCAAGATACGGGCAACATTTGTAAAGTTAACGCCAAATTCACACGACCTTTACTTCAGGTCGTAACGAAAGGTCAAAGTTTGCCTTGGTGTAATTCTTCACAAAAACACTTTCCCGGCAAAAGAGTCTTATGCCGATTTTCCTCGACTTCCTATTCAAACTGGAAGTTGAAAATTTCAATATTCATAGGGGGGCCTACTTTTTACACACACACTACGGACAATTTTTATATCAGATTGTAGGTCCTTAAGCCTTCTCAAACTTGTCCACAGAGATGTTACCTTTTTTAAATTCACTTATGGTAGAAATCAGGTATACATTGACCCGCTGTCAAACCGCGGGAAAATAAACTGCACTGAGAACATACACAATACGCGATCTAAACGGTGACCGCGGCTGCTGCATTGAATCAACCGCAAGGTTCAAAGTCCATCAAACACGCTTGTAGTCTTGTTGTTTCATGTTTTGACACGCCACAGGTCATCGTGCTTACAACGTAGTTCAAGATTATCAATGGCGTACTATTAAGATTATAGATCTAAATACCGCTTATATTCAGCGTCTAATTGTTCCCCTATTCACCATTCTCATGGCTTAATGATCAATATGGAATTGAAGACGAAGTTTCACGAGATGACCACCTGCTTCAGTGATTCGTATGACTTGTAATTGTTTGAGAAAATGCAAGCAGAAAAAGACGAACATTGGTTATGTGTTTATCAAACACCGAGAAGCAGAGACTTGACATCAGCTCATAGAAGGGTGTTTCGGACGGCGTCCACGGCAGTGTTTATCGATGCTATATCGGTGCCACACGGTGATAAAACGGTAAGCTTTGTGTGAAAATCATTGCTTTTCAAAATGAGTATTTATTTAATGCACAGTTATGTTATAAAGTTTATCCTTTATCAAGGGCGTCGATCGCTACTGAAAAGTAGGGGGGACGGTCGAGCAAGTCTTGAAAAAATACATCTTACATTATTTGCACCCCACATTTTTAATATGCTTCGGGAGTCCGGCGTTTATCGTGTGTCAGCTTGTAGTTCTTCGGGGAAAAAAAATATTGCTTCTTCAACAAATCTTGTCATGGCCCAAACTGCTCCTATTTATTTGAATGGATTTTACTACATTTTGTGCGTTGTGCGATTGTAACAAAATGAAACACATTTGCACGTGTGCGCACACACATACTTCCTTTGTGGAGGGATCGTGTACCGTACATTATAGCATACACAAACGACGCATAACTTGAATGCTAACAAGGTATGTAAGCGGGATTTTGGCGTTCTTGTCTTGGACGATACGTGTCATCTATTGTCTGTATTATATAAGCGGAAATGGGCCCAAAATACCATTCTGCGCGTGGTCCATCAGAAAAAAATAGGAAAATGAAGAAAACATTTCATCGTTTGTTCGCTATTCTTTTACTTGAAAAAAAATTGTAATGAAATATTAAATCAAGAAAATGTTGTTGCATATTTCTAATGAACAGTCAATCAAAAAGTGGGGGGGGGGCATCTGATATGCTGTCCCCCCAGTCTAAAAAGTGGGGGGGACATGTCCCCCCCCCGTCCCCCACCCATCGACGCCCTTGTCCTTTATCATCAAGTGGTGGCGTTGGTGATGTTTTTAAAACTAAGGAACGTTTAGTGTGATCGTCGGGGAGGTAGAATTGGGCAATGGGGGATTGGTATGATTGTTGGCTGTGTCACTAAAGTCAGAAAATGGTCCGACTGATGAATGTTTTTTGGCAACTTTGTATTATGACATATTTAAAGAAACCTGTGATGACGTTTGTGTTTAGTAAAGTAGGTTTGTTTATAAGTTGTTCACTTCCAAAACAATATGTGCACCTTCCACTAACTTTTTCTTGTGCAATTTCCCAAGTTTGAATTTTGTTACTGTTTTGACAGGCTGGTCATTGAGAGAGCGCAATATAAATTCAATAAATTAGTAGTATTATTATATAATTATGAAACGTTTTAAGTCTTGATTTTTGTTTATTTTAACAGTTTCAGCTTGACTTAATTTTCCTAGAGTCATACTTTGTTTATTTTGTAATATTTTTTTTTTCTTCTTCAGAATACAGCACATCCACCGGCATGGTCTTGGATCCAGTGACAGATTTTCCACGTGTTGTTGTGTTGCATTCTTTATTTCCTGTATGATGCACCATACAGGTAGAAATAGAACTTATAAATCATTAAGTTATAAGTCAAAATTCAAGAGAGGCTTAGATTTGCCGTCTTCATGATTTGCCTTCGTTTTGCATTATGATTTAAAACAAGTGCCTTTTTCAATAGTCTAAAAATTAACAAACTGTTCTGTAGGAAAATCAATATCCAAAAATCAAGCAAATTAAGCTTTTTAAATAATACAACTGCCAGCTCAGAACTTGCTTGACTTATTTTAGCGACATCATCATCAGTGTTTTTGTATTGAACAATCAATGTTTCCTGAACCGAGTATCCACCTCACTGGATTTGAAACCCTGTTAAAAACTTTTCTGAATTGTAACCTAATAATGTCAACATGTATAGTGTGGGTTTTTTTATCAATAAAGAATCGATAATCATCGAAAAATAAAAAAACTTACTTTCTAAGTTAATCTTTGTTTTCCACTAGGCACATATTTGAATGCCTATGTCTCGCTAAAAACATTCTAACTTCATAATGATGTCATAGGTTTCAAATTTGGCTAAACAAAAGGTTGTTATTTATAACATTTATACAATTTTGAGCAGCCCTTTATTTCTTGTGTAAACTATTTATACTTTACTTTCTCTGAAATTTCAAAAGCTATCAGCATTGTTTTCAGCGATTCCATGATATAGCTTACGCATTAAAACAGCAGTGTATTGAGCCCACCAGCGATACCCGAACACCTAGTGTTTGTTGTCACAAACACGTTAAGCCTAGTTTTTTCTCTTTTTTTCTCAAGCAAAAGGGGGGGCGTGCGCCCCCACGCCCCCCCCCCCCCTGTATCCGCCCCTGACTTTGTCGGTCGTACTCATCGAAGAGTCTATACGAACACCAAGGTTTCTGACAACACGAGACGGTTGAAAAATGGAATGTCCAATGTAAATTTCTGTAATAGGCACATTTTTTGTAAAACGTGAGTTGAAACGATGATTTTAGCTTTAGCATCGTTTAGAGCAAGCTTGTTAGATAATGACTTGTTCAAACCGAGGTTAAAAGAAAAAAATGAACATTGAAAACCACAACTGGTTTTTACAAAAAGGCATTTTACAAACCAATTTACCACAGTGTGAGAAAGACTCGGTGAAAAGTCGGCACTGGTGATAGGGGCCTATATTCATCAAAACCTATAGAAAAACAATTCCCTTACCTATAATGTTCTCGTAGTACGAGCACCCCTCTGCAGTTTTCAAGTCATGTGGATCACTGAAGACCGCGGCATCGTTCAGCTCACAAATCTTAGCGGCACTGAAATAGTTGAACGAGCGGCAAGTCAGGGCGTCTCGACTGCATAGTGCCGCACACTGCATCCGTCTGCCGGTTGGTATTCTACGGTAAACGTGCCCAGTGAAAACAACGTTTTTGTAGCCCCTATTGAAAAAGTCAGAGTCTTTTACTTGCTCCAGAGCATCAACAGAATTACAAAATAAATGTGGTGACAGGATCCACAGAAATAAGACACAAGCGAAGGCGGCCATATTATGTTGCGGCTACCACAGCATTTGTGTATCATCAATCAGTCAGTCCGACCAGAAAATGTGTTATAAGAAGTTGTTGTTCTATAGCTAGCAGCGGTGGTCGTAGGCTACGCGCTAAACGCCAACCAACAGGTTAACTACAAAACGATCCACGCCGTATCCTTGGAAATCTGCATATGCAGCATGAACTTCAGATTGTCAACAACACCTTAATTGAATTAATAAAAACAGAACACTGAGCCCTATTTTCTTGACGTAAATGTTTTCACCAATGTTTTTTTGTTTTATTTATCAATCCCCTCGAAATTAAAATATAAAAATTATAACTAAATTGTCAACAATGAAACAATTAGTGACAATTTCAAAGAGATCCTTAATAGCTGGTTTTTTGTACTTGTATTTTTTTTTCTCCAAAATATACGACATATTTTCCTTTACGTCGTGTCCATATAGAATTACTTTAAATGACTGCTAATATTAAAATAGATCTATGCACACTTTGTGACCGTTAAACATTATCGCTGTTTTCGCTTGGGCAATCATTGTCATTGTGTGCACACAAAACTCTCGAATTCGTGTGCGTCAGCGATGGGCGTCCAAGGCCAAGTCAATCATATTGAAAGCAGACTAAACACCAGCTATATACGCATTACGTTTGGTATTGACCATTCCCCGCATGGTGAGTATCTGGAAGGTTAACACGCTACCACGCTCCGTACAGACTTGTCAAATAATAATATTGTTATTTTATATCGGATCTAGCAGGCTACCTAACCTATAGGCATGACGTAAAGTGAGACGTGGGGCTGATTTCACAAAGACCTAACATTGGTTCTAAAGATGTGTCCATTATAATGCTAAACAAAGTGTGAGGTCATATAACAACTTGGTGATATTGACAACCCATCCTAAAGACCTACCTGAACGAAAATAACAACAAGCGATCTTTGCTAAAATTCACTTGAAAAAATTCAATCAATAAGAAAATTTAGTTCACATGAGATAGAAAAGACCTTAATTGTGTAATATACAATCATTTTGAATACCCTTCTCATAGTACGTTGTGGGAGCTACGTTTCGTATAGCAGCTTTGTTGCAGTGTGGAGGTGTATACACTGTAAAAACGTTGGGTAAAAATTATTGGGTAAAGTAATTTGACCAACGTTTGGTCGATTATGATCCCATTATTGGTTTAAGTTTGAAATATTAACCCAACTTACTTGAGCTGAGTTGGTCAATTTCATAATACCTGTTATTGGTTAATCTAAACCTAATATTGGGTGACTGCAATTAGCCCAACCCTGATGGGTAAAACTTCCCTAGTAATTGGTCATTTAGAAAAACATTTTAACCATCCCTTGGTAAAAGACACTCGGTTTTACCTTAACACCAGCAAATGGTCTCTTGTTCTCCACTATATTGGTTTAAAAGTGTATAACCAACATTGAGGCTTGTTTTTACCCTTGGTTTTGGGGTAAAGCTCAACCAATAATTGAGTGACTGCAATAAGCCCAACCGTGATGGTTAAAACCTCCCTGGTAATTGGTCATTTGGAAAAACCTTTTACCCATATCACTTGGTAAAATATACTCGGTTTTAACTTATTACCAATAGATGGTCTCTTGTTCTCCATTATATTGGTTTTAATATTGTTTAACCAACATTAAGGCTTGATTTGAACCTTTATTTTGAGTAAGCTCAACCTAATCCAATGTGAAACCTTCCCAAATAATTTGTGAATCATTGGCCTGGGCCAACAGCTATCTTGGATAAAAGCTTTGGTTCTTTAATATGACCAACAACTTGCAGTTATCCCTTTCAGTACCAACACATATTTGCTACTAATGCAATGGTGACCAGAGACATTTCCTTGACATGGCTACCTGGTGCTATTTCGGAAAGTTTTAGGTTACAGCGCCCTCACAAGGCAGATTGGGGTTAGCCTAGGTCCTTGTAACATAATGCAAGTTGTACAAGCAAGCAATTAAATTACTGTTTCCTTTGGCATATTGCCTTGGACTAAATCATTGCCTTTAACATATATTTGAGGTATGGTATTATGACCACTAAATACACAATTGAGTAGTTTAAATGTGAAAGCTAAAAATTTGTCAAGTAGCTGCAGTTCATACCAATCTGCATGAGAATTATTTTTGAAACGTTAAATAAACATAAGGTTTTAAGAAATTACTTTTGAAACAGCATCCTCCCCCCCCCCCCCCCCAAACCCGCCAAAAAAATTAAATAAATTGGTTGAGCCTCACAGATACTGGGGGTTGGTGACTATACCCATGTTTTCAGGATAAAATAGTTGATCAATTGGTTAAGGCGGCCATTTCGATTTTTGGCAAATTATGAATCCTCAAATAAACAGAAGGTTTGAATAAATTTATTTATTATAAATTTACCCGCTCCTAGGATAGGACATTAAATATAAACAAGAGAGTTTGGATTACGCACAATATGACTTAGAAATAAATTACTGCTAAAATCAAAACTATTATTTTTTTCAACATTTAATGACAAAGAAGGAACTGACATAAAATAAAATTAAATATTGCCCATTTCAAAATGTCCGCCAATCAATTTGGTTTTGGCCCGTATCTCCGTCTACGAGCCTCACATAAAAAAATTATAATTGCCATGTTTTCAGGATGAAGGAACCCAATGAGAGCAAATACACAAATGGTGGTTCAGTCGCTTTTAAAAGGCGGCCATTTTGATTATTATAACATTGGTTTATGAAACCAAAAATAAACAGGTTTTAATCCAAAAAATTTGTTGTTACCACATTTAATGACAAAGAAGGAACTCGCATTAAATAACATTATATATAGCCAAAGTGCTATACTTGTACTTTCAAACAATCATCCTACCCCCCCCCCCCCCCCCACCCGCCTCAATGTAGGAAACTTGGATTAGCGCTCATAGGATTCACCGGTATTATACATTCAAAATAAACAAGAGAAGTTTGATTAAGCACAATATGAACGTTACTCGAACAAAATAACTCCTCAAATTAATTTTTTACCTATCATGAACCAATATGTAAAGAAGGAACTTACATAAAATATTTCCAAAGTGCTATACTTGTATTTTCTAAGTACCATCCTCCCCCCCCCCCCCCCCGCCTCAATGTTGGAAACTGGAATGTATTAAGGATCCAGGAACCCAACAAGACACATAATTAAATTATTGGATCAGTCGGTTAAGGCGGCCATTTTAATAATCAAAATGGCCGCCAATCAATTTGGTTTTGGCCCGTAACATAAAATATTG
The DNA here is from genome assembly GCA_037783415.1 of Leptasterias polaris. Lineage (NCBI taxonomy): Eukaryota > Metazoa > Echinodermata > Asteroidea > Forcipulatida > Asteriidae > Leptasterias > Leptasterias polaris. The sequence continues at coordinate 42,216 of JAZGTN010000285.1, read as the reverse complement.
CCAGGTTTTCAGGATGCAGGAACCCAATGAGACCAAATACAAACAATGTGGTACAGTTGCTTAAGTCGGCCATTTTGATTATTTTAAAATTTGTTTCTGAAACCTAAAATAAACATAATGTTTTAATAAATACCTTTTGAAGCACCCCCCCCCCCCCCCAAACCCGCTCATAGGATTGCACATTCAATAAAAACAAGAGAGTTTTGATTACGCACAATATGAACTGGGAAAAAATTACTCCTCAAATCAACCAATATGTAAAGAAGGAACTAACATTAAATTTTGCCAAAGTGCTATACTTTTATTTTCTAAGTACCATTCCCCCCCCCCCCCGGCCTCAATGTTGATTGTTGGCAGGCATGCGATTGTGGGATTCAACATTGTAGCGGGGGGAGGGGGGGGGGGGGGGAGTTTTCAGAAAGTATTGAAAAGTATTCGCTTGGTGTGGAAATTCTCCAATCATGGTATAACAGCTTTACACATTTTTTACATAATTTTATAGTTTAATTGTTGACCTAATTTATCGCTTGGTGTGTAAATTCTCAAAGCACGGTATAACACACATTGGCTTGATACACTGCTTACAAATCATGCGAGTTTGTTTCCGATTAGAGGTGGAACTGCATACAACACAGTCACGTTTCTTCCCGCCAACATTCGGACCCGGAAAGTGCTGAGTTGAAAGGGCGTTTGAAGCACTTGACACTTGACGGGCATGGTCAACTGGGTTGTTCTCCAAGCTTGAAATAAGTGCCTCTATCACCTTGACCCGAAAATCCAAAGTAGACAAGCTCTTGTTTGTATGGATGCTGTTGTATACGACATTAGCATTAAGCAAACATATGTCTAGGATTGTCATAAATACACGTTTCCACCATTTGAGTGTTTTGTGGGTATGAGTATAGTACGTGCATAATTGTCCTGCCAGATCCGTGCCCCCCCCCCCCCTCTATGTATTTATTGTAATCCTCGACTATGCACGGTTTTTGGATATGACGAACTCCTGTTGAAGTTTTCCGGCTGCGAATTTTTTTACTAGTGACACTGCAATCGCCATAGTTTGAGAGGAGAGTGACACGTTTTGTGTCCTGCCACATAACGCATAGTTGGCCTGCTTTCTGATAAAATTTGGGAGCTGCACCGCTTTTCATAGGAAATTTCTTGGAGTTTGCTACGTCGGGTATCCCTAGGGTGGTATAGCGCACAGTTCCACAAGCTCCGAATCCTACTGCTCAGAAAACTTGGAGAACAGAGCCGGGCTACTAAACCAATTGTCCATGTAGATGCAATGTCCTTTATTTTCGAGTCCCTGCAAAAGGTTCAATACTACGTTGCCTGGTGCCCCTATTTCGGATGGATGGTTTGTCTCAGGATCACTTACAGAGGACTGTCCTTGTGGGGACCTGGGCTGCGATCCTGTGAACAACTCCCAGGCACATGTGTACCCTGTGTCAGATTCGTTCAATGAGAAAGATTTCAATCCCCATTTTGCGGCTTTTCTTGGCATGTACTGCTTGAAGCTCAGTCGTCCTTTGAATTTGACCATCGTCTCGTCCGGTGAATAGCTTCGTCCCGGCTGCAGGCTGGTACACCCGGAGGAATGATGGTAGTACAATGTTTAACAGTGGGCGTAATTTAGCAAGTTTGTCACGGGGAGAGTCGCCCTCGACATCTCTGTTATTGGCGAGGTGAAAAAATCTTAGGATTGCAGTAAATCGGTTACGAGCCATGGTTGCTGAGTACAGGGAACTTCGTAGAATTTCAGACCTGGACCAATGCATGGAGTAACGAGGCCTTTTGTTGATTGCCATGCAAAGAAGTAGGGCCACGAATGCCATCATTTCAGGTACATTAGTTGGTCTCCAAGCACGCTTATTTTCTGCCCCCGCTCCCAATATTTGTTCAGCATAACGATTAGTCTCTAGTACCATAATCTGTCACACTGCTTCACAAAAGTACAGTTTGAAGATTTGTATGGGGGAGAACGAACTGAAGTCTTCTGTAGCCCCGGTGTTTGCTGTAAATTTAACAGGCGGTCGCCGTGTGTAAGAGTTGGCTTCACGCCATCCACACCTGAAATTCGGCTTCTTCTTGGTCTTCTTACCCTTCTTAGAAGAGGTTAATGTTGCTGTTGATGTCGAGGCCCTCGGCTCTGTATCTTCACTGTCTTCTGACGTCTCCGAGTCATCAAGTGGCGAATCCTCGTCAGATGACATTTCTGAACCACTGTCTGCGAAAAAAATTTCCAAAATGTTTTCATTTTCATCGGCCATGTTGTCAGAATGATCTCTTACTCGAGAATGCGATGGGGGACGCTTAACGATCCCGCTTAAATTTTAAAACTTGCGACGCTTCAGGGCACACGCGGGCAGCTTGTTGCCGGGGGGATGCACGCAGGCGATTGAGGGCGCTATTAACATTTTTATAACTTACAATACACCTGTGAGCCAGCCAGGCTCAATGGTCAATTACAGTTGAAACAATTACGTGCCATAATGCCTCAGTGGTCACCAAGTGGCATGTTTTTTTGAGCCGCTATGGCACGGCGGTACTGAAAGGGTTATTATAGCAGTTGTAAAACCTATGTATTAATCGCGCGCTTTCGAAAATCTTGGAATTGTTCCAAACAAACTGTCATCCCAGTTTGGTAAATTGAGCGTTTTAGTATGTTTAAAGGGCATTTTCTAACCATAGCAGGGGGAAAATCACTCCTGAAGTGAGTAACACAACATGTTTTACCTCAAGCATGCGTAACTTTTGCCCAACAGGAGGTAAAAATTAACTGAAAATGAGGTAAACTGCTCCTCACTTATTAAGTTGGCGCTGCTCATGTGGCGACACAGCTCGCAATTTATCTCTGTGCTTTTTAAACTGTTTTTATGTCTTACTGATCTTAATACCGACATGGATGTCACTAACCGAAGTATTAAATGTTTGTGCCTGGTACATTTGGATTGTGTGAAAATGTTGGTTTTTCGTTGCCAACAAACTCTCCTATTCGATATTCTGCTGTATACCATGCCCGATATGGGGCAGAGGGAGGCCCCCCCAAACTAACCCTAACCCTAACACACTCTTCCCTCTTGTATACAGAAGCACCCCCCCTAAAATTCTCAAAAGAATTCCTGAGATTCCCAGAACACAATGAAGACACAATAGAGGGGGGGCCTCCCTCTGCCCCATATCGAGCAGCAATTGTTCTGCTGCAGAGCTGCACGCTATGGACGTCCGACATTTGCATGACAATGCTTGGCTATTGAATCTGGACTTGCCAAAAGGTATGCGACGTCGAAAACGAGGCAAAGCTGGTGGGGTAAAGAAACTTATACGAAAACGTAGGTTTAGACCATATTTACCCTCAAAAATGCCATTTCCATGAAGGAGGTAAAAATCTACCCAAATAACAAACCCTGGGTGACAAAGGAAGTTAAAGATGTGATTAATAGGAAGAAGCAGATCATCGGACAAGGTGACAAAATGCAACTTAAAGGAATTCAAAAGGAACTGAAGCGTATTATCAAGACAGAGAAAGCTAAATACAAGAACAAGATTGAAAAGACTCTGACTCAGAACAATATGAAAAAGGTGTGGGAGGGAATGAGACTTATGAGTGGGTATTCGAATGAATCCAAGAAAAATAGACAATTATTGCCAGACACATCGTTGAATATGCAAATCAGTTGAATGAATTTTATAACCGTTTTGATCAGTGTGATTTCCATGTTGAAGTTGATAACATTCGTGGTATACTTCAAAATGATTTAGATCCTTATGAGCTAAATGTTTCCGAACAAGACGTGTGCCGTCAGTTTAAAAATGTGAATACATCTAAGGCAGCTGGACCAGATGGAATTTCCCCAAAGGTTTTACAATCATGTTCGAGTCAGCTTTCTAGAATAGACATTTCCAGCGTTTCATAGAATAGCAGGAAATAGTTGTCTTAGAAATGCGGGGAGCGCATTGTGGTACAAGAATGGTGATTACGTAAACGGGGTGTGGTAGCGGGAGGTTTAAATAGAGGATAAATTGTGATTAGAGTTAGTTCTAGCGTTTCACACACACACACACAGAGGTCACACATTTGCCAGCGATGGATCAACAAGCGCAAGCATGTTTTATCGAAGAGCGAGTGAAACAAGCTGTGTTCAACTCGCAAGAAGTTCTTATGGACAGACTAGACGGCCTTATAACTCCAAAATTCGCTGGTTTTGAGGGCAAAATAAGCGACAGCCAGAAGGAAATTTCAGACAGTCAGCTAGCAAAGATACAGAGCAGTATTCTGGCGAATGACAATTATATCTTTAAACGAAAGAGTTGCGAAGACCAGTTTAAATTTAACGTAAAGGTTACTACCAAGCTGAGGGATGCAGAAACCAACATTGAAGGAGGGAAAGATCTTCAACAAGCATCTAAGGACATAGCCGAAGGTTTATCACTCATTAATCACCGACAGAAGTTGGTTAGATTGGCCGATTCGTCAGAAATGGGCTGGAGGGTGGTGCTAGAGTACGAGAGCAATCCGTTGGCGTCAGATTCTGATGACGAAAAGAAGATGAATAGGGCAGAGGCAAGGGCCACTAAGAAGCTCAAGCTAGAGCAGGCGAAAAAGACAAAGAAGTCCAGATTTGCGTCATGGCCGACATCGCGAGCCTCTACGCAAGCATTCACGAGTCGCCAGTCGACGACTTCCTTTGTAGCCACAAGAAAACCGGGGCTTTGCTTCAGTTGTGGGCAGCCGGGCCATTGGAAGTTTGAGTGCACCCAACTCAAGAGGCAAGCGGATAGAGCAGATAAGATAAGTGATTCTTTGTTTAATGGTATTGTCTTTAACGCATGTACAAACAACCCCGTGAATAATTCGGGGGAGGGTGCAGACACAGGTCTTGGGAACGGTGTAATGGTAGTTAGAGATCCGCTCTACAGATGCAATAATTATTGTGCACAGACTGAGAGCAATCGCATTTGCACTGTAACATCCAAGTTGGGTAGGTTAAATAAAGCCATAAAACAATGGGAACAGGCGGGGGCTAATGAGCATATAAAAGGAGTAATCAATAATGGGTACATGATCCCTTTCAGAACTCTGCCGGTATCAACACATTTGAAGAACCAATAAGTCGGCCAGAGATCACCGGGTGTTTGTTATCGAAGAAATCAAGAAATTGTTAGAGAAAGGGTGCATTTCTGAGTTACAAATAAAGCCTTATAACGGTCAATCCTTTAACGGTTGCTCAATGCAAGGGTGGAAAATTAAGGCTGGTTTTAGATTGTAGAAACATTAACACACATTTGATGCAATTCAAGTTTAAATATGAAGATGTATCGGTTGCAAAACAAATATTTAAAACGGGGGAGTTTTTGTTCACTTTTGATTTGAAATCTGCCTATCATCATATAGAGATATTTGAGGCTCACAAAACGTACCTGGGATTTTCTTGGGAGAGCGAAGGGAAAACGAGGTTTTATCATTTTAATGTGCTCCCATTTGGGTTGGCGACAGCAGCTTACATTTTCACTAAGCTGACCAGGGTGGTTATAACGTTTTGAAGGTCACAAGGTTGTCATGTTTTTAGATGACGGTATAGGTGGTCATAACAGCTCAGAGCAGGCCAGTATATCAAGCAAGTTAGAGAATCTTTATTAAATTTTGGGTTTTGATCGCGGACGAGAAGTGTGCTTGGTATCCGTCTCGGACGGTTACATGGTTAGGCTTTTATTGGAACATGAAAATTGGTTTGCTGCACGCAACTGCGAGCAGAATAGACAGAATAGTGATTGCACTAGATTCCCTCATATATCAAATTGATGCAGATAAAAGCAATATTGTTCCAGTCAGATTCTTGGCTTCGGCGGTTGGCCGAATAATTTCGCTTACGCATTCTGTAGGCAAATTGGTAAGGCTTAGGACAAGAGCATTATATCGCTGCATTGATGCACGCGCAAGTTGGAATGCGCCAGTAGTTGTAGATCGTGAGGCATACAAAGAGATTCAATTTTGGAAACAGAATGTCAAGATTTTGAATGATCAAGGTTTAAGTATTGAATGTAAAGACATCAGTGAGATAGAAGTTTACACTGATGCTTCCGCTTTTGGTTACGGCGGTTATGTTTCCCTTTGTGCGGGAGCCTTGGCTGAAGGCACAGAAGTAGTAGGGGCTTGGGATGTACATGAAGCCCAGCAAAGTTCCACGTGGAGGGAGCTTGAAGCCGTAGAGAGAGTGATTAAAAGCAATGTGCATATATTGGAGAATAAGAAAGTAGTGTTTCACGGATAACAAGAATGTTAAAACGGTGTTAACTTCAGGGAGCAGAAAGCTATGTTTGCAAAACCTTTCTCTTGAGATTAATGAATTTAGTGTAAAAAGGGGATTACACTTAATCCGGAATGGATACGAAGGGAGAATAATACTAAAGCAGATACACTAAGCAGGAATGCGGATAGTGACGACTGGGCGGTGCAGTCTTGGGTTTTTGAGAATTTAAATAGACAATGGGGGCCACACACGGTCGACAGATTTGCATCTAATTTGAACACACGCTGTTGCAGGTTTAATTCCAGGTGGTGGTGCCCAGGAACAGAGGGGGTAGATGCGTTTGGCCAGTGTTGGGCCAAAGACCTGAATTGGTTGGTACCCCCACCCAGACTCATTTTGAGAGTGTTAAAGAAAATGCAAAAAGAGGGGGCGAGGGGAACTTTGTTGATTCCCATGTGGAGATCGGCCCCCTATTGGCCATTCCTATCTTCAGAAAGAGGTGTATTTAACACATTTGTGTTGGATAGTAAGGTACTGCCGCAAATGAATTTGATCGTTGAAGGGCAGGGTAGAAATGGCATTTTTGCTATAAATCCACTTAAATTCAAATTGATAGCATTGAAGCTTGGTTTCTGAATCAGCATTGAAGCTTGGTTTCTGAATCAGGTGAAGTATTATGAATGAATGTGTGATTATTACTCACAATTGAGACCTCTTTTTTATACCAGGTATCGGTTTGAGGCGAAACGTTATTGATGCACTGGGAGAGGCAGGAGTTATGGACGGTGGTGTAGCAGAGCGGATGTGCAGGGCACTTGATGGCTTCAAGGAACGTCAGCACGGTCAGCAAATACTACGGGAGCTTTAAAAGATGGCGGAGTTTTTGTTCCAAAGGCAGCTACTCGGCTTTACCGGCAGAACCAATACTAGTGGCAGTCTACCTGACTGGGCTGCTCGATTCTGGGTATTCCCACCATGTAATATCGTCAGCAATTTATGGAATAAAATGGGCGCATGACATGAATGGGCTGACTGATCCTACAAGCAATGCTTTCATAAAAAATCTTAACGAGTCGGCAAAGCGCACAACAGGACGAAGAGCAGTTAAGGACGCAGTTTCTTCGGACAATATAATAATGCTTTGTGGCAGTTATGTTGGTAACAATGATTTGTTAATTAACAGAGATCTATGCATGATAACAATGGCTTTTGCTGGTTTCTTACGTTTTGATGAGTTGAGTTCCATTAGATGTACTGAGTTAACCATTTATGATGATTATTTTAAAGTTGTTATACAGAAGAGTAAAACTGACCAATACAGGTCCGGTCATGAAGTGCTAATCTCAAAAGGTTCTAGCTCAGCATGCCCATATACCATGTTGTCAAGATATGTCAACAGCAGACTTGAACACCAGAACTGACGCATTTTTATTTAGGCCCGCATTCAGGTCAAAAAATGTGTGTAAATTAATTTACAAGGACAAGAAGTTGAGTTACACAAGAGCAAGGGAGTGTATTTTGAAGATGTTGTACTCGGTTGCACCCAATCTGAATCTAGGTTTACATTCTTTAAGGGCCGGCGGAGTAACAACCGCGGCCAACAGTGGGGTAGGAGAGCGTTGTCTCAAGAGACATGGGCGTTGGAAGCGAGACAAAAGTAAGGATGGTTATATTGAGGACTCTCTTGTAAAGTATCTCAGAGGCTGGGTTTGTAAAATTTATTGGAGTTAAATTTCAAGTCGGCCAGAAAGAAGTTTGAAATATGAGTTTAGATATAAGTTAATAAAAAAGTACAAATTTCAGTTATTTCAAACATTTTGGATTTTGTTAAGCGTGTAAGTAAAGCCGAATTTGTTTGAACGCATAGCAAGTTAGAAGTTTTCCGGAATTTGGGTTGTCAGAAATTTACTTAAGTTGTATGAATGCACAAGATTGGGCACGAAGGTTACAAGTGACCCGGCATTTGTATTATAATGGATACCTTGAAAAGCCATGAGTAAGAAGTTACCAGGAAACCTGACATTTTCAATTGCTGCTCGATATGGGGCAGAGGGAGGCCCCCCCTCTATTGTGTCTTCATTGTGTTCTGGGAATCTCAGGAATTCTTTTGAGAATTTTAGGGGGGGTGCTTCTGTATACAAGAGGGAAGAGTGTGTTAGGGTTAGGGTTAGTTTGGGGGGGCCTCCCTCTGCCCCATATCGGGCATGGTATAGACATTTTTATTATCTATCTATATAGCCTACTAATGCGAGTAAGGTGTCTGTTTGTGTAAGAAAAACTCACAGGTGCCTATATGGATCGGGCTGCAAATTTTCAGAAGGCCCCTTTTCGGTTCGGTGATCATACTAAGGGGGTACGATTTTTTTTATTTCCTTCGTATTTCAAAAATTGATTTATTTCACATAATTTTTTCGAAAGAGGATGAACGAACGCAAGGTACGAAAGCGCGGCTGATGAAATACGAAAACATGCGCGACAAAAACAACGTTCACGTCCCGTGCGGCACGAATCACGTGCGGCACCAAAATCTGGCCCTTAACCTGGCAGCGAATTTTTTTCCCCAGCGCGATAAAGGCCATTCTGCGCATTATCTCACTGGGATCCGTACGTGCCAAGCTTCATAGGCTGTGCAAGTCTAGACTTGTTGACAAGTCGTTAATGATGGTCGCGGTGAGTCGAGTCGCGTGTGTTTATTTTATTTATTTTTTTATTTTATTTTATTACACTTTTGCACTGGCATAAAAATTACAGAAAATGGTGATAAAAATATACAAATATAAAAAGCAAAATATACCAAGCCAGTGCGTGGCAAGGAGAAACAGGTGACCAGCACCTCTACAAGGCCATCCTACCACAAAGATTGTCCACGAAAACCCCACCCTCAGTTATATAAACTGACAGACAATTACAGTGTTGTAGCCTAATAAAGAATGCTCTCGCGAGATCACTGCTCTCGCGCGAAGTTGCTGGCTGCTGACTCTTCGTCAAATGTGACCAGTCTTGAGAGCAGTAATCTCGCACAGAGCAGCCCTCTCGCGGGATATTGCGAGAAAGCCGTTCCGCTATCACCGCGACAGACATTTAACGACTTGTCCACAAGTCTAGTGCAAGTCTCGCGCGTAAGCGAACTTCCGGGACCATCGTGGTCCCAACCATATGGAGTTTTACGTTGGCAAGATTTTGTTTCGTCTATAATTTTAGTTTAACGTACTTTATGACCATGAAAATTAAATATGTTGTTGGGAATGTAGTATTAAGTGATAAAAAATATGAAAGTAAAATCAATTCAACAATGCAACGAAGAAAACCCAAGAATTAAACTTGACCTCTGCTTCCGGTTACTTGCAAAAAATTAAGAATTTGTGCCCACCTCCGATCACCAAATTTGTTTTGGTCGCGCGATGAAAATCACCAGACGCTGTAATTGCCAGACGCTAAGCATTTTCATTGCAGTCTACGGTTGTCGAGGCGTCAGCGTCCTCTTTAAACTGCGTCACACGTTCTACGCCCGTGCGCGATCATCGCGCGTCTGCGTTTAAACCTGCTTTAGTGGTTGCACGTATTCAGGCATGGATTTACAAAAGGGTTTCCTAAAAAGTTCAGATCAAATAAGCATCCTTGTCCCAGAGTTTTTAGTTTGTTTCAACAAAAACTAACAAATGAATTGTGTGTTTATTATGAAAGCTAAAACTCATTTTATGCAAATTGTAATGAGTGTTTTTGTTGGTCAGATTGTTTCATAGATCTAATTTTAAAACAATGATTTGATTTAAGAAAAAATATGTTCTTCACTTGACGTGTTTTCTCGCTCCGATACGCGCGAGACTTGCACAGCCTATTACAATATCAACTAGCACCTGCACAGAATGGCCTTTACCGCGCTGGGGAAAAAAAATCGCAACTGTTGGCGAACTGCGATTGTTGGCAGCAAAGCCACCCGCGAACCCGGCCGCTTTCGAGTGGTAAGTAGATTTCTTGATAATTAACGTAGTATAAAAACCCCTTTCCACCTCAATTTAACCACTCAAAGACATTTAAATATTCACCTGATGTGTACTTAGGTTTTGACAATTTTCGATGAACAGATTCATACTTTTGGTGAACCTGATTGATTCGAGCAGGAAGGAAACATTTGAGCTCGATTATACGTTACGTTCGTTAGACGTAGGATGATCGATGCCACATTCACTTCTGCCCATAAAACCGTTGTCGTTTTTTTCGCTCTGGGAAATTCAGGAAAAATCTGAAATGTCGCCGCTGCGTGGCACTCATTGTTGCGTAATGTCGTAACAATACTTTAGTAATAGGGCCAAAACATTCCTTGTGAATACAATAATGTGGCTGCTTTTTATTCGTTATGTCTTGGTGGTATGTTCATCATGCTGAATTTTTTCATTACAACACCAAGTCTCTTGCAAAGGACAAAACTCAGTATTTGTTAGTCAAGAGTTAGTAAAACATTTCCTTCATCAAAAATGCATGAAGCACTATGTGCACCAATGAAGTTCTTGCTGAATGATCATACCCAAACTGATTTAGCTATCTTTTTTTCTTTTTATTTTATTTTTAGGGTATTGTTTTATTGCATGGAGTTGTCCCAACTGGGTCGCTATACTCCGGGTTTTTTTCTTTTCTTTTTTTCGATATTGCACAGATGCAAAATTTTAGTATTTAAGTAGCTTGACCGTTTACGTTCAGGTTCAGACATTTCTGTTGACAGTAAGCCTGGTTATTTCAATAAACTTATATTTTCAGTCCCCTTTTAGTAACTGATTGGATCTGGTTGAACAAGAAAAAGTAATTTCGCATTATTAAAATATGACGGGTTTTGTTTTGTTTTGTTTTTTTACCTCAAATTTCAGGCCTAGCACTCTCTGTGACCTACCGTTCTTTCAAGTAAAAGTTTTGGAGGATTCCAATTACATCAGGAGGTACAGTGACTGGTATCTTGCGGTATCTTCCTGATGTTGTAACCCGGCCAGATTTCTGTGGGTTGTGTAATGGTGTCCCGTTCAAGAATGCTGCAACCAGAGATGCGATCTATCTGTCACTTCGCTAAACGTGGATGGATTCAACGTTCTTGTGAAAATACTGTGACAGTTTTTTGTTTGCTGTTGTTTTCTCAGCATATAGACACTGTATTCAGCTTGAACTTTCACTTGTGACTTTATTGTATCTTTCCTTATAATTTTGCCTATAAATAAGCCTTACATAGACAAAAATCAATCTATGACCCTACCTTTTAGGTAATTTATTACTAATGTTGTAACAAAGTACTGTTAGTTGTGAATGTTAGTTGGTGTTATGGAGGATTGGTACAGCCGACAAAAATAGTCGTAGACCTGCTTGATGTTTTGTGTGATCAACTGACTTGAAATAACAAATCTGTGACATTTTTTCCTCAACCCCTTGTATGAGTCAGGAGAAAAATAGTGCAAAATCTGGCCCAGATTTCAACACGTGAATACATTGTCATTATTTTGGGTTCTAACAACCGAAATCAGCTGAAGTACGTTTGGTTTAAGGTTTTCAGATACAGTTTTCTTGATTATGAATTTATATTTCACAGAAAAAAGGTTCAAGTGTGAACTTCATAAAGTTTTCAGTTCTGTATAATAACTTTAAGATATTAAAAGAAAACGCAATGTTCATTGTGGATTTAATATAAAGAAAAATGTGTGCAAAAAATTCATGCAGCTGAAAGAAGAAACTTAGATTTAAATAAATGTTTCCGTAAAACAAGAAAATCAAATATGAAAGAGTTGTCATTTTGGTGGTAAACAGTTATTAAAATTAATTATCTGACCATAGGTTCCCTCAGTAGAAGTGTAAAATATAGTGATCTACTTATGCAGGTAGAATGCTTATACCTTCGGAGGAATGGAATAATGCTTTAAAAATATTTGTTTATTATTATTTACTTTTTTGTTATAATTGGCGCTAGGACTGCTTGCCAAAGTGAAAAGTCTGTAGTGTAAGACCAAAAAATGTACCAATGTTGGTTTTTCCCTCTCAGTAATTAGATGACTGATGTCAAAGTTTTTCAAACAAAACAAACAAAACCTTTTAAATAAAGATGAAATAATTTACTAGCAATAACTCGTGTACATAGTGTTCTCACGAGATAGTTATAGGCACCTCAATGTTTACCCAACACCGCATTCAGTTTTGTGTAGTATGTCAGGAGCCATACATGACCATTTTGCCTATAGCGTTTCCTTACGCAGCAGTTGATTGGTTACATAGGCCAGATACAATCAGTTCACGGTTTGACCAATCAAGTTAGGGCCCTCATTTTACAAACGAGATATGGCGGACATTTCGATTCTGAACGGTAACGCTGACGAATTGAAGACGGATTCTTTAAGTGTTCTTGACTGTTTCGAGAATAAAGAATACAGTGAAAGACTATTTCAATAGTGTAGCTATAACATCCCATTAATAATAAAATTCTTCTGCCCAATTCCGTTAACTATTACTAATTAGGCAAATTACTTTTCTGGAGACCCTTATGAAGCACACGGATGCTTATGTTTTTGCCTCATATTTCTTTATTATGTCATAATTTTTGAAGGTAAAATGATGTTTTTGTTTTGATACAATTGTTAATTTTCCCAAAATGAATTTTTAACAACGTATCCTCCGAGCTCATTGTTTTATGCACAACCATGACGGTCATCGCAGCAAATGAAAGGAAGCACTTTCTTACCTGGGCCATTGACTGGTAAAAACTATCAAATACCTGTACAAAATACTTCAAACTCGCCTTAAATACACCATGGATGCGCACGGTTCATAAAAAGGTTCGATTGTGTTTCTTACTATTTTGTGCAAAGCAGTAATTTTCGGTCAAAATCTGGGCTGAACTTTCATCCATCCAACGTGTTTGAAAGACTAAAGAGTCACAAACTTACAATTTCCAAAAACCAGTGTACAAAATAATGTAACATGGTTTGGGGTTGGACTGTCCGTCCATATTACCTCCCCGGGGTATCGGAAAATCCAGGATATATTCATTTCCCCATAAACTTCTCTCTATTTTGTTTTTAATCTATTTTTTCCCTGCATTCAAAACACGAAAACTTACTGAAACAGGGAACTAACAGCCTCGCGAAAGGCCGCCGAAGGCGGCCTTTTCGCGAGTAATACATAATTGTCGAAGAGCAACGTTAGAAGTTACCCGGAATTTGTATTACAATGTATGTTAAGAGTCAAGTGTTAGAAGTTACCCGGAATTTGTATTACAATGTATAAGTGGAAGAGTCAAGGGTTAGAGGATACCCGGAATTTGTATTTCAATGTATATTTCGAAGAGACAAAGGTTAGAAGTTACCCGTAATTACAATATAATTTTGGAAACGGCAACAAATAACGCGTTGCCCAGAAATTGATTTAAAAAAAAAAAAAAATAAAAATAAAAAATAATCGGTCATTCCAGTATGGGGTTTTATAGTACACCCTTGCTTTGTTAATTTCTAGAGGTCACTAATCGCTAATCTCCTTAACACAATAAGTGTCTCTGTGTTATTATGTATAAGAGAAAGCAAAGATAAGACTAGACATTTCCAGCGTTTCATAGAATAGCAGGAAATAGTTGTCTTAGAAATGCGGGGAGCGCATTGTGGTACAAGAATGGTGATTACGTAAACGGGGTGTGGTAGCGGGAGGTTTAAATAGAGGAGAAATTGTGATTAGAGTTAGTTCTAGCGTTTCACACACACACACAGAGGTCACACATTTTAACTTTGTATTAATTTTTTTTGGGAGGGTACAAGATAGCTATTGAATAGCTATCGAGGTCCAACACCCTCATGGAGGAGGGCACTGAAAGTTTTTGGGCACAGGTTTTCAGAGGAATTTTAAAGATCTGTTTTTGCCTGGACGTCGTGTTCTCTGATGAAGTGAGTCGAAATGTCATTTGACATTATGATGGATGGTCAGAAGTGAGTCGAAATGTCATTTGACACTGTGGCGGATGGTTATTTTAGCGGCGATGGTTACGTATGATAGACAGTTTGAACGTTGGGATTGAAAGAAGGCCGCTGTAAACCCAGCTAACAATTTGACGTTCTCACAACGTTGTAATGAAGTCAGACTTTGGTGTAGGTGACGTTATTAACATAACGTTGTCACAACGAAACTTTGTCGACTCCCCTTATCTTTGTCGACTCCCCTGTACGTCTTTAGAACGTAATGATGCAACGAAATTACCACGTTGTAGGCACGTATACACAACGTTGCCATGTTGTAAATAATTGTTTTCAAAAGAATGTTGCAACAACGTAACTTTTTCCAGTACCCAGAACGTTGTCACAACGTATTTTTTCCGGTACCCTGAACGTTGTCACAAGGGCAGATCAATCATATATTTTATTTACTACATCAGTTAATTACACAATACTGTTAATTGGTATGTCAACATGATAATTTAATTTCAACCATACAAACTTACCTGTAGGTCTCTTCTACACGTTGCCGTTACCTGACTTCTCTGCACCTGTGTCTACTATACATCGTACAGCAAGTACTATATATATAGACCGAATTTTTTTATTTGGCAGTCATGGGTGTATATTTTTTAAAGGGTTGTTTAATTTTAATTATATATTGGAAATTATATTTCATGTTTTAGTTACTGCATTTATTTTATCCATAAAATCCTCTGACAGTCTAGACAAATACAAGAAGAAATTAGTGCACCTAGTTCATAAATTTGGTAAATTTCTTGAAAAAACTTGTATGAATTGTACAACTTCTAAGCCCTATAGTAAATATCTAAAAATTTGCATATGTGATATTTACGTTGTCATAACGTTGTCATGACGTTGTCATAATAATTTTTAATAGACCGCAGCATTCCGTGCGCTACTCAATGCGTCAAGATGAGCGCATGATCACTGAACGGAAACGTAGGTCTTTGTAATTAATAAAGTGATGCAAAACACAATTAATAGTACCCGAGAGTATACTTAAAACGTTGAAAGTGTCTTTGAAACATTGATGAACAAGTTTTGGCTTTTGAGGAAGTTTTTAGCGTGGAACAAAACGGCCTCAGTGATGATAGACCATCCTATCAGTGGACAATATTTCTGTCGAAGATTCTGTCAACGGCTTGGAATTGAATGCCGCTGTACGGTGGTGGCAGTGTTGTATGACTCGAGTCCAGGACTCGGACTCGAGTCCGTCTCGAGTCACAATTTCGGTGTCTCGGACTTGACTCGAGTCACGTCTGCAAAAGACTCGGACTCGGACTCGGACTCGACTATCATGACTCGGACTTGTCCCCGAGGACTCGTGACTCGAGTCACGTATTTTTTTTACAAACAATACCTTTTTTAAATATTAAAAACAATTCCGACGATCCGATCGTCATTCCCGGAGTGCACATGTCATAGAGTTAACGTCTAGCACAATAAATAAGTACTGTCGTATGGTGTTCGTGATTATTGTGTAGATGGCCATCTAAGTACAGCGCGTGTATGTTCGATTCGTATGTTCAGTACGCATATTAACACTGGGATGCACGACACCAGCAGCATTATGCTGGTATTCTGTCAACGTTAACACCATAGCCACTGCTTGTGCTTGATGCCAGGGAAATGGCATGTCTGGTACCTGTAAAACACAGCCTGCATATTGCACTGTGATGGCTGTGTGTTGTTTGCACCAGTTTCTACACATGGTCGACACACAAACACGACGTCAAGTTTGGTCACGTCACTAGTAAAAAGTAGTACAACATTTTTTAAATCATGGCATCTGCCGTTCTGCCCCGTATTGTTTTATTTTGGTTATACCAACTTTAACAAAAAACTTTAACAGAACTTTGTTTAAAATCAATGTGTTTTATTTTGTCATTTCCAATTCTTATTTTACGACATTTGGTTTGCAATAAAAAAAACAAGTGACTCGTGACTCGGACTCGGACCAAGTGACTCGTGACTCGGACTCGGACTCGGACCAAGTGACTCGGGACTCGGACTCGGACTCGACCCAAGTGACTTGAGACTCGGACTCGGACTCGACACAGGTGACTCGACTACAACACTGGGTGGTGGTGTGTGGTGGTGGTGGTGGGGTGGGGGGGGGGGTTGGATTCTCTCCCCATGTGCACTGCTTGACACAATAAGTTCAATTAAATGCAATTACCGGTTGTACTGTTTAGATTGATCGATGCAGATGTGATAGAGACGTCCGCTCCTCAAGTGCCAATTAATTGTACTAACTATGACAATCGATGTAAAAAACTAAATTGCGAAAAAAAATTGTTTGTAATGTCAATTAAGCCTTCTGTTAGATAATAATGTCCTCCAAAACCATCCCGACGAGCTGCTTGTCTCCCACCCAAAAACAACATTTAGACAGTCAGGGATGATTTACTACCAGAGACCACACAGACAACATGTGTTTTCCCTTCACTCCCTCTCGCTGCCAATCTATTTTCTAGCACCTGATTAAGTTTCGAATTTCCCGCTCCTTGGTGCATCTCGGTTCAATGTCTTTTGGCAGTTTCCTTTTCACACCCTCCATCTTATCCAAACCCCACCCCCCACCAACACCTGTTCCCCATCTATTTTTGCCTTTTCACTTAACCAAAAACTCCCCCCCCTTCCCTATTAAGAACTATCCACATATCGCCTCATACGTTCTTTAAAGCTTTAATTTCCCTACGTTTTCTCCATTAACAAGGGAAGAATTTTATAAACACTATAACTAAAGCTTTTTTAACACTGTGAGTGCGTTCCGGTATTACTATATTTTTTGTGCATGTCCTCTAAAAAAACACTCTATATGATGCTTATATATACAAAACCATCAAAATGTTCTTTGTGGTCACACTAGTCTCATCTTATAGTCTGCTTGCACAAGGTTACACGTTTGATTCGCTTTTCCCCTACACACATGTAAAAAACTAAATTGCGAAAAAACATTGTTTGTAATGTCAAACAAGCCTTCTGTTAGATAATAATGTCCTCCAAAACCATCCCGACGAGCTGCTTGAAATATTCAATATGATTGTAATTAAACTATTGCCACAATTACGTGATGGTAAAAACAAAGATATCTACTGTGATAAAACTAAAAGGCCTACAAATGATGTGAGGGTCACAATAGTATGTTTGAAGGTTGAGACAACGTGGCTGTCACAACATGAATACAAACATACAACATAGTGACAACGTGAACACAAAAACTTAAACATTACGTTCTGACAATACCAAAATACAACAACAAGACAACATACAGCCGAAACTTAATAATTACGTTTTTATTGTTACCAAAGTACAACGTGAAGACAACGTGACTGCCACAACGCAAATACTATATTTATATAATACCGAAATACAACGTGAAGACACCGTGACTGCTACAACGCAAATACTATGTTTATATAATACCAAAATACAACGTGAAGACAACGTGACTGCCACAACACAAATATGACGTTTTGATAATACCACAATGCAACGTGCAGACAACGTGCATGTCACAACATAATTACTACGTTGTTATGTAACCAAAATAAAACGTGTAGACAACGTGACTGCCAGAACGGCAAAACTACGTTTTAATAATATCAAAATACAACGTCAAGACAACGTGACTGCCACAGTGTAAATATGACGTTTTGATAAAACCAAAATGCAACGTGCAGACAACGTGCATGTCACAACATAATTACTACGTTTTAACGAGACCAAAAAATAACTTCTTCACAACGTTGGTGCCCTAACTTAAATACTACGTTGTAATAATACCTAAATACAATGTTGTGAAAACGTTCGGTGAAAAACTTGTCGGTAACGTTGCATAAACTACCAACATGCAACCAAAGTACAACATTGGTTAAAAATCATGTTAAGATCTGACGTTCATACAACGTCGTCAAAACGTTGTCAGCCCATCGACCAAATTGCAACCTTATCACAACGTTGTGCAATGTTGTAGCAACGTAATGTGTTAGCTGGGAAGATTTATAACACAAAGTTATTTTATTACAATAGCAAGATTATTGTCATACTTGCAGTAACCCTTCAAGTAATTATTGTTTGGATACAAATTATTAATTAAATATGTAAATAAAAGGCTGGCACGTGTCACTCAAGTGCTTCGCTAATCTCCTTAACACAATAAGTGTCTCTGTGTTATTATGTATAAGAGAAAGCAAAGATAAGACTTTTTACTGTTATGTTTAACTTATCTTTTAGTACCCGGTCTATTCCACAACTTTGGAAGTGCTCAAGTATCATTCCTATCCCAAAGAATTGTATTATTACATGCATGAATGATCTCAGGCCAGTGGCTTTAACAGCCATACCAATGAAAGTGTGTGAAAGATTGTTTAAGAATGTTTTGTTTGATTTTGTATCTGGCTTTCTGGACCCAAATGCAGTTCGCCTATCAGGGAAATCGCAGTTATAGTGATGCTATTTTAACAGTGTTGGATAAATTATAATTATGCTCACTTAGAACGAGTTCGCTGTGATAATTCAGCTAGAGTTATGTTTTTTGATTTCTCTTCAGCATTTAACAATATTCAGCCACATATACTAATTCAAAAACTACTAGACCACTGTGACGTACCCAAGTCTCTCTTGTCCTGGATTTTAAATTACTTGACAAATCGTTCTCAGTATGTTAAAATTAGCGCTACTGACACACAATCTAATTTGATTTATTCAAATACTGGTGCCCCACAAGGTACGGTTCTAGCTCCTTTCCTTTTTTCATTATATACATCAGATTGACGGTCTTCAGAAATGTCGTGTCCCTTAATTAAATTCGCCGACGACACTGCGATGATTGGTCTGATTAGTAAGGATGATGATCGCTTGTATCAAGATCAACTTCAACAATTTGTCAAGTTTTGTGATTTAAATTATCTCAAACTAAATGTCTCTAAAACTAAAGAAATGGTTATAGATTATCGGAAATCACGTCGTCAACCAGAACCTGTGATCTTGAAAGACAGGGCGGTGGAACGTGCCACTAGGTATAAATATTTGGGTGTAATTTTTGACAATGAACTGGGTTGGCATGAACATGTTCTGCCTCAGGAAATTGAATTCTTTTCATGTCAATCGTAAAATTTTGGCAACTTTTTACGACACTTTGATTGCTAGTGTTTGGGGCTACTGCTTGATCTGTTGGGGTGGAAATGTTGGGAGGAGTGACAAGGATCGCATAGATTGTAGCAGACGCCCCTCAGTTTATTAAAGTTTTCCCTTTAAATTCTTACTTGTGTTTCCATGAGAAATTTGAGAAGGCCTTTGGTTTTCCTGGTAAATCAAACCTTTATGTGATGTTTATTGGAGAAGTTTTGGTGACCTAGAAGTTGTATTTTTCCCCATACACTTCTGACATGTGTGTAGCCATGTTTTGTTTACATTCAGTATGGAGGCTGCCATCTTTGTTTTGGTCACATGATCAGGGTTTTCTAAAATTGTTTCTATATCAATTGTATGGTTCCTCATGTTTGTTCAAGGAATTTTTCTGACTGCAATTAATTTTTTGCCTTGTTATTTGATAACTTTGAGGAAAATGACATAACATGAAAATATGGCTTATTCCCGTAATGCATTGCTGCTTATAAAAATGGCCTGCTCTTCTCACAATCACATGTGGTAGTTCCAGTACTGATTATGGCGATTTTTGATCAATAACTTCTGTGAACTTCATAAGACTAAGCTCACCTACTACAGGCCCACGAGGTAATGATTGTCTTATTTTAATAAAGCTTGCAATATATGTTCTCTTAATCACTTAATTAAGATGGTAATCTAGGGTTTAAAACTTTAATATATCAAAGCATGTGTCACTATCAATGCACTGTAACTTACATTTCACCTAATTATGTGTTCATATAGGCCTAGACTTTAAATTATATTTTGGGTCTTGCTTTAGCTTTTTTCAAGTATTCCTCAAGTGTTGTGATCTATCCTCATTACTAGTGTTACTACTTTCCTGTTTGCTAGATCTCACGATGTCCATGTATGATGTGAAACGATATCAAGACAAGAGTTTGTGAGAGTTGATGTTCTTGGTACAAATAAAGACCCAGAGTCATGACATCAGTAAGAACGTGTACGCCAATTCCTGTAATCTGTGTCATGGTAGTCGGGTGCAGCTACATAGATAGAATTATAAAAGCAGCAGGAAGGATTCTTGGGGAGTCGCGGCCGCTAGTAGACACAGCATATGAGGATCTGCTGGCTGGCAAGCTCACAGTGCTACTGAATGACACAAACCATCCGCTTCATGGTGTGCTTGCCAGCCAGCTGAATCCCAAGGTCTGGTCGTATGCGAGTGCCATATGCTGCGACAAACCGGTACCCATCCTCCTTTATCCCTCGTGCAATAACACGTCACAATCTTCATTTCAAACGCAGTCCCCAGTTTTGTTTTTTCTTGTCACCTTATCACCTTTTAGTGTGTTTTCTTGTAATTGTATATATCCCTAAAACCAATGTTAATGTTTTTAATATTTCAATGTCTTTACTGTATGCGAGCATTTGAATTACCCTTTTTGGGATATAATAAAGATTAATTGAATTGAATTGAATTGAATCCTCGTGGAAACATTTTACCCATAATGTAAAGTGTACCATACATTCGGACATAGCAAGTCGCAGGCACAAATCACAATCAAAGATGGATAGGATGGACGTAACTATGTTGTTGCAGGCCGTTGATGTCTGATGTTCATGTAACCAAAGTTGCCAAGAAAGAATTTTGGCTCTGTGGTAGTTATTCTGTTTGAGAAACAACAGTCTGTTGAAGGGGGAAAGGCATCATCTGCACAGGAAAAGCCATGGATTGCTAGCTTCATTGACTTTGCAACACAACGATTTCGTCACGGGCATGGCCGGCAGTCTGAACCGTCAATAGCAGGTCTGTCAAAACCAACCGGCTCTTTTCAGAGCCAACACTGCTTCCAAGAAGAGATTCTTACATAGTCTGCTCGCAAGAATTTTTTTAATGTTCGTTTTCACAAACCAAACCCCATGTTTTCGGTTACCTTTGCCCCAAGTGTATCTGGCTGTTTACAAACTCCCCAGTTGTTTTATGCAAGGTGATTTGTTGTGACTATCATGGATTAATCAAAAATTGTACGGTCCAGGTCATTTCTTTTCACACAAGAGTGTTTGAGTTGAACAAAAATACACTGAGTGATACAAATGGTATCATTGATGTTTCTTTTGCTGACCTCCCCCTCCCCAATCATTTTCATGTTGGTATTGTTGAATCGGAGGTGAATAAAAGTGTTTTAACTTGATCGTTACTTTTTTTTAAATTTAAACAAAACACCAACCCCAAAACCCCCAACATTATACCTTCTAAAAGGAACGCAGTTCCAATTTTGTGTGCACAAAAAACTGATTTAAAAGCAATACAAGCAACACAAGTGGGGGTTAATTAACTACACAACAGTGCTTGGTAAAAAAGTAAAAACCAATAATTACAAAATTACCCAACAATCGTCAAACTTAAACATGACCAACAAATGGTTGACAAAAATGAAAACCCAACAAAAGAAAAAAAAATATGTTGACCAACAAAAGAGAAAAATGTATTGACCAACTAAAGAGTAAAACTGTTTTGACCAACTAAAGAGCATAAACATTTTGACCAATAAACGAGTAAACATATTTTTACCAACGAGTGAGCCAAAACATTTTTACCAACAGAAGGGTAAAAATATTTTGACCAACAACAGAGAAAGTTGGTTTGACCAAAATATATATAAAGAGCAAAAATATTTTAACCAACAAAAGAGTAAACGTATTTTGACCAACAAATTAACAAAAATATATTAACCAACTAAAGAGCAAAAATACTTTGACCAACAAAAGAGAAAACATATTTTGACCAACAAAATAGCAATACTATTTTGACCAACAAAAGAGGAAAACTATTATGACCAATTAATGGCTAATCATAATTTACCAATAAATGGGAGTAACAATTTTGCCAAATTTTATGGTAAATGGTACTACCCAACTTCGTTGGGTAACAAAATACCAATTCCGAAGGCAGTTGGTATTTGGACCAACGTTGGTCTAATTGTTGGTCTATCGTTACCCAGTTTTTTAAAGAGTGTAGCAAAGTAAACTCCCACACATTACGTCAAAGTTTTGTCATTTTGACGTACGCCCTCAACGGCAGAAGTGATTCTAGTTTTTCAAAAAACCTTGAGGTTGGGGCCTAATTTGTTTTCGATAATTACGAACAATTCAGAAGCGTAAAAATATCGAAATTACATTTGAACGACAAACAAACAAACTATAAACAAATTTAGAAAGCAATGCCGTCAATTTTGTTTTCGCTCAAGTCCCTTTTTAAGACAAATCTTACTATTGGTTTTTTTTACACTCGATTCCTGTCGATACACAACAGTACGTGAAGGTTTCGCGTATTCTAAACATTTCGGGAAACCCTGTGGCTTCCCATTTAATTAATGTGCATATATAGTTTAGACTATTATGTGCTGAAGGAAACAAATATCGCACTTAAAACAGGTCACTTTCTTGCACTCACGTGACCTTAACGTTTTCACGACACCAGGTTAGTTCCTATATCGTAGGAGATTCTGCCCAGATCCTGGCAGTGTATAAGTTTTGCCCAACTGTGACCTGGGGGTTGTTGACTTCCAACTTGAGGTATTTTGGATGACACAGACCATTAAATAAATGGTCCTATTCGCCGAGAGGTGTATAAAGAGAAATTTTTCAAGATTGACTCGCTCGGACGTTAGGAAAATTATAACTGATGCAGGGTGTTTTTATTTGGAGGGGAATAACTCGACGGACCCAGGGATTCCACATACAAAATTGAGCAGAGGATTAAAACTTCAAGGGTCAATGGATAATTTTTCCTCCACGTCAAAAAGCTGTGAGACTTCAAAGTATTTTTTTTGTTTTGTATTTTTGAATATTCAGCATTTTGCACCGTACGCTATTGGAGTTTATTTAGTGGGGTGCACCCAATTGTGTAAACGTTTCGTCTGATAGCGCCCTCCTTTTCTTCCTTCAGCCCATAAATTGTGACCATGAGTGACACATACATATCGGGGGACAAAATCCCTTATGACAATGGCAAGCAGACTTGTTAGTAGCTTAGATGGGAAGTTACACCTCCCTTCATGAGAACAAGCCTGCAAGAAGAGATATGAAAAGGGAAATCATTGATGGTCAAGTTTTGAGGTTAACAACTAAAACAATGTTTGAAGGTATAGGGTCATAGACTGGTTTTTCTCAACGTAATATTGATTTACTGGCAACATTATCGAGAAAGAGAACAATAAAAGTCACATGTCAAAGTTTCAGCTGAATACAGTTTCTACTGTCACGGTTTCACAAGTACGTCGAATTAATCCACTCACACGTTAAGCGAGGTAACAGCGAATGGCGAATGTCGGACTCTGTTACAAATTTCATATTAATATTATTATAACTCTTTTAAACTAGTCCGACGAAGATTCATTATTTAGACAAACACCACCTGTGTGAGTGGTAGACTTCTTATCAGTCGTAAAACAAACGATTGTTAAACCACGTCCTAGAGTTACTGTTCCCACGGTTTCTCCTGACCACAGCGCATTAATTGCCATGTCCGGAATTTTCCCCCTCCGAGACATTATGTAAGGCTGTTGCATAGTCTTTCGCAAGCTCAGTAGTTTCTTTGTCTTAAGAAATAGTTTGCCCAAATTTGGTTGTCTTTTGCTGACCACACGAGTCTTAAGAATTTTAGGCCAAAATCCCTTTCTGATTGGCCAAGTCCAATCAGGACATCTTTGTTTTAATATTTTCGACCAATCATACTCTAACCTTCCTGTCCGAGTGCGTGGCCGGCAGGGTATACCCTACCCTGTTTTGCCCTAGACAAGCAGAGCGAAAACGGCCTCGATGCAAGGAGGATTTCTCGAGCTTGCGTAGCTGCCTTTTAGGAACAGTGTTGCTTCCCTAAGTATAGTTCCTAAATCTCTTTTGCATCCTTTTTACCTCGTGCTCTGTGATACAGGTAAGCTTCGTTTAATTGTTCTACTTTCCTATGTATAAAAGTATCCCTTGTGAATTGACTTTTGGATGATTTGTTTAACAAGGTGGTTGGAGTCTAACTCAAGATGGATGGCACAGTCCAATATGAGTTCCAGACAACCACATGTAGATTGTTGAGCAATGCTGTTAACCGTGTATTAAGATGTACAAATTCACTGAGTATTTTATTGTATAATCATCTTTATTGTTTATCATGTGTACGGAAGAGCTTTAGAGTCCGTCTATTTTACCGCTATTATTCCTTTTAACTTGTGTTGCGTAGCTATGATTTAGTTGTATTTTACATTTATTGTTAATAGCAGTTTGAATTTACACTCATGTTAGTTTTGCCGTTCGAGACGTTTTACTGTTCGATAGAATCCATTTGGTTTATTGAAACACCGGTTATAGTATACCATGAATTGATAGTTTCGCATCTGATTTAGATGATCGAGCCATTCTGATAAATAGTTGTGATATACTTTGCTGTTATTATGTTCCTACATTTACGCTAAGCAATACGTAACTCAAAGTCGTACTGGACAAGCCTTGTCCTTAGATAACCTCCTTTCCACACTAAAACTAAATGATGTTCAAGCACATTCCTTTCAATTTAAGTAGACTATACGACTGTTTGCTGTTAAGCACGTAAACAGTTGTGACATTTGATCCAGGTTGACCACTATATGTGTTCTACGCACAGACGATTTATTATCGATGCTAGTGTTTCTCTAGTGATTTAAGTTCAGGGAAGCTATCAAAATTTATTGAACGAGTGTTACTGCACTTTTATAGTATGTTATATAAAATTATGTTCCTTATATTTTTTACAAATCGCACCATAGTTGAGTTAGTCTTGATAAGTAATGATCATTTTAAGAGAGCGAAAACGGCCTCGATGCAAGGAGGATTTCTCGAAAGTGCTAAGAGCTTTTGCACTTTGCGTAGCTGCCTTTTAGGAACAGTGTTGCTTCCCTAAGTATAGTTCCTAAATCTCTTTTGCATCCTTTTTACCTCGTGCTCTGTGATACAGACGCATAGTCCACACTCTTAAAAATGAAGTGTTAAAAGTAACTCTTTAAGTGTCATTTTTAACACTTTCGAAGAGTGCGAGGAGGGACTACACTCCTAGTGTTATGCAAACACCCCATGACGTGTTACACCCCTAGCACTTGCGAAGTGTTATAGATGTAACCTTTACAAAGTGTAGCTGCAACACTTTAAGGGTAGGATCACTCTTGGCAGGGGTTGTTGCAACACTACCCAAGTGTTAGTTCCAACACCTCTGAGGGCTGCTTCAACACATTCTAGGGGTTGTTTCAACTCTTCCAAACGCTACTTGAACACATTCTAGGGGTAGGTACTACTCCTTCCAGGTGTTGCCTCAACACATTCTAGGGGTAGTTTCAACTCTTTTATAAGGGTTACTTGGACACATTCTAGGGGTAGGTTCTACTCCATCCAGGTGTTGCCTCAACACATTCTAGGGGTTGTTTCAACTCTTCTAAAGGCTACTTGAACTCATTCTAGGGGTAGGTTCTACTCCTTCCAGGTGTTACCTCAACACATTCTGGGGGTAGTTTCAACTCTTCTAAGGGCTACTTGAACACATTCTAGGGGTAGGTTCTACTCCTTCCAGGTGTTGCCTCAACACATTCTAGGGGTAGTTTCAACTCTTCTAAGGGCTACTTGAACACATTCTAGGGGTAGGTTCTACTCCATCCAGGTGTTGCCTCAACACATTCTAGGGGTAGTTTCAACTCTTCTAAGGGCTACTTGAACACATTCTAGGGGTAGGTACTACTCCTTCCAGGTGTTGCCTCAACACATTCTAGGGGTAGTTTCATCTCGTTCTTTGGGTTAGGCCAACCCTATAAATGATAGGGTGGTATAGACCTTGATCACTCAACAACAATCTTGGTCACCTTCCCTGTATACCGATTGAAAAAGGTAACACCAATTATCATAACTAAGAAAAGTTACCAGACTACTCGCCCTTCCAGCCTCAATTTGGTTACACTGCTTTGAAGGGAAGTAAAACAAGCTGGATGCAACTTGATAAAGGTCTATACATAGATCCCAAGGCCATTGATGAAGCTCATGACATATTTTTACAAATTGTATGTCTGACCTTAGCACAGGAAAAATAAAGTAAAGATAAACGAGAATGTTCAAACTTTATCATTAATTTAATAATTATAATAAAAAGATACATATGAAGCAATGTACAATTAAAAACGAGCCAAACGGTAAAACTAGAAAGAAACCAAAATTACAGAATTACATTAAAAATTTGTGACCAAAAGGCCAAATCTCATGAATGATACTAACTTTTAAAACATGAAAGTACAAATCTCAATTTCAATTCATATTTTTACAAAACATACCAAGACAGTTTGGGAACTATATGTTTGATCCTTGGTCTTTACCTCGGATTAAGACCTATGGGCCACAATCCCCATCGGTCTAAATCCTACGGGTAAAAGGTTTTATTCCCATCCCCCTAGAGTAATTTACTAGGAACTTTTCTCAACATGGTAACTCAACACCCAAACCTGTGGTCTGTTATCAAAGTGGAATGCTGAGGCCAGTGGTAGGGCGTTTCACTTGGCTAGTGCAGTACCCAAGTCAGCCAGAATCCAACACTTCCTTTTAAAAAAAGTAGCCTAATGGCAACATTTGCAGAGTCAACATTTACATAAGAAATGTACAAGGCTTTAAAATGTATTTGTAGACATACATGTTTAAAAAAATTCAAATTCCAGCATCTTCCATTGATATGAAATAGAATTGATTTTGTTATTAACGTGTGCAACAAAAGCCACAGAATTTTGATACAACTTTTACCATGAAAAAGAGCAATTATGAATGGAATAAAAAATTGATGCTTGGTCTTTACTGTAGGATTAAGACCTCTGAGATTGTGATCATGATGGGCAATAAAAGACATTGCCTTCGGCTTGGTCCTCCTCGCCCATGGCCAAAATCCCATCAGTCTTAATCCTACGGTAAAAGACCACACATCAAACTTTTATTCCCTTAATAAAAAAAGTTAGCCTAATGGCAACATTTGCAGAGTCAACATTTACATAAAAAATGTATGCAGGCCTGATGCTTCACAAAGGCAACGGAGGCAAGCCTTGAACTTCGCTTTTGAAGGGGCACGACAATTGTCCCTGGTAAGGGGCACTTCTATGACTTGCCTCTATGCCCTGGACTTTGCCTTGTGCCCTTTGAGATGTTCCAAAAGAAATCGACATATTCCCCATAGAGGTGCCCTTTACCAAGGAAAAGTTGCCTTGCCCCTAAAGTACAAAGTACCAGGCCTGTACAATATATGGGAACAGGCATACATGTATTTAAAATATTCCAGCATCTTCCCTTGAAATAGCAGAAGGCAAATCTGTATCATGAAAATATCACGATTTCAAATTATGATTAACGGATAGAATTTGTTGTTCTTGTAGTATTACGATCCCAAACCAGTTTTGCATAAAAGACCAATAAATTTTAAGACTTTTGGTGAAGAATTGGAAAAAAACAATCAAGGAAGATATGAAATTTTAAAAATATCGAAACAATTATTTTAATTCGAATTTTCTATATCCTTTACTTACATTAATGAGTGTGCAAACATAATAACATTGGTGCAAATTTTAAAAATATCGAAACAATTATTTTAATTCGAATTTTCTATATCCTTTACTTACATTAATGAGTGTGCAAACATAATAACATTGGTGCAAATTGTAGAGTTATAGAGCTTAACCCTGCTGAGTATTTGCATTTTTCTCATAAATGTGGACAATTTAAACAAAAAAATCACACATTCATCATCAATTTTTCATGAAGGATATTTTAATGGTTTTTTTTTTTTTCCTTTCACTTAGATGCTTTGACAAGCATTTCAGAAATTATCTCCTGCCAGAATATCAACATTTTTTTTTTTTTTTTTTATATTTAAAATTTGTGATATTTTCATGATACAAATATCTAAACCATTTATTTTTTAGCTGAACACCCAAAATAGATGTTGGGGAGAACACGTGTAAATCTAATGCATAGTTTCGCTTCAGAAGTAAATAAGCGGTGTCCATTTACTTTCAACCATGATCGAGTATACATCCCATCCCGAAACTGCTTCAAGATTTCAAGAATATAGGGCCTACTGCTCGATTAATTGACTGATGAATCTAACACAGCACTTGCGCTCTTTTGGAGAATAGCCAAGCTGTTGTCCAGCTCCCGCACACAAGATGGAGCTTTGGCAGTGACCTCAATGCCAAAAACGCACAACTCTAGAAAAACATAAAAGCCATATAGCACTGGAGGGTACTCCAGGTTGAAGACGTAGTGCACCTTGAAGATACGGTCTACTGCACTTGTGATGTCTGTGTCACATGGGATTGCTTCATTGTCCAGAATAGCAAAGTACTGTCCTGGGTTGTCCCGGGAGCCCAGGCAAAGGAGGTATGGTTGACCCCTCTGGCGTTTCTTACTTTGTATGTAATGCTCGATGTTTGTTCCAACCTGAAAAGGACGAAATATCAAATGCTATCATAATCTACATGACTTATTCAGATTTATTCAACATGTAATTTAAGACAGAATGAAACATCTTATTTACTGCACCATACATTACTTTGCAATTTCACATGTTGACAACCATGTGCCTTGAGAACAAAATCAATTAATCAATCAATGACAAAACAAAGGCGCAGTGTAACACTGGAGGTATCGCGTTCTTATTATTAGTTCTGTATAAATTATTGGAAAATTAATTTTAAGATGGGAATCTAAATACTTTTGATACAATATCTGATCGTCAAATGTCTCTGAATATATAGTATGCCCATTGTTTGTATCATCAATATCTGTAAGCTGTTGCACCATGTCTAAACAACATAGACCGATTATAGCCAGCTCTCAGCAGGCTTCAACTTTAAGACCGTCTGTAGTTATAGCCTGCGCTATTGGAATCGGCCTATAATTAAAGACTGGTCTAAGCAATCTCAAGTTAGCCGGCTAAGCTCATAGACCAGTCTTAGACCAGTTTGCAATCCGCCCCAGGTCTCTGGCAGAATCTCAGTGAAAATAATAGTTTTGGTCAAGCATGAATATCTATGTCTACACTGAATGAAAGTGTACAACAATGTTAACACTTACTGGTTTGAAATCAATGAGAGCAGTCATGGCATCAGTGCCAGATGATTTCCTCAGTTTTGATGAGAGCATATTCACTAAAATAAGGAATCCATACAGAGACTTCTCATCTGAAAAAAGAAAAGAAAATGATGTTCAACGAAATGTTGATATATATGTTCTTTTAATTCTAGGAAGAAAGTTTTTCCCATCACATGTATCTGATTTTGCACAGGCTGCTTGAGAGCCATGGTGGAGCAGTCTTAGTGGCTAGGATACCTGGCATTTAGAAGGTCTCAGTTCAAATCCTGCCGACTACATGAGACTCGTGTTTTGTAGGTCTCTAAGCTCTTGCCTCACTTCACCCAGGTGTTAAAAGGGTAGTAAGTTGGTAGAAACGGCATTATCTCTACTATTAGTACTATAGTCTGTCTCGTTGATCATGAACTACAGCTCGGCTGTATGCTCCGCAGATAGGTAAGTGCCCTAACAGAATGTGAAGTACCTGTATAAATACATGATAAGCACGTTCTCTCTTACACTCCTTATAGCGAATATTCTTGCGTATTACCACAGTTATTATGGTCATTCGCCAGGCCCAAGAATACCATCTTTGGCAATTCTTAAGATAGAGGTCCACATAAGGTTACATGCATGTATAAACAGGAGACCAAAGGAGTGAATGTGGTTCACTTCACCCAGCAAGCCAATACAACCATGTCCATGGTAACTAGATCAGGGTAAGAAGGTCTAAAAGATCTATCGACTGACCGAGCATAAAACCAGTCTCACCTTGCGAGGGCTCATAATCTTCTACGTCAATGTTATCCAGTTCATCTAAGAGATCTTTAACTATAGACACTCTTGAACACTTCGCCAACTTCAGAATTCCGGGCACAAACCTTGTTTCCCAGGTAGTGATCAGGCACTCCGCCTTTTCGACAAACATGGTGCGAAAGTCTTGATTGATCTGCAAAAGTTAATAGATCTTTATATTAGGAAACAGAAAATGGCAGCCAATACAACACATCACTGACCAAATAACAGGCACTCACAGACATTCACATTCTAAATTCATAGTTAAAATTCAACAGATAATACATCATACATGCTGCACAGACAATGCTTTGATTTAAAACAAAGGCATGAGCAGCGTGCCATAGAAAGTATTATATAACTGACATACACATCCTTGTCATTTGATTGGTGGAACTTACATTACATGACATTCACTATTACTCCCATCCGTACCGGCGATAAAGAAGTCCTATTCGCCCATGGGGAATAGTATTTCCCATTTAACAGTTAGGATCACAGCGCGCTCGTGAGCGAATGATATTATGCAGCAGTACAATAATGCACGCACGTACAACATGATTCAGTAGCGCCCAAGTGTCTCCAAATATGCAGCGGTACAGTATATTGAAGTTATTAAATTTGTTCACAATTGAAATCAAATACAGTTTAAAAAAAAAAAAATACATCAAATGACAAGGATCTATATGTCAGTTATATAAAACAAGTATTGAGTGGCTTTAATTCGTGGAATGGGAGAAATATTATCGCTCGGTAAAATTTGGACTTCTCCATTTCACATGGAAAAGTCCAAATTTTACCTTGCGATAATATCTCCCATTTCACTCCGAGCCACTCAATATTTGAAAAATATTTAATGCCTTCAGTTGATGAAACTGACCGAGTGTCAGCGTTGCCATAAAGTGCACCATGTACATATCCAACCAAATTTAGCTAACGAGGTCTCCCCTGGTGGTGGTGGGATTTAAAACCAAAACGTGTATTTTAACAATGTAATAATTAGCCTCATGAAACAATATTGGGCGATTTTTGTTAGTAAAGAAGAAATTATTCTTAGTAGGCCTTGCCGTACATGGTACACCATTGTTTATGAACAAATGTACATGTACTTATACATCTGCATGCAGGCACACACTTTACATTCTTTTCAAGTTCCAGTAGAGCATTTTACAGCATTTATAAAACATCATACCAGTGTGGCCACACCATAGTTTCTTTTTTTTACTATAGGCCAGGCCTATGTGTGTTTGTATAGCCGCACCGTACCGTCTGTGTACGCGAACAGGCGGCAACATATGGGCGGCAAACAGCCAAAACTTTTCCATATGCAAGAAAATCAGTTTTGATAATCAAATGACATCGGAGCAATGCATAAAATACCTCTATCAAAAACAGACACAGAATATATACAAGTGGCTAATGATTCATAAGCATACATTTACCTAAACACTCACCTATCTCAGCATGAACTTTGAAGATCTTTCTTTCTCAAGGACGACCACTGCCGGCCCAACGATCTCCATCGTTAAAAAGAACATTGTATTGTCCTCCTGCGCACGCGCGCGCCGCGCCAGCTCGTTCGATTAGCTCTGACGTCATTGTCGGGTCTACTCGACTCGGGCTCGGGGTTACTCGAATCAATGACGTCACTCGCACGTATTTAAAGATGACGCCCCCTTGCATTAGGAAAAGAAGTACAATTTCACGTAGCTGTTTCAGTATAGAAGGAACATTTTTGGTTGTACATTGGTATTTTTACATATATTTTTTACCTCCATGTCCGGTCCTACGGAATGTGTTAATAAGGTACATTTTCGGGGAAGCTCACTCGGGTCAACTCGGACAAGCTACTCGAACGTACCCTAAGAAAATGAAATGCGACACCAGGAAAGTGTTACAAGTACACTCGGCTAATGGTTAGAATTCAACACTATGAAAAGTGTTAGGATCACACTTGGCCGGAGGTGTTAGTATGAGACTACGGGGTGTTAGACTTGCCCTTGATTAACACTTGAAGGGTTGAACAAAATGCTACACTTGCAAAGGGTTACATTTTTAACACTTCGGTTTTAAGAGTGCACAGGCCTCGCTTGGGAAGTTGACCCGGTTCAACTTTTCACCTTGTCCCGCTCTCACCCCCTTTCTGGTCTGCCTCTTCTTGGAACTGGTTGTTCGTCGTTGAGGACTCGGAGCTCACCCGTCTCGTCGAAAGATTCCGTTCTTCCAAGTCCAGTTGAAGCGCAAACTAGCTAAGATTTATGTCATTATATTGATATTCTTTTGAATTGATATTTTTGTTATCAAGGTCATCTTATTATTATTGCATTGTTGATTGTATTATCCATGACCATTTAAGAACTGCAAGATTTGTTGTAACCTTTGACTGAATTCCAGTTATTGAATTTCCTGATTGTCCGATGAGCTTTCAGTCAACGTTTTGATTACAGAGTATATCAGTTTTCTTTCACTACCACATGTTCTTTTCGTTTTACTGATTTGAGCGTTTGCTCCTGCTGTGAGCGTGTGAATTACCCCCTCACATAAAATATTGTTATCTTATCATACATAAGAGTGAATTGAACATATTCAGTATCTGCACTTGAAGTTATCTGTAATGAAATCGTTGTACTACCATTGAACGAAATTTCTGAATTCTCGTTGCTAATACTTCTGTTGTAATTGTTGTTTTATTGATTTGGTTGAGTCCATAATAACTTTACCCTGATTGGAAAGAATCAAACATACTGCTGTCCGTTGTGTTTTATCAAACAGCAAGTTTCCATTTAATTAACAACGAACCGATCGCAGGCTCTAATTAATAGAGGTAACAAACTGTGACACGTACCAACCGCATCTCTGCAGACCGTAGCATTCGCGAACGGACACCAACCTTCAGAAATCTGATTCATGACTCGTTTCTCAGATTCAAATGTTATTTTTTATTGATTTCTAACTAACGGTGGCAGTTCAAACGATATAGCTTCAAATGATGCTTCAAAAGGACTTATACAGAAAAATATATAAATCAATTTTGGGTCACTAATACCTTACCAATTACGCACCAAGTATTGTTCTCTGACACTATGCTGATCAATGCCTCAACTACAGCAGTTCGATAACTGCTTTGAAATATAGTAACACCCCTTTTCCACCAACAAAGGCCTATATAAGTGGTATACATAGTCTGTGACCCTAAATCGCCATGTGTACACATGCATTTTTACGAGGTCAAAAACGTGATGAACAATGACAAATTTTCCCGTGATCAATATTCGGACATCAATCGATCGCGAGAACTTTAAAAATGTTGTCGTACTGAGCTATGAACGCGTCCAGACACCTTAACAAATATACCTAAGAGCACAATATTTCGCACATTCAAAACCTTGGTAGACTACGGTATGCTGTAACTTGGTGCTGTACTTT
Source organism: Leptasterias polaris (assembly GCA_037783415.1). Classification (NCBI taxonomy): domain Eukaryota; kingdom Metazoa; phylum Echinodermata; class Asteroidea; order Forcipulatida; family Asteriidae; genus Leptasterias; species Leptasterias polaris. The sequence goes on along the minus strand of JAZGTN010000285.1, from coordinate 8,540 downwards.
CAAATGAACAGTATTTCACTAGACTACTTCGCATATTTTATACATTTTACGAGCGCGTTAGCCGTACAAAGAGTTGCATGCTGGTCTATATCTATAATAAAATATTTTGTACTTTGTAGATTTCATATATGTAATTTGAGAAGCAGTCATTTTGCGGACTGTAAGTACCAATTATGACGACGTATTATTGCATGTGTTGTACAGTAAAATAGAGATTTAATCACCTTGGCCAACCTGTAATATGCTACTTAAAGGGACACACCGGCTTCGTTGGGCTATTTAGGCGACAAAATACACTAAAACATGACTCTAAAGGTCTTCCAGGAATGGAGAAGAATAGTTGCTAAAAGAAACCATCAAATTTGGCCGTTTTAACGCATTTTTCAAAAAACGAAGGTCACATGGGTTATCCGAACCACTTTTTTGGTTCGGATAACCCTCGTGATCTTCGGAGATAGTTTTACTTCCAGCCGTATAAAAGTAAATCACTAAACCAAATTTTCTATTTTTTTTTACAATTATTAATGAATATTTGACAAAAGAGACTATGTATTCAGATTGCGGGTACAAACTGTAAATAATGATGAAAAAAGGAACGTAAGATTCTCATTCAGAGAGTCCGTGCAACGGAAGCGTGTTTTACAGCGCCTCGGCGTGGGAGCTAGAGAAACGTAAACCTTGAGGCATATCCCCTACAGCCGTTGCCGTGTCTCGTGGGGCCAGAGAGACAAACCCCGGGGGCAAGAACTCCCCGAGCTTGCTGGTCTTGCTGTGAGCTTCGGAGCTGGTCGGAGGGGTGGGGAGCCAGACCCCAAAATAGGTTTCGTTCCTATAGGTATTAGTCTGTACCCCCTAATAATTGTCACGTTACGTGGTGCCTGTGTGCAAAACATTCGGGACGACGGACGTCAGCACTGTTTATCTAACATGTATATGCACAGTTGATGTTTTGGAAGTTGCTGCATACGATGTCTTCTCCCATAAAAACGCCACGAAAAGACCCCGGTGGTAGCTACTTAAAGCATTGCGCAACAATGTCGCATAAATTTGACAGTTGCAACGGCTGGAATAGCGTATACGCTGACCTTTGACCGCTTTTTGTTATTTTCAACATTGTTCACTAATTACGTGATATTGTGACGATTTCTTTTTAAAAACAGCAATCTAAAACTTATGGTTTCTGATTTTATATCACTAAATTACATAAACGGTAAGCCGGTGTGTCCCGGGCCTTACAAGTGCGACGTTATCGGTGTTATCGTTATCGGCAAGGACGCCCTCTTGTGATCGTCACAAAAAGTGTACCCAGGGCAAGATGTTTGCTCATGTAATGTCAACGGAACAAAAACACTTTTTCATTGTCATCCAATCTTACAGCCCCCAAAACAGAAAAACAAATTTGGTCCTTGTGGTCATCAAGTCACACGGAGCCGTGTTAAAAACCACTGGGTTCAAATAAACTAACCTGAATTCAAGAAATTTTACAATTATATACTTATGTAAAATGCATAAAGGGATGAACAAACTGATAATCATTGAGTAATGGACCCTTTCCATGAAATTATGAAAAATTGCACATCGCGAATGCAGACCTAACCTTACTGGTTGGCAAAACGAGGGAACATCGCACCTTTCTGTATGTGGGTTGATGGTGGCATGATGCATACCCGTTTGTGCATTTGCCTCGTGCACAACTCGATTCCGTTTGCCAACCAACAGTTGCTGTACGAATGCGTGAATGTAATTAGCATATTTCACGGGAAAGGCTATTTAAATCATGTACATTAAAAGGTGATTTGAAACTTGATCACATGGTAATATTGTTTAGCAGATTATATTGGTATAAACCACAAACTGACCTATAAAAGGTTAGGTAGCATTCTTTATCCTATACGGAACAAAAGCAAAGAGTGACTTTCGCCAAATCTGAAAAGCTATCTTGGAAAACAAAAACAAGAAACTGTTTTTGGTAGAAAAAAACATTTAACTATTGAATGATGAAAACTGTTTTGCTAGCTACAGGCAAATATTGGTTAACTGCTCAACGATAATTTTCTGTAAACCATAAAATTTGTTTAATTTAACCATACTCGGTCTTTTCGGTGTTCGTAGGGGCCCAATTTCATGGCTCTGCTACCGTAACCAAGGAATCGGCGCTTCTCAGGGAATTCCGCGCTTACGTCAAGCGTATTTCACGCTTTGGCAGAGAATGTTTGCTTGTGCGCGTGCGTAGTCCAAGTTAATACTAAGCATTTTTCGCGTACAAATAGCGCAGAAATGTGGCGCTTGCTCGGTAAGCGGATAATGGTGATCGTTAGCGCAGAATTCGGAGGTAAGCAGAGCCATAAAATTGGGCCCTGATATGGACATTATTTAGGTTTTTTAATATATTTGTGATGTTGTGAATTTTATTGCTGCATACTTTGTCGCATACCTTTGAATAAAATGTCTAATGATCTGGGGGGTTTCTTGCGTACAGTGAGCTTTTTTTAGCGGTAATCATTGCAGCGGTAGTCATTGCTGTGAAGCAAGCGAGGCGGGTGGTCTCCGGTATGGCGAGAATTGGCCTGGTGCCAAGTTCCTGGGTACACATTATTGTATAGTCATGCTAATACATGAGCCTGACTGCAGCGCCACGTACTCCCTAGGTCACTAACAAATTGTCCGCAACTATGACAACATCCCAAAGGTATGCGACAAAGTATGTCATAAAATTCACGACATCGCAAATAAATTCGCATACGTATGCGCACATATTCGCGATAAATTTCACGACATCGCACACGTGTGCGCACACATTCACGATAAACTTCGCGACATCGCATACATATTATGCGCACATTTGCGATATGCGATGTCCCCAGGGCCACCATAGGTCACCGTCTTTTTTTTATTTGACGTGTAAACGTTGACAAATTCAAACCGGGCATCTCTTCTTTTACCGGAGGAGGGGTCGCGTTTTCTTTAATTCTCACTTTTCGATGACCTGGGAAATATTTCATAACTGCTTTCAAAGAGGAGAATCTGTACCGTCCCGAAAAAGTGAGATGTCTCTTGATCATCACCCTGTAAGCCACGGTCGGGGGCAAGGGACATTGTATGTATGATCGCAGGTGTTGCTATTTGTGTTGAAGTAGAGGGTACCGCAGGTTTTTTTAACTTTTAATTCAAAAGCGCATTCGTAGAACACGGCACAGTCATCATTATCATAATAATAACTGCCATTGGGTGAACAGGCTTCGTTTTCTACCCCCGGAGAGGGGAACTGTGTCGTCGGTGCTGCAGCTGCACTGGCTGTCGGTGCAGCGCTTTTTGACGATTCTCCGCTGGTCGATGGTGCTTCGCTAGTTGATGGTCTGGGGCAAGGGACATTGTATGTATGATCGCAGGTGTTGCTATTTGGGTTGAAGTAGAGGCCACCGCAGGTTTTTTTAACTTTTAATTCAAAAGCGCATTCGTAGAACACGGCACAGTCATCATTTTCATAGAAGTAACTGCCAAGTGAACAGGCTTCGCCTTCTTGCCCCGTAGAGGTGGCAGCCTGTGTCGTAGGTGCTGCAATGGTTGGCGGTTCCTCAATAACTGTAGGTGTTTCAGTAGTTCCCAGTGCTGTGCTAGTCACCTGCGACGTTGTCGTTGTCGGTGCAGTGCTAGTTGACGGTTCTCCGCTGGTCGATGGTGCTTCGCTAGTTGACGTTACTGTACTTGTTTCGGGTACGGTGGTTCCCGCGGTGGTTGTTGTGGTTATAAGAGCTTCGGTAGTTATAGGTACTGTACTTGTTTCGGGTACAGTTGTTGCCGGAGCGGTGGTTGTTGTTGATACGGTGCTGGTTATAAGTTCTTCGGTAGTTGAAGGTACTGTACTTGTTTCGGGTACGGTGGTTGCTGGAGCGGTGGTTGTTGATACGGTGCTGGTTATAAGAGCTTCGGTAGTTGAAGGTACTGTAATTGTTCCGGGTACGGTGGTTGCCGGAGCGGTGGCTGTTGTTGATACGGTGCTGGTTGTAAGTGCTTCAGTTGATGAAGGTACTGTACTTTTTCCGGGTACGGTGGTTGCCGGAGCGGTGCTTGTTGTTGATACGGTGCTGGTTATAAGTGCTTCGGTAGTTGAAGGTACTGTAATTGTTCCGGGTATGGTGGTTGCCGGAGCGGTGGTTGTTGTTGATACGGTGCTGGTTATAAGTGCTTTGGTAGTTGAAGGTACTGTAATTGTTCCGGGTACGGTGGTTGCCGGAGCGATGGTTGTTGTTAATACGGTACTGGTTGTAAGTGCTTCAGTTGTTGAAGGTACTGTACTTTTTTCGGGTACGGTGGTTGCCGGAGCGGTGCTTGTTGATACGGTGCTGGTTATCAATACATCTCTGGTTACCGGGATAGTGTTTGATGTGACACTGTTTGCTGTACTGGTAGTGCTGGTTTCGGGCATGGTGCTGGTTCGTCTGTCGCTGGTTGACGATGCAGAGCTGACTAGTAGCGCGTCACCGGTGTTTTCTGTAGATAAATCATTGATGGAGTGTTTAATAAATTAATTGAATAATGGCATTTACGTGATTCAGCAGAGTCAGGGGCCTTTTCGAAACACCGGCTTCGGTCCCAGCTCGAACCCGTTGATTCACAAAGGCCCCAAAAATATACGGACCCTAAAACGGGTCTTAAAGAAGACAATTCAAATTAAGTTTTAGGCAAGTTAACCCCCACGACTAAGATAGATCCGAATTTCTTCTACCACTCTAAAAAAACTACCGTATCAAAATTGACCCGTATTCTGGACCCTGTCAATCTGAGACAGAACTCGAGTTAAATTCCAACCGATTCGACTACCCACCGCTGTTAATAAGCAAGGCTTGAGGGGGGAGATGCCATACTATAAGCGTGCCCGAAATATATTATCATCTTACATATCACCCGCCACGATTGTTAGCGAGGCATGTCATAATATGCAATGTTTACGTTCTCTCCGTGGATCGGTTGGTGGCGCTCCATCATGGCCGCCTCATGAAATATTGACTTCTTCTGCAAAGTTCTGGTTGCGGAAGTTTTCGCCCCAAAATTTCTCCGAATCATCAATGGATGAATCACATTGAACACATCCACTTTGTATTCAGGTGCTTAGGTAGAGATTCTGCCGATCAATGATTATTGGTAAGTTAATGGTGTGACTGATTCTCTACCGCGCGACGCCGGCCTCGCTTCTAAGTGTGCCTGGCGTATTATGTAAGATGATAATATTATTTCGGGCACGCTTATAGTATGGCATCTCCCCCCCCCCCCCCCCCCCCCCTCAAGCCTTGCTTATTAACAGCGGTGGATAGTCGAATCGGGTGTAAATTCACATGTTTAAACCAGTTTCCGGGTACGGTCAGCCAGACACAGATATGGGTCAGGTACCTGGGACACAGAATCCGGTTTAGAGTGTATAGGCCTACCGACCACCATGGTGCAAGACACCTCAATTCCACCAACAAAATTCCCCTAAATCTTAAGACGGAAAATAAACAGAATCGAACTGATGTGAGTACCAAGCTCAAAGTAACAATTCACGGTCAGTGGTCTGGTAAACCAGAATTGGCCTGGATTCCCGGGTCCCGTGGTCCCGAGTTTAAATCCCACTTTGTAACCTCTTTCCGGGTCGGCCTGACCAGGATATGGGTCAAACACATCGGGACCCGAAATCTGGATCGATTCTGACCCCGGAGTTTTTAGAATGTGACAGCCGTAATACCTTGTAGGAACTTCTTAATTTGGTTCCTTAGAGACAAAGTATACCTTGGATTTTTGGAACCGTTCGACTGTTTTAATTTTATGTAAATGTAGAGTAATTATACAATAAAACAAACCTGTGAAAAATTCATCTCAGAAGGTGGTAGAGTTTTTGAGATATGCCGAAAATCTGGAGCGGTTATATCCACGCAAGGAGAGTAATCCGTAATGAGAATACACAATCTGAGAAACGTTTCATTATTTCTAGAAACGTTTCTCAGATTGAAATATTTTTTAATCCCTCTCTCCAAAACAACATTCCTTTGAAGGGAATCGTTTCTCAAAATATTATATTATCAACAGCTGCAGTGCTTTTTACCAAGTAAGTCATTCATTCATTTATTTATTGGTCACATTGGTTTAAACAACAAGAATTTCTTCCTCCCGCAATGTGCAAAAATAAAAAGGAATCTAAACAATACTATAGCCTACAAGAACAATACTTATTATTAGTGAAAAAGACATTTACAATACTTGTACACATTGAAAACTTTAACATCAAAAGATTTTAAAATGCACTGACAGAATATAATATTGACGTCAGGTGAATTGGGTGTGGTTAACCTTGAGTTGCAGCTTTAAATATTATATCTCAATGAAAAACCCATTACTTTAACCATAATAGTCGTTGGGCTGATGAGCTGCCGGAATAATAGACCTATTGGTTGAAAAGACTGAACGGAATGAACATAAAGCCTGAAGTACTATTTATTGGTCTTCAATGGGGTTGAAAGAAAGTATAAATGTAATTGCAAACCGAAGTGGCGTCTTACAAATGAGTTGCGTTATAGTGTCTAAATTCACTGGTTACCATGAGAGTTTGGTTGAATGTGCTTACAAACGAGCTTCGGTTGTGTCTAAATTCACTGATTACCCGTGACAGGTTTTTCGAGAGTGCTTACAAACAAGTTGCGAGTAGTGTCTGATTCACTGATCACCATGAGAGGTCAATGAATTAGAGTATCGCTCTTCAAAAGTCATCAAATTGTTGGGTAAAATAGAATGGAAAAAGGTAAAGATAATGGGCAACTTTGCTCAAGGACCACCGACTAGAGGTCGGTATTGCCCGGTTACCGGTACCCAACACATGTTCTTAGCATGAGATACCAATTAATGACGCACGCTAGTCTTCAAGATGGTCCTTGTGCAAACTTAGCCATTACAGACCTCTGTATCTTTCTGCATCCACTGTGCGACTAAACTGCGAATCTCAATTTAGTAAGAGCCGGTGTGGCAGGAGATCCTGTCCCCCGGAGATTATGTTCCCCACACGGCGAGCTGTGTACAAACTTCTTCTGATTGTGCCCTCTTTTAAACCTCCTCCAGCTTTATTTTATTTTCGCATAATATGGGGGACAGAATCTTCGGGGACAGGGTGCGTTCCACTTGCGCAAACGTTGCTAACGTTTGCCAACAATTTTTAGTGGAACGAGTTGTGCGCCACAATGAGGTGTTGGTCGGTGGTTTTTAAAATGGCCGACAACAAAACGTAAGCAGACGATATTTTCTTGCCACGAAAATAGTTATAATGTGTTTTTAGTGGTTGATATAACGCAGTCAGATGGAGTTGAAATAACAACTTATTTAGTTAAACATCAAATTATTTGACATCAAAGATGGCGGCCATTGCAGGGGTATGTAACCAAACAATAAATGTTTTGCATTCATGCAATGGAGATAATGGGTCGTATGGATAAAAACTATGAAATACTATGATGAAGTTCCAGCAAAAGTTCAACAAATGTTTACTTTGGAGTACAAACATTAAGAGCAAACCGTAAGATTATAGGGTGTGGTTAAAAACATTCTCATCGTGTTTGATGTGCACTGCAGAGGTGATTCTGACTATGACGATTTACACGATGAAGACAACTTATCTGCACCTCAAGACTGGGTTCAAGCAAAATATTTTTGTGAAACTTGTAATATTGCAAAGTTCAGTCATCTAAAGTGAAAACAGAGTAAAGGACGTGTGCATTCAAGAAAATGGCGGTTGAGTATCATCGCCAACTTGCGTTTAATTACCCAAACTGGTACAGCTACTTGCATTTTTATTTCTGACAATCCCTTCTCTGTGCATATAACAAAAATACATGTTCCTGCCGAATGAAATTCAGTCCGCTGTAACTTGCATATTGGTGTTTGGTTGTCCCTTTTCAGTCAAAGCTGCACTGGCCCAGCCTTGAAAAGTAAAATACTCTAATCAAAGTCTGAAGCATTTACTTTGTATGCATACCAAACGATTTACAGTCGAGCAAATGCTAGAATGAGAAAAAGTAAATACTCCTCTAGTAATTGTATTCATATGGATGCGAATAAATGTTAAAGAATTTGTAGTAAAAGCAAAATTTGCTAGTTTTTTTAATACTACCCAGTAATTGAAGTCGTTCAACGGAGCAGTCCACATTTGAACTCGTGAAAATATTCTCACTGTTGCAGTCTTAAACGTTCATTATTTGTAAACTATTTTACATAAGCCTACCCCGATGCCAATCAGTAGTGCTTCGACCTTTCCTGGACATAGACCCTTACTATGCTGCCAACATCATGCTGCCGATATAACAGTAACATGCTAATAGTCATTGTACAAAAAGGAACCAGACTATTTGCCCTTCCAGCCTCGGTTTGGTTATACACTGATTTGAATGGAAGAAAATCAAGATGGCCGCACCGTGAAAAGGTTCTATAGCCAGGTAAAAATCTAACTACCTGGTATCTCAACCGATACGTAAAACATAAGAAGTAACTTATGGGGGGACCCTGATCGATATCATTCATTC